>VZRS01010858.1:0-60651 GCA_013398055.1 Ifrita kowaldi | reverse complement strand
GCCGCGCGTGCGCCCGGCGGCGGCAGGGGCGGGGAGCGGCCGCGCCCCCGCGCCGGAACAGGAAGGGCGGAAGGCCGGGCGGTGACGGTCGGGCTGCGAGCGGCTTTGAGGGTTCCGCTCCCGACACTGCGCCGGGCCTCGGCCTCGGAGCGGACCGGCACCGCGCCCTCAGAGCCGGCCCTGTATCGCTGAAGGGGAGCTGTCAGCCCCCGCCCTGCGAGCGGGCAAGATGGAGCTGGACGAGCTGTTGCTGGACGAGGAGGGCGCCTTCCCCCTCAGTGGGTTCCAGGAGTTCACGGTGAGTATCCGCGGCCTCAGCCTGCTCTTAGCAGGCCCCCGGAGTAATCCCCCCCATCCCCCGCTCCCGGGGAGCCCCGTGTGGCCGCAGGCCCCCGCCCGGTGTAGCCTTGTGCCGGGTTGGCGTGGAAAGCACTGTATGAGGAGTGCTCTGGGCCTTCCTCACGTTCCTCTGTCTGCCTTCAGTTCCTGCCCAGGCACCAGCAGCTGAGCGAGAGAGTGCGGAAGCGACTCTATTATGGTTGGGACAAAGACTGCAGCCTGGATAATCTCTCCAGCCCCGTGGCAGGTGGGTTGCTGATTGTCCCCAGATGGGAATGCTGAGTCAAGGGGGTTGGAAGTAGCCCAAGGGGCCGAGACCAATAGGTCACCTGCTACCTCCCCAGTGCCAAATCCCACCCCTGCCCAGCCTTTCCCACTCAGTGCAGCAGAGCAGGGCAGGATGCCAGAGCCTCATGGCTTCTGCTCTCTCTTTTGTTGCCCCATCTGGCCCGCTGCTGCATTTTTGACATCTCACTGGTGTGTAAAGTCCTTTAGATTGCTTGTGAATTCCTTGGCAGAGCAGGTTGTGAACTTCTTCCTGATAAGAGCTGTGTTGGACAATTGCTTGTGCTCTGCAAAACAGTTGGGTTTGTTCAACTTCTAGTTGTGAGCACCAAGGGGACAAGTTCTTGCTGTGTGTTTGTCTGGATTGCATTTTTTTTTTCCCCTGTCGATTCAGCAGTCTGTTGAGGAGCAGAAAGACATGGCTGGGTTGAGGTTGAGGAGCTGGTGCAGGTGATGGTGGAGAGGAGTGGAAAAGGGCAAGAGTGGTTTGCCAGAGGGCTTTCGCTGTGTGGTTGTCTCAGCATTTCCATTATCTGCTTGCTAGGGAAACGGTCTGAAGTTGCCAGAAGGCTGTGTGTGATGTGCCTTGGTGAGGAGGAGGATGCTGAGCATGTGGTGCCAGGGCAGACCCAGACAGAGCAGCCACCTGCCTGGGTGCTGCTGGGAGTCACGAGTTCCAACACAAGCAGTGCGAGGGAGGCTCAAGGCTGGCGTTACACCCGGGTGCAAGGTGGGACTGTTCCATAGATGAAAGTTCAAAGGGTACAGTCATGCAAGAAAACTGTTGGGGGCTATTAACTCTAAGGACTGCCTTCCACTCAGGAAATGCCATGGCTCTAGCACCTGGGGGCCAGAGTGGCGCATAGAGAACGTGTTCATGGGCTGATCTGCTTTACAACCTTCCTTCACCAACTGCTGTCAAAAAATGGGGCCCAGGATTATGCCATCCATCTTGGTAGAATTATGTCTTGCCATAAACTGCATGGCAAGTTTACGGCACTGTTCTTCAAACAAGGTAGAGGCTTGTTGGGAGAGTCTGGAGTAGCAGAAAAAGGTCTTTGGTATTGGGGGTTGGATGCAGAAGGCAGTATGGGGCTGGCTGAGGAGAGAAGTTGAAAAGTGAATTTGTTCCTTTGGAAACAGAAGAACAGTAACCACACTCAGTGTGCCGTGGCTGTGAGATGGGGAAACTGATCAGCTGCTCTCCATGCCCTCTAGGGCAGGACACTGTTGTAAGTTGGATTTGCGGGCTGAAGAATTTGGTTTCATATCAGGACAGAGCCTGTAGGGATCCCTTGGGATGTTGGTACTGCCTCTGTGGTGGCACAAGGGTGGCCAGGAAGGACAGAGAGAGCAGCAGCAGTGGGAGAGGCTGGGAGCAGCCAATGGGTGGCTGGAGCTGTGTCTGCCTGGTTGTACACCATATTAGTGGTGTGGCCTGAATGGTGTAGGGAGGTTCCTTAGAGCAGTGTTTTTCTGAGCTTGGTGGCTGCACTTTGGGTAAATTACTTGTGTTAGTGCAGCCATTCTCTCAGTTGCTGGAGAGATGTAGAAAGGAGGGGTGTGGTGATGCTTCCCCTGGTAGCTGGAAATGCAAGGCTGCTGGGATGAACTCTGCTCTCAACTCTCTCAGCCAAGGGCTTGGAAGCAAAACGGAGTTGAAGTTTCCTGTCTAAAGCACTTCTTGCCAAGCATCAGACCATAGTGCTGCTTGGGATGCTCCCAGCTAGTCCTGTTGTGTAGGGAAGTGAGATGGGAGCTGCTGGAGCCATCTGCCAGTATATGTCAGTCTCTGGCCTTTTCAGTGCTTGAATGCTGGGGCACATCCTTGAGTGCAGGGAAAGCGGGGTGAGCTGCAGTTACACTGTATTGCGGCTTTGATACCCTCTTAGTGCCTTCGGGCTCCTGCTCACATGGGTACCTTGTACGTCATCATCTCGGGAGCGCTGGGGCTGTGGTGTAGGGGAAGCTGGATCAGTGCTGATGAGATCTGGAGGGGGAAGATGCTGCTGGTTGGAGGGGAGCAGAGGACCACGAAGATGTGGTGTGACATCAGGTCCAAGAAGGGCTCCAGAAGGGCTGTCTGAGGTCCTGCGGGCTGAGGGGAGGGTGTTTCTCTGCAGCTGACTGCTGGTGGTTCCCTGTGACACAGACCTGCTGATCTGGCACTGCCACAGGGCCTTGGTCACTCACATCCTCTTCCTGCTGTGATCTGCCTGACCTGTATATTTGTTCCTCACTTGTCCCTGACCTCTGATAAGGCCTGTCCTACCTTCAAGTTTAATTTAAACTTGAAGGGCTGAGCAAACACCAAGACCTGGTGGGCTTGTGGGGAGAAGGGGAAGGGTGGGCATGGACTGTGCCACATGGGGCTGACTCTTTTTGGTGCTTTTCTGTCTTAGATATTGCTGTGGAGTTGCTGCAGAAAGTGGCTCCCAGTCCTATCCGCAGACTCCAGAAGAAATATGTGTCTCACGTATCTCGGTAAGAAGCAAAACCTGTCTCTTCATGTCCTGTGTCAGAACTTGGAGCTCTGGTCTTACTTGTGACTCACTTCTGTCCCCTGGGGCAGCCACTGGCTTTGTGCTTAGGCCTGATTAGTGTCAAAGAGAGCAAAAAGGGGTAGGTGGCATGGACAGCAGGCACAGTGATTTCCTGATGCAGGCAGGCCTACTTCAAGTTTGTCCTGCTCTCTGGGATGCATGTGTGCTCTTGTTACTGGGAGTCTGTACTGGCTGGATCTGCAGTTCCCTGGGTAACCAGGTTTGAACATGGAGTCTTCTCTTGGCAGCTGAGCCCTCACAGCATTCCTTGCTGCAGGCAGGGCTGCTCAGTTGGAAGCTCACAGTGCCTGGGAACAGAAACCAGGGCTTTCTGCTCTCCACCCTACATCCCCTGCATTTTCTCTTGCTGCAGCTCAGGACAGCTGGCACAGAGCTGGCAAGGCTGTGACCTATTTAGCAATTTGCTAAACCTTCCTACTGCCTCCATTGGGAGGGAGCAACCAAGTTGTGCTGTGGTGCCTGGGACATTTGTAGCATTGGTTCTTGCCTTCTCCCACAGGGAAGCTTGCATCTCGCCCTGCTCCATGATGTTGGCCCTGGTTTACATTGAGAGACTCCGGCACCGGAACCCCGAATACCTTCAGCAGATCTCATCTTCAGACCTCTTCCTGATCTCCATGGTGAGTGAGGGGCAGGGGGGTAACTGGGCCGGAGGGAAGCCTGGAGGAGTGCAGTGGAGGCTGAGATCCTGTCCTTTGTGCTACTTTTAGATGGTTGCAAGTAAGTACCTGTATGATGAGGGTGAGGAGGAGGAGGTGTTCAACGATGAGTGGGGAGCTGCAGGGAAGGTGGACGTCCAGACCATGAACACGCTGGAGATGAACTTCCTGAGCGCCATTGTAAGTGAAACTGTCACTGCTGCCAGCTGTTTCACAGAGCGGGGGAAAAGAGGCATTGAGGGGAGTCTGGATTTCTGGTTTTCCCTCATATGCTCCCGTGAAGAGATAGAGAAGGATGTGTCTGGGTGCTCGGTGACCTGCCCTGACTGCACTGACCTTTAACTGCTGTCCTGACAGGACTGGAGTCTCTACACAGATCCTCGGGAGCTATTTGAAGTGCTGAGCTGGCTGGAAGGACGGTAGGTGTGTGGGATGGGGGTGATCCCGTTATCTATGTTGCAGCCTGGCTCTGCGCCTGCTTGGAGATAGCCCTGCTGCAGTGAAATAAAAGATTGGGACATCTGTGAGCCTTAGCTAGGCTCTCCAGCTCCCTTCTACAGAGCTTAAGCAGGGTCTTCTCCAAGCCTGCCTGGGCTGAAGCTGCTTTGATGGGGAAGGTCCACATACCACATCCACCATTCCCCTTTTTCTTCTTGCAGTGTGGCTGAAAAACAGGGCATGTGGCGTGGCTGGTTCACCTACACAGATCTGTGTGTCCTCATGGAGCAGTCCATGTGGCAGCATGTGCTGGGCCAGTTCTACCAGCAAGTGGTGAAGGTAAGGGCATAGGAGAGCAGCTACTTGCAAGAACATGGGACCTAGGAGGCTGTGGATTTGGAGCAGGACCCTCTTTACCACTGAGAGCAGCACCTTGGTTTATTCCCTGTTGAAAAGGGAAGCTGTCAGAAGATGCTGATTTGCAGCTGCACTGCCTGAGGCACTGCAGCCTGGGGCTGGGTGGTGTTCCCTGTGCTGGACCGCAGCCCCACAAGCCATGGTGCAAGGGCATGGTGGTGGCATGGAGTTAACTGGATGCTGGCTAGGGTTGTGAACAGGAACTGTTGGCTTTTAGCTGGGGTGTTTTGGTTTGTGATATTTAGGCCCTGCTTTGGGCAGGCTGCGTGCCCCCCACCATTAGCAGTGTAGCTGCCAGCTCTTGGCATCCAGGGGGATGCTTTTTCCCATCACAGCTGCTGGGTTGATCGTGGCCATGCTGCATCATGGCTGGCGGGGAGTGCTGCTGGGTGGGTCTGGGCTAACATTTGGCTTCTCCTTAGCTGGCCTGCCTCCTGGGCGTGGTGTACCTGACCGGCTTTGCAGCCATCTTCACCTCCATCACTGTAGTGCACCGGTCTGTGTGCATGAGGAGCGTCAGCACTGCGGCCCCCCGGCCTGCACTGTTCCCCGAGGAGGGGAGGTGCCAGCTGGATGCTCAGCCAGCCCCAGCCCCTGGCCAACCCCAGCCCGAGCTGCCCAACGTCTCCTCAGCCAGCTGCACCCGTTGCCTGGGGGAGAATGAGATGACCAAGGAGCCGCGTCGTGGGGGTGTCACAGCGACTGCACTCTACCTGTGGGGCAGCGTGATGACGGCTCTGTCCTACCCAAAGGCGCCTGATCTAGCCCAACACAGGAGCCTCCCACAAGGTCCTTTCCGGAAAATGCCCACTGCCTGTGAGAGATCCAACCGTACCAGCCCCACTGCAGCCCCCAGCCAGCCTGGCCCCTTTGGACTTGCCGTACTCCCAGCTCCTCCGGTGCTCCACTGCCACGCCTGCTCTGCCACTGCGGGCCCCACATGGGATGCAGCCCCCAACCGTGAGGACTGGCTGGACCCCCTGGGGCTGAAGCAGTGCTTCTTGCACACTGCTATGGATCTCAGTAGAATCAAGAGCTTCATTTTTCCCAGCTAGGAGTACAGGACAGCAGCCCCTTTCCCCATCCCTTCTAGTGTGGCACAATTCACTTCCTTGCACTTCTGGGACCCCTGATCCTTGGAACTGCATGGGGCTGGAGGCCCCTGCATTATTTTCAAACCAGCACTTGTGTCCCCCCACCCAGGGCAGGGATGTTCTTCACTTAGGGGCTGCTGGGGCAGGTTGGGATAGAGCTAGCTTGCTGGGGTGGGAATTTACTAGCTGGAGGGCAAATATGGGTTGCATTTGGGCTGGGGTGCTTGTGCAAAGGGGGGTATTGTCCCTCTTCCTGTAGTGAGTGTTGGACAGAGGTGGCACATGGGATGTTGGAGGCTGGGACTGTGTGTGCAGGGTGGAGGGGCTAAGGCAGTGACCCCAGTGAGAAGGTGGGGTGCCTGGGGTAGAGGAGAAGAGGTTGAAGGAGGTGGGAGTGAGCTGGCTGGTCATAGCAGTACTTACATTTGGGGGCTGTTAGGCCGCTTCTTGGAACTTGCAAGAGTGACACCAAGCAGGTACCCTGATGTGGCTGTGCCCTGCTGGGCTTGGTGGGGATGAGGTGTGCTTAGGGCTGAACTTCCTTATCCTGCTTGTGTTGGGTGTTTTGAATCTGGGATGCTCTGTGACCCCATCCCAGCTGTCTGTGTCTGTGAGCAAACAGTGCCTGACTGCTCCTCAGAGTGGGAAGAAGGCATCTTGTCTTGCTGACCAGGCCAGCTCATCGTTCCCCTTCTTTTTACTGTGGATTTTACACCTGTTTTTCACTCTTTTGTAGATGCAAATGTCTTCCAATAAAAGTAGTTCTTGCTGTGTGCCTGCGTTATCCTGCTGAGCTGCTCTGTAATGGCAGCATGCCTGCCCCAGAGCGGAGCCATGTCCATGCAGCTGTGCCTGCTTCTAGAGCTGCTGTGCAAGACAGATCCTAGGTACTGCCAGTGAACCCAAGAGACCTGCAAGGCCTGTCCTGCAGTCTCTCTCTGGTGACAGGAGGGATATCAGGTCCGGTGCAGGCAGGGACAGCAGGAGAGAGGAGGATCCCCATCCTTGGGAATGTGGGGAATGCATGTTCTCCACTGCTCTTTGCTCTCCAAAGTCTTACCTGTTAATGAGTGAGCCTTGAGCAGCAAGGGCTTGGCCAGGTCACTAACACAGCCACCTCTGCCCCATGACAAAAACACGAGCATCCCCTGCTTGTGCACCCTTGGGATCCTTTCCAGACAAGCAGGCAGCTCTTGTCTCTGGCATCCTTGTCCAGTGGTAGGATTCCATCCTAGGAGAATGGGGAATAAAATAGACCCCCATTAGAGATCGGGCTGGACTGGGAGGGCAGGAGATGCCGTACTGGGGAGAAACAAGCATGGGCAGGGCACACAGAAGCTGGAGGATGCTGCTGGTGGAAATAGTCTTAAGCACATGGAGGAAGAGGTGTCAAGGCTGTGGCCTACCCAGTCCCTGCCCACAGAGGCAGTGATGGGACCCGGGCTGTGAGTAGTTGGCACTGTAATAGTGTCTGATGTCCTGCTTATGGCTGCCTGTCACCTGGCCTGTGTGGTGACAAACCAGGGTGACACTTGCATTCCTGGCCACAAGGGCAGGTTACTCACCAACTCAAGTTAATGGCTAACCCTGGGGCAGCTCCTGCAGAAGGTGGAAGTTCAGCCATGTGAGGATTTGCGAGGAGGTCTCAGGGGAGTGGGAGCCTGCCCACGCTCTCTGCACCGAAAACTGGGAGCGGTGTGGGGAGGCAGCAGCATGAATGGGGGCCATGGCAGAGCACCTGGAGCTGGGAGCCCCATGCTCACATCCTGCTCCTCCCAGAAGGTGTGCTCATGGATGGTGACCTGCTGCTTAGCCCTTCAGGTAAGGGGGGACCACGGTGAGCAGCCAGAGAGATGGGATGATGAGGAGAGGGCTGGGATCCTCTCAGATTGCAGGGCAGGGGCTGCATTCTGCCAGGCAAAGGGTGTGTAGGGCTGTGGTCAGTGTGTGCTGGGAGGGGAGGGGGCAGTAGTGAGTGCTGCCCTGGTGGTGTCAGTGGGCATCTGCCCTCTCAGGGGGACTGGGCATGGGGAGCTGCAGCTCTAGGTGCTGCAAGGAGTTGTGACTGCTCCATCTCTTCCCTGCGCAGCACCTGGCTGTGCAGACCTCCTTGCTCTGCATCTTCCACCTCCTCCTGCTGCCCACCCTGCCTCAGGAGCCACCTCATGCCCAGACCACCAGCAAGCTGCTGGCATGCAGCCTCTTTGCCTGCGGCATCTCCACAGTGCTGCAGACCACCCTGGGGAGCCGGTGAGCAAGGGGGGGGTGAAGGGGGAGCAGCTGTCACGAGGAGGAGGGTGATGCCATGGCAGGGTATGTCTGTATCCTCCTAGGACGTGGGAAGACGAGCTCTGCTGGAAGTGGGAGGGGGCACAAGGAAAACCTATTGTGCTGCATCTCTGCACAGCTGTCACAGTTGTCCCCTCCCTCTTGCACATACTTCTAGAAAAACTGCTGTGCTTTCCCTCTAGCTCCTCGCTGCCTTGCTCCAACATCGTACACAGCTCCTTCAGACCATCCGGTGCCTGTGCTGCCCACACAGGGCCTGGGTATGGGATTTGGCAAAGCCTCTGACCTCTGCACACATTCCATGTGCTGTCCCTTGGGTTGTGCTAGGGCACATGTAGAATATGGGGTAACCTCTTGCCACTTTGGGGTTCTTACCTGCTTCTCTTCCTGCCCCTGTTCCTCTGGCAGCCTGGGCTTTTGGAGCAGCCCTTCCTTGTCCTTCCTCCCTAATGTGCTCTTGTTGTCCCTTCCTCAGGCTGCCGCTGGTTCAAATCCCATCCTTTGAGTACTTGGTCCCTGCCATGGTGCTGAGCTCCCACCTGTCCCCCGGTGCCAGCACAAACAGGAATGGTGAGCACAGCCCACAGCCTGTGTCCTTTGGGGCCTGGGCTATGCTGGTGCCAGGGGAATGGCAGTGATGAGGTGCCTGGGAGGTGGGGTAGGGATGAGGGGTAGCAAGGGGTCCCACCTGCTGGCCCCTCTGGTGATGGTGCCCAGCATCCTACTCACTCCTGACTGCACTTGCAGCATATCTGGTCACTTCCCCAGGGCCAGGGCTTATGGGGATGGGGATGCTGGCACACTGGTCCTTCTCCAGCCAGCGGTCTCCTTGCTGCATGCTCTTGGACACGACTCCAGGAGCCCAGGATCCACATGTATCACACCCATCCAAAATTCCCTTCCAGGCACAGCCATGGCCAGTACATGCCTTGTACCTCATTGCAGAGACACAGGGAGCTGGGCTGACTCACTGCGAGAGGTGGGTGCTCCTGTGCTGGGATGGAGGTCCCCATCCTGCTCTATCAGCTTTCCACTTGTCACCCATATCCCTGTACCCCCAGTCTCTTTTTCTGGGATTTGCCATGAATAGAGGTGCCAAGGCAATGGGGATCATGATGCATGTCCATGTATATGTTTCTCTGCACTCAGGGTGAGTGGTGCATGTAAAACAAGTGATGCTGCTGGGGCAGTGGGAGTGTGGCCAAGGGAAGGTGTTGGACTGCTCTCCATGTATCCTGTCCCACAGGCCCATCCTTTCCTCTTTCAGGTCTCTGGAGCAGTGCTGGTCTCTGGGCTGATTCAGTTGGTGCTGGGAGTGTCTGGCGTGTGTGGGTGGGCAGCCCGGCACTGCGGGCCCATGGTCCTGGCCCCCAGCCTGTCCATCATCGGGCTGTCTGCATACAAGGAAGCAGCTTTCTTCTGCTCCACTAACTGGGGTGTAGCACTGCTGTATGTGAGCTGGGGACTGTACTGGTGGGCGGCTCCTGGGGCTTTCTTTCACCAGCGGGACAGGGATGGGGCACCCCCACAGTGCACGGCGCACATTTGGGGCCCCATCACTGACTGTGATGCTGTGTGGTGACCTGTGCTCACCCTCCTAGGCTCATGCTCCTTGCTGTCACATTCTCACAACACCCGCGGTCCTGCCGCCTGCCCTTCTGTGCCTGGCCCCATGCTTGGGAGGGCTCCACAGAGTCATCAGTTCCCACCCTGCGCACATTCTCGGTACTGTGGTTTGTCTGCTCTCTTCACTGTCACTGGGCTTCTCTCTCCAAGCCTGGCACTTTGATGTGGGTTTAGGTAAGACCTGGAGCACAGGCAGGGGTGAGAAGTTCTGGTGCAGATCCCAGAACATGGATGCTTCTCGGGAAGTGCTGGGGACCTAGGGTGTTGGAGCAGAACAGCTTGGGATGCTTCCTGCAGGGGTAAGGGGAGATATGGCATGACTCCTTGGGAGAGGTGACAGGACAAGGATGGGGTGCTGGCCAGGGCAGGCAGGGGGGGAGGGTCCCCTGCTGAGGGTCCCCTTTTGCCTTGCAGGTACTGCTCCCATTTTCTGGTGTCTGCATTGTCTGTGCCATCCTTAGCTACTTCCACATTCCCTGGGAATCACTGGACCCGGCCATGGCACAGCTGTCCTGGGCCAACAGCACCTTCAATGCCCCTTGGATCCACATCCCCTATGCAGGTGGGGGCAGCAGGGCTGAGTGCAGCCATCCACATTTGCGCAGGACTTGTATCACCTGTCCCTTTTCCCTCTGCTGCAGGAGAGTGGAGGTGGCCACTGCTCACCCCCCGGGCGCTGGCAGTGGGCATCGCCATGGCCGTCGGCTGCAGCATGAACTCTGTGGGCTGCTACGTGCTGTGTGGGAGGCTGCTGCGAGTCCCCTGGCTCCCCCCTCACGCCTGTAACCGGGGGCTCTGCATGGAAGGGTTGGGCAGCCTCCTGGCAGGACTGCTGGGCACCCTGGGGGGCACAGCCTCCAGCATTGCCAACACCTGTGCCAGTGGCCTCACGCAGGTATGCCAAGGTGGGGGATGGCAAGGGATGGGGAGGCAGTTGAGCAGGTGTGCGGGACGTGTAATGGCCAGGCTGCTACCGAGCCAGCACTGGGAAAGGCAGGTGTGTACAGCAGGATGGGGCAGGAGACAGAGCAGGGGGTGATGCTACCCATCCTCACTTTCCCATTCTTCTTTCTGCCAGGCTGGCTCTCTCCTCTCGGTGCAAGTAAGCGCCCTGGCGTGCATGGTGCTGGGCATGTCCCCGAGGCTGGCAGGGCTCCTCACCCACATCCCACTGGCAGTTCACGGTGGGTACCCTGCCCTGCCCCTTGCTGCGGCACCTGCAGCCTGCCTGGCACTGCCTGACTCCTGCCCCTCGCAGGAGGGGTGCTCTGTGTAACCTACGCCATGGCTGTGGGCACGGGGATCTCCTACTTCCAGTATACAGACATTGACTCAGGGAGGAACATCTTCATTGTTGGCTTTGCCATGTTCATGGCACTGCTGGTACCGCGGTGGTTCGGCACGGCTCTGACTCCCCTGGCCACAGGTAGGAGGGACATTCCCCAGAGTCCCATGGCACGGTGACCACACATCTCCAGTGCTGTGGGAGGCTGGGTCGGCTCATGGTAGCAGGCAGCTCCCTCTTCAATCCCTGATTCTGCCATGGCAGCTCCTGCCCCTTTGCCCTGGCTGGGCTGGGACCTCCTGGCTGATTCTGGCACTGTCCCTGCAGGCTGGGTGCCACTGGACCTCCTCTTCCTCTCCCTGCTTATGGTGCCTGTCTTCTTAACTGGCTTCTTGTCATTTTTTCTGGAGAACACGGTCTCAGGTGAGGGGCTGCTCTAGGTGCTCTGCATATTCCCCGCTCTGAGGACTGGATCTGTCCATTGGACAAACCACTAGCTCTGCCTTCAGGCAGTCCTACTGAGGATCCTGGGGCTGGTATGGGCTGGGAGGATGCACCTGGAGGAAGGGGCTCCCATTTCACTGCCTACCTCCCTGCTTGTAGGAACACTGGAGGAACGAGGGCTACTTTCTGAGCAGCCATGGAAAGTTAGAGCTAGTGACTGCCACCTCCATGGAGAGAGAGGCAAAGCCAGTCAAGCCTATAGGCTCCCCACTGGCCTAAGGAGGCTGCTGCCATCTTCCTGCAAAGCCTTTCCGTGCTGCTTCCTCTGCCCGAGGAGTGAGGAAGAGGAGGAGGGCAGCTGTGCCACCGAGGAGGGGACTGCTGCCCCAGGGGAAGGGACACACCTGCTCCCCAAACCCAGCTCTGGGGAGCTGCAGCCAGCAGTAAGGCCAAGCCAGACAGACATGCCTGCATGGCACACTGTGGCCTGACCCTGTCACGCAGGGGCGCCTCATGTGAAAACAGGGCTGTGCCCTCAAGGCAGCTTGTGAACCACTTTGCTCCTCATTTCTGAAGCCCTCGAGGACTGGAGGAACCTGAGCTTCCACCCTCCCAACACAAACCTAATTTCCCTGCTTGAGAGCAAGACATAAAAACCTTCAACCAACTGCCTTTTCCAGGGGTTTTCTTTCCAGACGGGATTTACCTAGGGGATCCCCTGGTGCCCTGAGGACTGTGACTGGAGGGCAGGGCCACCTGGTGCCACTGCAGCTGAGGATGTGGGTGCTTCTAAAACCCACCATCACCCTGTGGAGATGACTAGGGGAGGGTTCAGTGCTTTGGTCAGCCCCAAAGGACTGTCATTCTAGCTCTGCTCACCTGCTGGCACTGTGCTTAGGAAGGACTGGTTCTCCACCTCCTCCCTGCATATGGCCCGTCGATGCCCATGGCACCAGGTATATATCAATGCTCTGGCACTCCAGGATGCTCCAGGCTGGGGGTGAAACTGAGCTGAGATTCCCAAAACAATGAACACCCTTTCACCTACAGTAGGATGGTCCCAGTAGTGCTCACCATATAAATACGCCCTAGGCATTGCTCTTGTGACTACACTAGCCAACAGCGGCTTTCCCTGGAGAAGAACATCTCCCTCCACCTGGTCCCAAGGTGAAACACCCAAAGGTGGATGCAGGATGGGAGGGATGTGGTGGCACTCTGTGTGTGGGTCCCCAGGTGTGAGCCCTCTTTCCCCAGCTCTCTGTGACCCCCACAGCTGCACACAGCACCGTAATCCACAGCTCATCCTCATCCAGCCAGCATCCTCACCTGACCCTAAATTTCAGCTGTGCCCAAAGTCCAACTGGGTCCTGCACCCCAAACCTGGTCATGCAACCTAGTCTGTCCTGCACTACAAAGTCCTTGCCTACTCCCATATCCCCTGGCACCCTGTCAGGATGCAAACCGTGCGTGACGACCACCCTCCCGTGGCACTGCCCTGAGAGGTGGCTGCAGCCTGCATCCTGGGGAGAGGGGTGAGTGGAGGGGTGTGTGCCAAGAGTGTAAATGGGAGACCCGGGGGCAGTGCATCGGGGGCAGTTTGTGGGCCCAGGGTGGACGGCCTCAATGCACGGAGTGCTGGTGGGGGATCACAGTCAGAGAATGGGTGATGAGGTTTGGCAGTCAGTGCCTGGAGTAAGGGTGGGGCTCAGTGTGGAGGGAACTGGGGTTGCGCGGTGTGCCACGGTGGCACAGTGCTGCTCTGTGCCGCCTTGTGAGCCCAGTGCCCAGGCGTGGGGACAGAGGCACCCGCAGCCCCAGCTATGCATGGCTCGCTGTGGTGCAGCAGCCGAATCCCCGCACAGCCTGGGAGAGCAGCGATGCGGGTGCGTGCCCCGGCCGTGCCTGCCCCGGCACCGTGGGGCTGAGGAATAAACCTGGGGCCAAGGGACAGGAGAAGCCCCCCGCCGCCGCTGCCTCTCCCGCGGTACCGGGCCCGGTCCCCAGCTGGGCACTTGTGCCAGGACATTTCGTAACAGGCGCAAGCGCAGAATGAAGTCCTAAAGCATTTCGGTCCCCATCGGTGTCTTGGCCATGGCACCCCTTGCGGCAGCGGCGGACGCTTTAGAGGGACACGCCAGCTCGGTTCCTGTCCTTATGAGCAGGCAAGGTAACGCCAGCAATGCTCCCCACGGCTCTGTAGAAGGGATGGCACTTCCCGGGGCTCCAGGAGCCGCACATCCCGGCGTGCCCCGGCCCCGCCCGCCGCGGAAGAGAGCAGCATGTCGGGAGCCGTAGTCTGCCCTCGCCTCCGGCCCGGCGCCGCTCGCCGCTCGCAAGCCCCTGCCTCTGCATCCTGCGGCCGCCTGCTCCTCCTGTCCTCGGGTAATGCTGCGGCTCCGAAGAGCCCCGGGCCTGCGGGCGCCTCGCGGGCGCTGGGTCCCCGAGTGTTTTGGGAGGCGTGGAGCCCGTCCTTGGGAGGAGCGGGAAGCAGCAGCGGGCTGCAGGCACTCTGCCGGTGTCACTGCGGGCAGGGACGGTGCGGGCTAGCGTGGATCGCAGGGACGGGATGCCCCAGCAGGAGGAGGGTGCAGCACCCTGCTCCCCGCCCGGTGCTGGCGGGGCAGCTTCAATGTTAATTTGGGCGTAGAGGTCTTGCCGTGTTAACGCCAGCAAGCACCGGGTAACGCGGGGAGGCAGCAGTTCCACTGCCGTGCGCCTGCTGGCGCATCTGGGGTACTTATTGTGAGCTGCGGCAGGACCTGCTCTGCACAAAGCTAGCAAAACACACACCCCAGCTCTGCTGCTTGCATGTGTGACTAGAGCTGGCTAAGTATCCTCACTTCTGTGCTGTCAGGTGGGACTGCATTATAAGTGGGCCAACCGGGACTGACCGTCCCTGTGAGGCCACCGCAGGGACCAGGTCTTCCTGGGCAGGGGTTGAGGCAGAGACTTGGTTGCTCTCTTGCAGATGGAGGGCTCCGAGGAGCTGGAAAACAGCCTCCTGATACAGCCCTGGGCTTCTGTTCGCTTTGGCGAGTCCACTTTTCTTGCCAAAGTGTGCTTCAGGGATACTGGCTATATCCTGCTGATCTCTGACCTCAGCAGTGTCTGGTATGAGAGCGCAGACATCGAGGCTGTGGGACAAAGGTCCAAGGTGAGTGTCTGAAAAGGCCAGGGACCTCCTTTTCTCCTCCCAGCAGCTGACATACCTGTATGCTTGTGGTGGCAAGCATACACTGCTTGGTGACACAATGGCTGTTGGGTCCGACTGGGCTCGGGTGCAAATGCCCAACCTGGGAAGTCCCTGCGTGGCTCTGCCCAAGCACTGTCACCCCACTTGGCCAAACACCCTTCTCCTGGGAGAGTGGGCCACACTGTTTAGCATGCCCAGGGCAGGCGGGTGGGTCTGCATACAGAGGCTGGCACAGTCTCATCACTTGTGGGCTGGATGGGCAGCTGGTTTCCCCAGGGCCAGTGTACTAAAGAGGAGCTTGAAACAAGGCTGCCTTCTACTCAGTGACAGAGAGATTCTGTTCACATTCATAACTAGCACAGTCTTTCATAGGGCATCCTGTCAGCTTGGCCCCCAAAATGCACGGAGCTGTGCCTCATCTCCTCAGCCCATGTGCCCTGGCCCTCACGTGCCATTGGAGTGGCATGTCCCTGTGTCACATAATGCTGAGCAGCTGGTGGCAGGAGGGATGGGCATATGGCTGCAGCCATTCACCCACCCTGGCAGGTTGTCCTGCTGTTGGCTCTGGGCCAGGCTGTGGCGCTTGTGGTGGCATGCAGAACAGATGTGCTACTGTAGACCATTGCACCCTGCCCGTCCTGGAGTGGCAGGATAGGGGAGCCTTCCCAGCATGGCTGTCTTGGGAGAATCAATGAGGAATGTCATGTCAGAGGGCTGGAAGCCAAGGCCCAGGGATGGCTTTTTGCTTTGGGACATGCAGTAGTTTGACTCCTTTGGTGCTGGGATTTCTGCTGGTTTTTTCCCCAGTGCTGTGCTGTACCCCCTAACCTTGCCTTTTCCCAGGAGCTGAACAAGCGGCTGACGGTTCACGTGTCCTCCTTCCTGAACCACTTGTGCAACCTGATGTGCCCCTTGCTGGCAGGGCAGCCAGGTGCCACCACCGCCTTCTCCTGCCACCGCTCTGCCAGCGGCCTCAGGCTGCACGTGAAAAGCGAGCTGTCAGGACTGCCCTTCTACTGGGACTTCCACTGCTGTCCTGCTCCCTTGGAGATGGTGAGCAAAGCTGCAGAGAGTTCAGGGAGGGGAGTGGCCAAAATTGAGGATTGTCTCCTTATGCTTGGAGCTTTTGAGTAGTCTTGAGCCATGTGGGTTGCCTGACTCTGCCTTCTGCCTCCCCCAAGGTTTGCTGTCCCCGTTTCTTCCTGCTGAGGCTTTGGCACCTTGGTTTGTGCCGTGCAGTGACACAGGGATGACCCAGCACATGCTGCTGTTGGGGCAGGAGTGAAATGCCCTCGTGAGAGCCCACCTGGAGTTCTGCATCCAAATCTGGGGTCCTTGGCACAAGAAAAACATTAACGTGTTAGAGCAGGTCCAGAGGAGAGCCACAAAGATGATAAGAGGGCTGGAGCTCCTATCCTACCAAGACAGGTTGCAAGAGATGGGATTGTTTGGCATGGAGAAGGCTCCGGAGAGACCTCCTTGTAGCCTTCTGGTACTTGAAGAGGGCTTATTTGAAAGAAAGAGAACAGCTTTTTACATGGGCAGATAGTGATAGGACAAGNGCTCCGCCGCCGGCGGGAGGCAGCGCCCGTCAGCCCCGGCGCCCCGCTCCCGCCGGGTCCTGCTGCGGGGCGCGGTTCCTCTGCCCCCGAGCGGCTGTGCTTCGGCATCGCGGGGGGAGAGCCGGGCTCCGCAGCTGCTGCGGGGGCTGTTCTCACCGTCAAGGTTGAACTGGGGAGCAAATTATCGAGGTCCTGGCTTGGCTTACCCCAGGAACTTGATGTCCCTCCTCGGGCAAGGCGCACAGAGGCTGAGCTGAGGAGGTGCAGAGCCCTTGTTCCCGGCTGCTCCTTTATTTTATCTTGGACACGAACTGGATATCTGCAAGATACCATGGAGGTGGGAAGCAACCAGGGTCCTGAGCGTGACTGGTGTGGATGCAGCAATGGGGACCAACTCTGCCCCAGCCAGGGGCTTGAGGCGAGCATAGAACCCACCTGGCTTGGCCCATCCTATCTCCGCTGCAGGTGGTGCACTCCAAGTGCTCCAGTGGGTGATGGCCATCACCTCTGTGGCTCGTGTCTGGGGGTGAGCAAAGCACGGAGCCTACTGTGGGCTTGCCATAGGAATGAGAATGCTTCAGGAACACTGCTGGGCTTGCTGTCCTCTCACCCATGGGCTCAGCCTGGTCACAGAAACCAGGGGCACGATAGGCTGGGGGATCTCCAATACCCTTCTGGAGACTGAAGGAGGTGATAGGAAGGAGGCTGCTTCGTGTGCCTGCTGGGCCAGGTTGGCTCAGCTGGGCTCCGAGGCAGAGGACATGCCAAGGTCTCTGCATGGGGCTTGTGTGGGTGTAAGCTTAGAGGGGACACTGGTGGTCTGCAATGGGGAGCATGCACAAGTCCTGCATGTTGGGATCTCTTCTGCTTTTGATCTCACCTCCCTGGGAGTGTCTCTCCTGTTCGTCAAGCCACAGTTTGACACCTTGGGTCTTTCTGGTTTTTCACCCAGCCATGCCTGTTTCCTGATAGGAACATGCCGTGAGGTGTGCAGAGCCATGGGGAGGGTCTGGGTGGCACATGGGGAGCTCTCTGTTGTCTGTTGCACCCCAAATGGTGGGTGGAGCATTGTCTATTCCCTGCACTCTGTTTCCATGGGACTCTCCCACCTAAGCTCTCCCCTGCTACAGCCCCCAGCTGTGAAAGGATGGGGCTGGGATGGAGGGATGTGTCCTACAGCATCTGGCCTGCCTTCTCCCAGCTCACATCTTTCAACCAATTCCCACTGGATGTGGGTGAGATGTGGGGTATTTTGGGGAGCCCTGTGTGACCTGGGCTGCAGTTTTTGCTAGGACCTTGCTGACTGCCCTGCTTTGACCACTCTGTGGACCTCCCTAGACCTGGACCTTTCCTAGACTGTCCCTCCTCCATTGTAGGTGTTCCGTCATCTCGTGCGGCCCCTGATTCAGATGAACCTGGTGCTGCAGTGCCAGGTGCAAGAGTTGATTTCCCTGCTGCTCCAGAAGGATGCTGAGATTGAAGATTACAAGGAGAGTGGGGCCACTCTCAGCAGAGGTGAGGAGGGATGCCTGGGGCAGGGAGCGAGTTTCCTCCTTAGCACTGGGCTGGCATGCTCTGCTCCCTTTGGCTATTAGCCAGCCAGGCTTGTGTTTCATGTTTAGCTGAGCCGGCAGCACAACGGTAGCCAGAAGGCTGGGAGCAGCCTCTGGGGAGAGCTGGGGGAGGAACAGCCCTTGACCGATAGCTGTAGAAGTTGGGGAGATGCCAAGGGGCTCTCCACTACTCTCAGAGCACCTGGCTGGTCCCCAGGAGCCAGCGGGGATGCCAGCAAGGGCTGGCCCTGCAGTGGTGTCAGGCTCCCTTCCCAAGTGCAGTAGCTCACTGAGTTACTGGAGAGCAACCAGGGGCTCCTGGCTCTCCCAAACGTGGAAAGTGCAGCCGTGCTCATGGGTCCCCCTCCAGTGCCCAGCCCTCTTTGCCATCGGGGTGATGGGCAGACAGTACCCCCTTAGTTAGGACATGAGTCAGGACCTGCCGGGGGAGCCACCTTGGGGTGTGGTTTGTCCTCCACCTATGGAGGTTGGCTGGGCGCTGTTTTTTGGGTCATCCTTGCTGCTGCCATGCTTTGTCCTGCTGCCACAGGTGATAACTGCACTTTTGTGAGAACCTTGCCCCCTGGACATGTGGGGAGTAGTGGGAGTCAGCCCTGGCTTGTGTATCATGTCCAGGATGATATTGTGGTCCAGACCCTGTCCTGTGACAGGTGCCCCACCACAGGAGCCTGGATCTGCCCTGGAGGTACACTAGAGCTGCACTGCCTAGCTGCATGTCCCTCTGTCCTGCTGCGTGCGAGCTCTGCAGGGCATGGAGCAGCCAGGACAACCTGGCTTGGGTCCAGGGACTGATGCTGGTGAGCAGCTGGCCTCTCTTGTCCCTTACTTGGTGCAGGGCAGAAAGCTGGGAAGAAACATTGCACCCTAGTGTCTGAGCAAATCCAGCAAGGTGCTTCTCCAGACCACATCTTAGCAACAATGCGGAAAAACTTGTGTTTTGGACAAGATGCAGAGCAGAATATAACAGGGGTTTGTCCCTGTCCTGCAAGAGGAGGACACAGGCTGGCTCTCCCCTTCAGAAGAGCAGCTGGACAAGCAGTGCCCTGTCCCACAGACTCAGACGGCTCATTCCAGCTGTAAGATCTGGGAATGGTGTTGAGCATGTCCTGCCACTGTTCTCTGCTCCTCAGTGTAGGAGTGCTGGGACAAGTCTGGATGGACTCTTGGGTCTGCCTGACTGCTCTGTGCATCAGCAGGCTCAGCCATGTTTTTCCAGCTTCCTCGTGGTCCTTGCACCTTCTGCTAACCAGGTGATGTGTCCCTAGCCCAAGAGGCCTGCTGGTCTTTCCTGATGATTTTGGGATGAGCGTGCTGGAGCTTTTCCCCTCAGCCTATGGGCAGGGAAAGGGGAAGCTGGGGTGGGAGATCTGACCAAACCTGCCCAGGCTCATCTCTCTCTACCTTGCAGACCGCCTGCGGACAGAGCCCTTCCAGGAGGAGACATTTCAGCAGAACTTCATGGCTAAGGTAAGGGGTAGTGCAAGTCCTCTGTCCTTTGACAAAGGGGTGGGTGGGAGCTGTCATCAGCAGCTGCAGTGTGAGGTGTGCCAGGCTGGATGGGAGCACTGATGAGGATAGCTGGACTTGCCTAAACAGGGGTCATGCCCTCTAGCTCTCCCATGGCTCTCTTTGTGTCCTTGCCCCTCATCTCTAGGGCTAGCAGAGCTGGGAATGTGCCTGACATGGCCAGATGGGAACTACCTGGTTGCTGGGAGCTGCCAGAGGTGCGAGCCAGGCTGGCTGCTCCACAGGAGTGTGCCATCATTGGGGCATATTCACCTGCCTCCCACACTTGCTCTGGACCTAAACATTGCTGCTGATGGCAGGCAGGGGTCAGGTGAAAGAGGAGAAGCCATCTCCTTTTAGTTCATCTGTTTCTTTTAGAGGTGACTTTNAAATCTGGGGTCCTTGGCACAAGAAAAACATTAACGTGTTAGAGCAGGTCCAGAGGAGAGCCACAAAGATGATAAGAGGGCTGGAGCTCCTATCCTACCAAGACAGGTTGCAAGAGATGGGATTGTTTGGCATGGAGAAGGCTCCGGAGAGACCTCCTTGTAGCCTTCTGGTACTTGAAGAGGGCTTATTTAAAAGAAAGAGAACAGCTTTTTACATGGGCAGATAGTGATATGACAAGGGGAACTGTTTTTTAACTAAATGAGGAGACATTTAGATTAGCTGCTAGAAAAAATTCATTATGAGGGTGGTAAGGCACTCGATCAGGTTGCCCAGAGAAGCTGTGGATGTTCCATTCCTTAAAGTGTTCAAAACCAGGTTGGATGGGACTTTGAGCAACCTCATCTAGTGGGTTATCTTGAAAGTCCCTTCCAAACCAAACCTTTCTATAATTCTATGTCCAGTGTGGGGTGATGCTCTGCCAGTGCCCTGTAGAGCAGAGCGATGCTGTTCTCTTTAGGAGCAAGCCGTGAAGCAGGGCACAGGGCAGCGGGTACCCCCAAAGGACCCGCAGGTGGTCTGTCAGGACGGGCGGAATTACAGCGGGGTCTCCCTGGCTTTTAAGGGGTTGCTGTTTCACGGGGCTGCCCGGCACGTTGCGTNCTCAGACATGTTCTTTGGAGAAACTGGAACTGGAAGGACAGAGTCTTTGATCCTTTTGCATTACTGGAGATCATCACAGAAGCACTAAAATGATTCAGACTGATGTGCCAAGGTCAGAAATGCTTGATGCCCATTAGTGCAAAAAGACTCAGGATGCTTCTGAGTGTTCCTGTGCTTGCTGTGAAGGCACAGGAGTGGGGAGCAGTGGTACCTGCTGGGGACCAGGGAGTCAGCCAGGGTGTCAGTGGTACCACATGGACTTTGGGAGGATGTCGCTTTATGAGGTGAGCTGGTGGTGTTGTGCAGCCAACAATTGACCATCTGCAGAGTTTCTAAAAATTAGAGATGATTCCTCTTTTATATGCGAGGCATTGCATCCAGTGCAGGCAACTTTCATTTCCCCTGGGTTATGAAGGATAGAGATGAATTCACTGCTGGACTGCAACTTGGAGGTTGCCTAGGGACCAGTGATCATGACCAGATTACATTCACCCTGGGCAAAGAAAGGACATTCCTAAGCAGTAATTTATATCCTTCATGCCTTGAAAGAACTAATTTCCCAAAGCAGGGGGAAAATTATGAGTGAAATCAGCTCAGAGGAAACATTTACATAGAAAAATGTGAATGAAAATGGTGAGCTCTTTCAGAAGAATTTCAGAAGCCACAAAAAGCCACAATTCCACGATCAAGAAAGAGGGCAGCGCTGGCCCAGAGCCCGTTCTGGTTCAGTGGCAAAGTGAAGGCAGCAATTAGAAATAAAAGAGCAGTTTATAACAAATGGGAGAGTGGGAGTAGATAGCAATCAATATAAATTAGAAATTATGAAGTGTAGAAAATGGGTAACAGAAGCTAAAGACATCAGGGAAAAATCATGGTGAAGAACAGAAGGAAAGGCTTTTATTTAGTGCAGTAGGAGAAAACCCCAAGCTCCCAGCAATAGGATAAGCTGATTAGTAGACAGAGGTGGTGAAATGATTGATACTGGACCAGACATGGTAGAAGCTGTTGGTAAAGGTTTCGGTGCTGTCGCTGGAAGGGTGCAGGCAGATGTGCCAGGATAAGGGGATGATGAAGTGTCTTTGTCCAAGAGTCATCTGAACAACATCTGCTGAAGATGAACATCAGGCTTGAAATTCAGAGTCCTCCAAGAGCTCGTAGGGTATGGGGCATGGGGGAAGGTGCAGAGTGGGCAGGAGGGGACTGAGGCAGCTCTGCACAGAGCCTGGCAAAAGCAGCTGGTGTGGAGCACATCTGGCAGAGACTGAAAAGAAGGGATGGCAGTTGGTGCTGTGTGTCCCGAGAACAGTCCAGGAGCAGTGTCTTGGAGCCGGAGTGTTGGATAGGGAATGGAAGGCTCTGGGAGATGCTGCCCCTCTGCATCCTCTGGTAGTCAGGTCTGAGCACTGGCTGCAGGAGAGAGGCTGGTGGAAGGATGCAGTTGTGCATTTGGTCTGCTGGGAGGGTGTCTGTCCTCTCTGCATTCATCCCATTCTTTATAAACCCGCTGATGATGCCATCCTGCAGCAATGAGCTGTGAGATGCAAACAGCTGCTGCCTTTGGTTTGAATGTGGTACCCCGTCATTCCTCCTGATGCCTTCTAGGTCTTGTGTTAGTGAAGAACACCAAACATGGCTTTTCAGCTCTTCACCACCAAAACTGGCTCTTCACCCCAGTCTCTTCTCTCCCCTTGTGGCGGAAAGGTGATCTGGATGACCTCATGGTCTCTGTGCAGTTATTTCAGAGCCCCCAGGCAGGTTTATACTCTGTTTGTCAGCTCCTAAAGGGAGCAGCACAAGGAGCTGGGGTCCCTCAGGATATGCTGCAGGGAGCTGGGAATGCTGCAAGCACTCCCATGTCTAGGTTTTCAAAAAGATGCCGGACAATCAGCACAGAGTCACAGGAATGAATTGAGAGCTGGGGAGAGAGCCCAGCATTGAGGGACTTGGAAGGGAAGAGCTCTGTCTAGGCTTATCAGGGAGAAAATTGAGAGGCGCCTTGATTACAGTGTGTGAGGGTCTTTACAAGGAGAAAATGCTGGTTAGTGAAGGGCTCTCTTTAATCTTGCAGAGAACAGTGGAGCACAAGCCAGGCACTGGGAGACAGAGCCAGGCAATTTCAAGTTAGAATGGAGTCACTTGGGTTTGCTCACGCAAGTGACTGGGACATGCTCCCACGGGCAGTGGTTGATCCTCCATCTCTTAATGTCTCCAAAAGTGGGCTGGGAGCCTTCCTGGAAGAAAACCAAGTTGCTGGGTTTGGTCTTGGGATGTGCATGGTTGAACATCAGTGGGCAGGAGGTCAAGGAGAGAGATCTATTGGTCCTTGCAGTACCTCCATCTGCAAAATAGGGCTAGAGGTTGTGGATGCTTGGTAGCGGTAAGCACCTCTTGGCTGGAAAGGGATTGTGATGATGTGGTACAGAGCCGGACACAGGCAAGTGCTCCACAGCTTTGCTCACTTCCCAGACCTTTACTGTATCCCGCATGGAGAGGAAAGGACCTGTCAGTCCCCCAGGGCAGAGCTGCACAGCCTCTCAGCTTAGACATGCCCTTTCTCTGGGCTTGTGTGCACTTGGCTGTCCAGGGCATTTTAACGAACCATGGGGAGTTTTCCAGCAAAGCCCTGGTAATATTTATACATTTAGGAAATGATGCTTTCACACACACAGTTTTTGGCAAGGGTTCACTGCTGAGTAGCTGCCTGGGCTTGAGCAGAGCTGGAAGGAGAGCAGTGGCTGTGCACAAGCTGAGGCAAAGCTGGTGGCTTTTATTGGCAAGCCCAGGGGTTCACGCCATGAGGGGAAGGAGCAGGCGGCTGGAGAGGGCTCGGTGTTTCAGGGCTGCCCCAGCACTGTTCCCAGCAGTCTAGGACCCAGCAGGCTGGGGATATTTTGTCCCCAGGCATCCCTTTGGGTTACAGAAATGACCCCACAGGGCAGGGTGGAGTGCCCACCCATGGGTTTTGAGAGCTGCCCCAGCTTGGCTGTGGTCAGCGTTTCATGACACAGCTTATGCCGGAGTCTGCGGTCCGACTTTGAGGGGGAAGGGCGAGCAGGTTCCTGCAGCGCCGTGCCCCCTGCTCTGAGGAGGGCAGGGACAGGTACACCGAGGACAAGCTCACGGATACCATCAGTGCAAATATAGCCCCCGCGCCCCAGGATGCTCTGCCCTGTGTATTTTTATCTGCTGTGGCTGGCGCGCGGGGGCGGCTGCTCCGCACCTCCGCAAGCGGAGCGCGGGACCTCGGCAAACAGGACGCGGCGGGTTCACGGCTCGACCCCGGGGCCCGGCGAGGAGGAGGAGGATGTACCATCAAAACAAGCAACGCTGGAGAGGAAGATAAACAAACAGGCAGCTTCCAGTGTGGCCCCAGCCGAGGGCGAGTGGGAGCCCCGGGGCCAGGGCTGGCGGTGGTGCCGGCAGCGGTGCTGACTGACGTCAGGGCGCCCGGGGGTCAGCATCCCTCTTACTGTTTCCCACCGGGGCTGGGACCAGGGCCAGGCACCCGTCCCCGTCCCGTGTGGGGACACAGGCCAGCGGGGCAGGTGGAGGATGGCCAGGACGCGCTCTGGAGCCACAGCCATTGCCACCCCGGGGTCCAGCTGGGTACCTGGCTGCACACTGCCTGCCTCCAGCACCCTGCCTCTCCTTTTTAACAGGAACTAAAAATAAGCCCTGGGTAGTGGAGTGGCCACAGTCTGGCCGAGGACGAAGGCGGTGGTGGCCTGCGTATTTTGCAGGGTGGGGACGGCATCCCTCAAACCCATGCCAGCTTAGTGCAGTGGAGAGGAAGCAGCCCTTTGGCTCCTTCAAATGAGGGATGTTTTTAATTAGTGCAAGGTAGCTGCGGCTTTGCAGCTGCAACTGGGCCGGAGCGGGGCCGGTGGTGTGTGTGCAACATGGGCTGCTCGCACTCAGGGTGCACGGCTCAGGGAGAACCTGCTGTGGGTGCTCAGCTGGGCTGGGGTCCCTTGGCGTGAGGCTGGGGAAGGAGCTGGTGACCACAGTGCCATTGTTAACAGGGCTGAGAGGTGCAAAAGTTGCACAGCCCTGAGCAGGTTGGCTCAGGGCAGAGGTGGCAGCATGGGGCTGGCTTGTGGGGCAGCTCAGATGAGCAGAGCAAGCTCTTGTGTGCTGCCAAGCATTTGTGCTGTGCTTGCCCAATGAGCCCCATGGGTGCTGGTGTCTTATTCTGGATTGGGGCCATCTGGGAGGTCCTTGCTTCATTCCTGAGCAAGCTTTGGTCACATCATCCCATCGCTGCCCTGGGGTCTGAGTCCCACACTGGAAATGCAGCGGGCTGTGGCTGTGCTGAGCAGAGCAGGACACACACTGCCCTGCACACACGTGTACTCAAGGAGCTGCAAGCAGGAGTGGGGCGAGGGCTGCTTGTGCTCGGTGTAAGCACATGTACCAGAGCAGGAGCATGAGAACAAGGCTAGGAGTGTGCATACTGGCACTGATGGAACAAGGGGCAGAGTGCCACATCTGCTGGCTGAAGGGGGATGTGGGACAGGGACTAGCACTTTGTGCCCACAGTGGTGCACTTGGGGAGATGCACTGGTGGTCATCACTGTGTGGGTGCTGACCACCGCCTGGGCACCAGCCCCCTGCGGTGTTTGCCACGGAGGCGCATGGCGGTCTGTGCTGCGGTGTTAGTTATTTATTTGCTGAGGCCCCATCAGGTGAGAGGCACCCAGCCAGGATGCACTTTTGGGGCTGCCACCAGCAGCCACAGGCCGCTTGCACAAGCAGTGAGTCAGTGGAGCTACATGCTGCTAAAACCAGACTTGGCACAGGCAGCTCAGAGCAGCAGTCTGCCCGAAAGTGCCCAGACCACGGGCAAGAAATGAGTCTCCAGCTGCTGGACCAGGGCTAGGCTGGCTGTGATTGCTCCAGCCCCTTGCCTCTACCAGGGATGTGGGTGCTGTCCCAGGAGCCCTGAGGGGATGTTCCTTCTGGGGATATGGGGGCTTCACAGCCCAACCCCCTGTGGCTGTGCCACTGTAGAGAGTGGGTGGCACCAGGTGATGCTTGGTCCCAGCCCACTTCAGCCCAGCATCACCTGGTGGTTTGTTTGGGGATGGAGGGATGGGCAAGCACCATCACAGCCACCCTCCCTGGGGTACTGCACAGCCCTTGTCTGACATATGTGGTCTGGCATGTGCAGGGAACCCTCCTTTGCAGTCGGGGTGCTCCTCACCCTCTCCACCCCGTGCCATGCTGTGCCATCCCATGCAAAGCTATGCTGTGATGTGCCAGGTTGTGCCATGCCATGCCATACACTGCAGGCTGGAAGAGGGGCGTCACAGACCTTCTGGCAGACGCCGCTCCTGCGGGAGAGGCCCCAGCCTGTGCATGGGCACTGGCTGCGCAGTGCTGCTGAGGAACAGCTCGGCTCGGGGGTGATTGATCTCGTGTCAGCAGGCGGTGGTTTGAGCCAGTGCCAGGCCTCAGCTCAAATGGGAGCATTGAAGGGGGAGAGCCCCTTCCCCCTCCTGAAAGCAGAGCAGCAATCCCCCTGCCACCACCCCCGTCCCTGCTCCCACATCTTGGCCATTATCGGCCCCGCGGCTGCAGGCAGCTGCCCAGCCCTGGGGAGCGCGCGAGGGGCAGCAGGGAGTGCAGAGGTGTCTGGGGTCCCAGCCCCACCAGGCTGGGCTCTGTGGCTGTGTTTGGGTTAGAGGAGGGCAAAGGGGGCATGCAGGGATGGTTGGCAGGGGAGGAGGTGTGGGGCATGGTCTGCCCCTCACCACTGTGCCTTGCAGCCACCTGTCCCAGCCCTTCAGCTCAGGATGTGGCAGCAGCTCCTGGAAGCAAAGGAACTTTTGGAGGAAAACAGGGTAGACTTTGATGAGGCACTAAAGGGACTGCTCTGTGTCAGCAAGGGATGTGGCAGCATCTCTGTCCCCAGCTGATAGGGTTTGGACTGGGGTGTTGCCATCCCCACTGTCTCCAAGGGCAGAAGAGCAGTGCTGCCTGCACCCAGGTGCTGCTCTCCGCAGCTCCCAGCACTCCTTCTGTGCTCAAAATGGGTTGTCAGGTTTTTTCACCATCTTCCTGTGTGTCCTGAGCCCTTCACTAGCTTCCTCCATACCCACAGCTGCATCCCTTCTCCAGTGGCATCCACTGGCAGCTTTTATTGGTGTTTCTGAAAGCTGATCCCTCCCTATCCCATGGGCCAAAGCCCCCATAGCCTCTTCCAGTTGCGCCAGCCCATGCAGAGGTGACACTGAACATCTGAGACATCTGGGCAGACAGCAGCACCTGGGAATGGGTTGCTCTGCACCCCAGGGGGTACAGCCACGGGATTCCTGAGCCTGCCTGCTCCCACTCTGCTCAGACCTTCGCACCCTGTGTATCTGTGTAAGGAAACAGGGCCATTCATGTATTTCTCTCTCTATTTATACCTCTCCATTTCCGTATTTAGTGTGTGCGCAGGCAGAGGGGGCAGCAAATGCCGGGGCCACTGATGTTCTTGGCTCCAGCACCGGCTGGAATTTCGTCCTGGAATGTATCCTGAACCGCTCTGAAAACACGAATAAATCTCTGTGTGTTGTGTGCATGTGTGTACACAAATACATAGACAACGTATAGACGTGGAGCCGTATAGGGCATTTGTGAGCTTTGCTATTTAAAGGAAGGAGTAGGTTAGAGGGCTCTCAGCGAGGCAAACACCTCTGGATCAAAGGGATGCAGGGTGCTCTGCTAGTGACCATACATCTTAGAAGATAGCTGGCACTCACTTTGTCCTCTCCAGGGACCTGAAGCCACCCTGTTGGTGACATGCCCAAAGTAGCACGCCCACCAAGCCCCAAGCAGTGCTCTGTTCCTGTGGTGCCTACATTTGGTTGAGGCCTCTGCTTCCTGGCCTCCAGTTTTCCAGTGAGAGCCCCAGAGAACCAACTCCTGTGCTGCTAATACAGGCTGCAGAGCCTGATGTGGAGCCAGATGATGTAAAGCAAGGATATCAATGCCTCTGTGGCATGGGGTGGCCCAGGGCTTCTGGAGCGTCAGGGGTTGTCTCCTGAACATCAACTAGTGCTCACAACTCTTGAGGAAAGATCATGTGGGAAAGGAGAAAATAAATGCTGGGTAACAGGTCCCAAGTAGGTGCTAAGCTGGGCATCTCCTTGGGATGCTGCAGCATCTGGTGCTCATGGCTGTCTGGGAATGACAATGAAAAGAGGAAAATAGAAATTTGGTACCAGATCCCAAACAGGGTGCTTGGCCATGCCAGGAGGGCAATTCTTCAGGAGGTGCTCGCAGCTGCCTTGCTGTGGATCCTGGATGAGATCCTGGTGGGAGCACCACCGGGTCTCCCAGCACCCTTTGGCCAGGAAGCTGCTGCCCTATTTAGCCCAGCTCAGGATCACGGTGGCTTCTTGTCTTCTGGATGCTGAAAAACCTGATATCTTGGGCTGAAAATGCCCACGTTTGGTCTCTGGCCAAAGGCGATACGTTTGTGGGTGGGGGAAATTGGAGCAAATTCCTGCTGTGAGTCCTGCACGTGTGCGCGGGCGTGCGGATAGGGGAAATATAGTTTTCCTTTTGAAAAAAAAGCCCTGCTTATTTTTATACAGAACTCCAGAAGGGCTGAAGGTGGAAACTTGGTCTGTCAGCAGCTGTCACAGGGGAGCGGGTCCCTGCCTGAGTTTGGGGGGAAACCACAGCTGGGTGTTAATGGGACTGTTAATGAATTAATGTTGGCTGCTGGGGGCCAGCGGGGAACCTGGCTCAGTGCAGCATGAGCACATGGAGCCCTGCCCGCACATGGGCTCCGGCACAGCTGCAGAAAACCCCAGCTCTGGGAGCCATGCACTTGGGGAGGTGTGAGTCTCTCCTAGTCATGTCTCACTCTCTGGGTTGTGGAAACACTTGGAAGTGTAGCTGCATTGCCGGGGGGGAGAGGGTGCTACACCAGGGAGAGTGGAACAGCCAGGGTGGCTGTGCTACCTTTCCACTACGGGCATCTGCTGCCTGAGCCGATGTTTAAGGCTGGGTCTATTCAGCTGCCGAAACCAAACCTTTAAAGCGATTTAAAGTGAAGTGAAATCCCCCCAGGTTTATTTATGGGTTGGAAGCCTGTGTTGCTCAGCCAGTGCAATGCCTGCAGCAGCACTGGTCTCTGCACAGCACTGCCTGTCTGCAGCCCTTCTCGGGGTTATTTCCCTTTCTCCCCAAAATGTGGAGGAGCACCCATGTGAATGCAGTGAGCACAGCCATGCCTCATGCTGTGGACTCAGCAGTATCTTTGCAGATTTTTTACAGCTGGTTTGCTGGGAACAGCTCTAGAGAACGACAAGGAGGTCATGCTAACGTGCTCACCTGATGCCAGAATGGTAGGGTGCAGTGAGGCTGAGAAATAGCACTGTATCCTGCTTGGACTGGAAATAAGAGGGAAGATGCAGAGAGGATCTGGGAAAGAGAGAGTAAATTCTTTTCTGTAGACTTCTCCTGTGTTCTTCAGGCTCTGTGAATGAGATCTCAGCGTGTGAGATCTGGGCAAGCCTGTGGCATCTCCTGGGATTTCTCCCTCTGGTATCAGACAGCTGGTGAACCAAGAGGAAAGATTGACCATCCTGATGGATGGATGACTATGCAGAAGAGGGGATGGCAGTGCCAAAGAAGGGATGGCCGTGCTGAGGAAGGAAAGACTACACCAAGGAAGGGATAGCTATACTGGAGAAGTGAAGACCATACTGAAGTAGGAATGACCACGCCCAGCATTGGACTGCGGATGGCTTGGTTCCCCAGCAGAAGATGCTGTTATGGATGGAGAGAGACAGAGCCTCCTTCTCAGCTGGGAGGAAGGCTGAAATAGCCTGAGCCTTGGGGGGACTCTGCTTGCTCCCCAGGGATGCTGTGCTTGATGCAGAGACTACTTGGTCAGAGAGACTCTCACCTCAGTAAGGAAACCTCTCTGGGCATTTGGACCCAGTACCTTTCCTGGGATCTTGTGCTGGTTCTTCTGCATCAATCTCCAAGTATATAGGCAACATCTGCTATCCAGTGCCAAACCCAACGGGTGGGACTCAGGGCCTGGAGAGGTCAGTGGCTGGGCCAGGACTGCTCTTTGCAAGGGTGGGCTTTACACAACTTGCTCCACAGCACTGGAGAAGGCCCTTCAGAGAATCCCAAATTCCAGCTTGGAGGGACTCTGAGGCGCCTCTGTGCCCGGCTGCCTGCTCTTGCAGTCCAGCTCTGGCTCCACTGGGCCTAGAGCCCTTCCCAACCCTATCTCAGGCAGACAGATATCCCAAAACCCACTGGTCCCAGGGGCTCCCACTCTGGGTCCCTCTGGCTGAATGAGGTGGTGTGCGTGTGCCCAGACTGTCCCCTCCTGTGACTGTACAGTACACACAGCTAAATATATGTCCGTGCAGATACAGGAACTCAGAGGGGCTGAGTGATGCTCCCTTTCTATACCTCTTTTCATGGGGAGAGCTAATGAGATTCATGTCATTAAAGGGCTGATGTTTTGTGGGATGGGAACCTTTTAAACGGGATGTGTCCTGGCTTAGTCATGGCAAATAGTTACCAAAAAAGAAAAAAAAAAAAAGAAAGAGAAAAAAAAAAGGGACATACCGTATAAAATTAGAGTTCTGAAAATAGTATTTAGAGCAAGTGAGAGAGAGGAACCTAAAACAGAAAATACAGCCCAGTCTGTTCAGGAGTCAGGGGAAGAGAGAGCGGGGAGCGGGGGGGGAAGCCAGAGATAAAACGAGAGAAACCTCGGCAGTAAAAACAGCATCTTGGTAAATAGACTATTAAAAAAATTCTGACCCGCTTTATGGCTTTCTTGGCTGCCATTCAGCTGTGCTGCCCTGGCCGGCACGGAGGGAAGGTAGCAGGAGCCGGCGTCTGTGTGGATGCTCAGAGCCCCAGGACGCGGCTTCCCCCCCGCCCCGGAGCAGCCGCACAGGGCGTTAAATTTAGCCACATAATGATGGCCCTGAGGAGGCAGCCTTTTGTAGCCACACAGTAATTACTGCCTCGCTTATAAATTTTATTTTTCTTATTATGTTTCCTCCTCCTCCTCTGCTGGGGAAGGAGTGGGGGGGGGTCTCCCACACCCCCATCAAACCCACAGCTCTCTGGAGAGCAGGGGGTACCATGGGATATAGGGGAAGGTGGGAATGGCTGCCCAAAAACCCTGTGCTGCTCTCCTGCCCCAATACAGGGCTCAGCCCTGCATTTGGGGATGGGGGAGGCATTGAGCTAACCCCAGTGTGGTAGGACCCCTGCAGCCTAAAGTGTGGGTTTCTTGACCCCCTTGATACTTAGCCTCACCCTCTGACGCTGCTTTGGAGATCAAGTTGTGCAGGCAGGACCAGGGGATCTCTGGTGGGGCCGCAAGCTCATGCCATAGCCAGGCAGCCAAGATCCCCACCAGGGTGTGGGGGATGCAAGGAGCAGCCGCCTGTCCCTGCTTGGCAAGTCACTGGCTCCAGCCCTGCTCCTCGCAGAGGTGGGAAAGGCGAAAAGGGCGAAGGGTGGCCCCGGCCACCTCCTCCTGCCAGGAGCGGGCAGAGGGTACGGCTCCTTTCCGAACCAGTGCAAGTGGGGGACAGCTTTAGGCCGTGCCAGAAAAGGTCTCGTTCCCCTCTTGTTTTCCCAAAACAAAGGAAACAGCCTTGCATTGCTGGAAGTCGCGTGCTCAGGCTGTGCTGGCTTGTTATCATCCGATAACCTGGCGACCTGGGAGCTGCCCTGCTCCTCACCCGTCAAGCCTGCACTACGGGATGCGAACAGCTTCCGCATGAGCTGCCCTTTGCAGAGATCCGTTTTCCGCTCCCCGGGCTGGGGGGGACAGTGGTGGGGGCTGCCGTGATGGCCCTGGCTGGCCCCAGGCTCACCGTGTGCCATATGCCTGGGAGGATATCTGCCCCTGCAAGTGATGATGGATGGTGAGGGCAGAGGAAATGCAGAGACAGCAGGTGCCTTGGCATGGCCTGGATGCTGCCATCCTGTGCGTGGTGCAGAAGGAGATTTGGGCCTGTGCTGTATTTTGCTTTGTCCCATGCAAATTCCCTGAGAGCACCATGGCCAGGCTTTGCTGGGGAGCAGGGTGGGCAGTGTGCAGGGCTGGGGCTGGCAGGGGTCCCTTGGGGCATACAGTGATGCCTTCAGGGAAAGGACCCTTGCAAATTGCCAAGGAAGGCTGTCCAGCACCAGGACTGCCTGCTTGCCCTTCCAGCTTTGCCCCTTCTCCCAGGCTCTTGCCTTGGGGAGGGTGCAGTGATGCCAAGGTGCCCTAGGGACTTTGATGGGACTGGTGGTCACAGTGGTGTTCATCTATCACTGTGAGGACCTGTTTGGGGCAGCATCTCCTTGGCAGAGCTGTGTGTGGGGCACATGCGGGACCATAGCAGTCTCATCCAGCTGTGCCCAGGGGAGCCAACTCATCCCAAAGCAGCCCCTTTCTCCTGCCCTGTGCTATAATGGCTCTGTTCAGCACAACGATGACCCGAAGCAACCTCCATCCCTTGCTCAAGTACCCATTTCAGGGCAGGTAGGACAATACTAAATCAACTCCTTTAAAGCCTCCTGACCTGCAGCCCCACAGACGTGCCGGTCTCCATCCCTCCCTCATCTCCTGTGGGCACACTGGGGTCTGGCGCGCTGGCCAGCTGCCCGGGCATGGGGCTGCCTCGGCTGCTGGCCAGGAAGCTCCTGACCCTCCACCCCACTGCGGGGTCCGTGGCTTGCGCCAGGCGCCAGGGATTGAGCACCGAGGTGGTCGCAGGAGTCCCTGGGGACAGCAGCCACCACCTCGCTGGTGGTGGCTTAGGAGCCCAGGTGTAGAGAGCACTGTGGACCAAGAGACAAAGTGCCCTTTCAGCCTAAGCCCTGGGAAGATGTCTGTGTGTGTGTGCAGAGGTTAATGCCTTTGGCCCTGGGGAGAGGAGAGAGCATGGGCTGGCTCTGTCCCCACGGGGAGCTGGGAGCCATCCCCCGCACGTGTGCCTCTGCGTGTGCTTGTGTGTGCCTCTGTGTGCAGGAGGCTTATGCATTTCCGTCCCGGTGTATTTACACACGTCATGTGTGTATCTTACTCATCACTGTGTTTTTCTTTCCTTGTTCATGGGTCTTTCCCCCACCCCCGCCATGGATCTATAATTCTTATGGCATTTTATTCTTCACTTTTATTTTTTTCTTCAAATCTCCAGTTTTGGAAGTTGCTGCCTCCTTAGGAAAATAAACTGTATTTTTAGCGCCTGTATGCAAGGCTGCTGATGCCGCCTGCCCCTGCTCATCGCTTACTCACTAGTTGTTTAAGCTTTTATTTACCCCTTTGCCTCGTACTGGGGTGTGGGGGCAGCCAGTGGCGTGCTGGGGCTGAGCAGCGCGGCAGGAGCATGCCAAAGTTGTCAATGAGTGAAAGGCAGCTCCAATCTGGCCTTTATTGAGGTCTGGGTTTGCGTAGCTCTGGAGCAGCCTGCCCTGTAATCAGCCAGCCAGCAGAGTTGGCCAGCCTTGTAATAAAGTAGCTCTATATTTATTTGTTCTGTTTATACGCTGCTCTGTAATAAGTTGGGAGTCTTCCCCACTCCCCCCATTTTCTTTGGGAAGTTCCTCTGGGTCTCTGAGGGGATCTGCCATCCTGTGTGCAGTGGATGCTTGGGGCCCTGCATCCCGCGAGCTGCTCTGGCCACATCTGGGCCGTGTGCCTCCAGTTCTGTGTGCCCCATATACCCAATGTCCAACTGTTTCCAACCTCTCCCCAGCATCCCAGCCCCATTCCCCAATGCAGAGAGCCCCAGTGGCTCCCCTGGTACCCCACATCTCCCCATGGCCCCTTCTCCCCTGTCCCTATTGCCCCCAGCGCTGCCTCTGCGAGCCCCCCTTCCTCCCTCTCTGTTTCAACCTTGGGTCTTTTTAAAATACATTCATTAACGGGAGCTCAGTTGCCCTTTCCCCAGCGAGGCTGGAACACTGACAGCCTGTTCGCCCTCGTGTCTGTAATTAAACTCAATCTCTGGGTGAATACAACAATGTGACTGCACAGAATAATTCCTGGAGATCCTGACGCCGAGGAGGAGTGTGGCCTGTAAGCAGCCCATTCACGCCTGGCTTTCTATAAATACTTTACTATGTGGCATTAAGAAAACTTCAAGCCCTTTCTCCCCCCCTCTTTTTTTTTTTTTTTTATTAGTGCTACATAATATAGTAATTGTGTGACTAGAAGGTCCCCCCTGTGCCTGCCCGGGTTCACAGGCCTGGGTGTGACCTTGCACTGCACTGGCCGAGCACAGGAGCCATGCCCAGAGACTGCTGTGTTCACCAAGGGGATGCAGGTGGCCTGCAGAATCCTCCATCCCAGGGCTCTGCCAAGCTAAAAGGCTTACACCCCTAAAACCCTTCCCAGGGGTGTCCCTGCTGGCAGCAGTGCTCGGCTGATACGTGTTCTGTGGCCCTGGGAGCTGTGGCTGCTGGAGGGAGATACCAACGGATATTGGGGAAGAGGGAGGAAGGACAGGCGTGTGAGAGCATCCCTACATTCCTGTGACCATCAATGTGGCTCCTCAAGTTCCAGCCTGATAGCTCTCTAACCTGGGATCCTTGGGAAGCCACAGGGCAGCTGCTCCACAGGTCCCAACATGCCCAAGGACAGGTTAAGTGTGTGTCCCAAGTGTGATCACATCCCACCTGCTATCCCCTGTGCTTCCCTGAGGCCATGCCTTCCCTTCCCTCCCCTGGAGCCTACTGATGGCATGGCTGGAAGGGTGCTCAGGCACATCCAGGTTCCTGAGGAATCCATCCTCTGGCTCTGTAACCTTCATCAATGATGCTTTTCAAAGCAGGCAGACAGAGCAATTTTCCTGAGCCACAGGATGTGCCAGTCCCACACACTGCCCAGCTCCCCAGGCAACATCCCTTGGCTGGCTCCTGGGACACTGTGACTACAAGTGCCTGTCATGGTGCAGGTGCCACGGTCACAGAGCAGGCAGGTCCCTGCCTGCCTGGCTCTTGCTCCCTGTGTTTTGGGATCTTGGGGTTGCAGAGAAAGCAGGGCTCCTCTCCCACTCCTCTGGCCAGCTGAAGAGCTGGAGCACAGAGACTGTGAACATGGACAGAGGATGGGCATCCCACCCTCACTCTGCCACATGGCTGATGTGAGGATATAGCTACGTTTGTGTGGCCAGGTGTAATATTAGGTCTTTGTGCTGGGTTGATGTTCTTGAAAGCCATAATGGATGTTAATATTCATGACCCCACTCTGCCTCATCCATAGTCATGTAGCATCCCTCCACAGTGTGACTGTTGCCTATTTTTCACTTTCGTGGCAGTGTAGTGCCCCCAAAAGTGGCAATGTGCAGAGCTGGAGGTGCCAATCTGCCACCAGCCAGAGCTGAGCAGGGGCCGTGGTTGCTGGTGCAGGATGAGCTGTGGGAATTTGGGGCCCAGCTCTCCCTGGGTGCTGCCCTGTTTTGTCGCTGCCTTGTTGGGCTTGAAGATGAGCTGATCCACGGGTAGTGCCCTGGAACAGGGACCTCCAACGTCCCCGCTTTCCCCCCTGGCCTGGCATTTCTCCAGCCGCTGCAGCCATGTTCCTGCCTTGGCACCCCTGCCTTGGTGGGGTAGCCTCTAAACTTGACCCCCGAAAGCTGCCACGTGCCTCTGGAAGCCCTTGGGCAGGATCTGCATCTGGTGGTGCAGAGTAGAGTGCCAGGAGAATTTCAAGTGCCTCCCATCCCCTCCGTCTCTCACCCCTCTCTGCCTGCTTTGCTGCTGACGTCCCCCTGCATGGCCCCCCAGCTGCCCCACTTCCCAGATTTATTTTGTGGGACAACCCAAACTGCCCCTCCCCAGCCCCAGCACTAGCGGCTTGAAGCCCAAAGGAGGAACAGCCCGGAGGCATTTGCATCCTCATCGCTGCTACACTGCTGCAAACTGGATGCCCTGGATGTCGGAGCCGCGGAGCTGTGGCCGCGGTGGGTTATAGAGACGCGGCAGATGGCGCCGTGGTTCCGGTCAGCGCCCGCCTGATGGGCTGCGGGGGGGCTGCGGGTCCGGCACCGCGCCTCTGCATCCCGGGCACTGCATCCTGCATCCCGCGTACCGCACCTCTGCATGCCAGGCACTGCCTCACTGCAGCCCTGGCACTGCGTCGCTGCATCGCCCCGGCTGCAGCCTCTGTGACAGGGATGCTTAAGGCAGCAGGGCTGGTACCCACATTGTGCTGTCACCCTGGTCAGTGGTGCAGCAGGAGCCAAGCAGGCTGTCATGCAGCCAGGGAGCTTTTCCCCATCACTACAGTATCAGCCGCATGTGGGTTAGGAGCAGGGTTGTGCCTGCAGCTGGTCTTGCCCTGGTCTCCCTGCTGCAGAGGTCCCTCCACACTTACTTTTCTCAGGACAAATGAATCAGGGCAGATGAGTGGGGTTAGGCTCCAAATTTGGGGGTTCTGGACCTGTTTTTTGCTTTAGGAAGGCTACAAGGAGTGAAAGGTTTCGGTGGGAGCAGCAGAGAACTGGGGTCCCAGCTCCCCAGCCCCTGCTGGGGCAAGGCAAGAAGGACTGGAGCCAACTGGCTGCTGCCCAGTACAGTGTGGGGATCAAACAGCATCAGTGGCCACAGCTCACCTCCTCTCATCATTTATTGCTTACTCCTCAGAAAGGGCCTCTGTTGGCCTATTTGTTTATGATTTTGCTGCAAAATCTGTTGATAGAGAGATTAGAAATTTTACTAAGACCTCAGCTTTTGAAGTGATGGTACTGCTCCATCGACCGTGCTCAACCAGTGCTCAACTGCTGCTGGCTCTTTCATTCCAGCTGGGATCAGCAGTTACTCTGCTCAGACATCAATACCGCTGTGGGCTGTTGTCATCCACAGCAGAGATTTTTGTCCATCTCCCCTCTCCAGCCATTCACTTGTGACTTTGATAGCTCATCTTCAAGCTGCCTCCAAGTTCAGGTTCTCCCCACAGCCAGGCCTCCTGCCTCTGCCCATAGCGAGGGTTTGGGCTGCTGGGAAGCTCTGTGCCCAGACCTACACAGTGGTCTGTCCCATGCAGCTCCATAGAGAGGTCCCTCCATTCTGGAGGCTTCCCACGGGCCCAGGTCTCGGTGGAGCTGCACAGTGCGAGCCAGGGTGCCCTTCCCCTGGCTCCTGACCGTGCCAGTCTGTCTGCGCAGCTCCCGGTGCTGCTGCCTCCCCTGCCTTTTACTGATGTGTTTTTACGGCTCGGAGGGAGCCGTCCTGCCCCAATTCCCTGCGTGCTCCTAATTTCATAGTTCTCTCCATGTATCCATATATATCCATATAGCATTTGATACAGGTTTTATGGGCATTTCCATACGTTTTACAGACACAGCCATTACAGAGCCAGGTTTCACCCGAGAAACCTCAGGGGAGCAGAGCACTGAATCGCCTTAGTCTTGGCCCCAGAACAAGGCTCTCTTCTCTCCCTTGCTGGGGCTGCCGCTATCAGCGCTGCAGAGGGCTGGGACGGCTTGGGGCTGGTCATGCCAGCCTCATGAGCCAGGATGCCACCTGCAGCCTCATCCATGCTGCTTCTTGCAGCCTCATGCTGCAAACCCCAGGGCTGTCACTTCTGCCCCTTGCTCCTTTTCCAGATGGATGCCACTGGCAAGGGACTGCTTGAATTAAGGACTACAATCCGTATGGCCGGGCTGCCAGCATCCAGCCTGTTTGCCTGCCTGTTGGGCTGCACATCCAGCTGGCTGTGGGGACTGGAAGCCCTTAGAGGTGGTGCAGAGAGTGATGTCATCCCAAGCTGTTGGGGCAGGGACTCCGACACACAAGGCTCTGAACTGCAGCTGCTGCAGTGCATGCAGAACATCCAAGCTCTGGCATGGCAGCTTCTGGCTGGTGGAGGGACAGAAAACAGATCCAGGTTCATGAAGCTCTCTGCATATATTTTGGCCTGCCACAGAGGCTGCCAGGACTGCAGTAATGCCCCGCACTGCACAGGGGCTGACTGTGTTCCCAGCACAGGAGAAGAAGCCTCAGATCTTGTTTAAAAAGAAGTTGGGTGACATGTGTCTTCATCTCCTCTGTGGCCAAGCCCTGAAGCAGCCTGAAGTGCAAATCTAAGGCATCACCATGACATTATGTCTAGGTGCTGGGCTGTTCAGCACCATCTGCAGGGGAAGATGGATTGGGACAAGTGCATGCAGGGTTGCGTCCACTCTGAGCAACCCCACAACCTACTGCTGCTTGACAGGGGCAAACATAGCAGCATCTGGCCTCACTTCAGGTCCCCAGTTCTCCTGGCCTCACACTGGACTGATGGGATAAGGAATTTTCCACCCCGTGTGTGAATTCCCATTTGCAGGGCAAACCCCCACTCCCAGCACTGCCTCAAGGACTGCTCCTTGATGCTCAGCCATGCCAAACACGGCTGTGGCATCATCCAATCCAGCCCTGCATGTGAGCAGTGCCCTGGATCAGCTATTAATAGCAGCTCCCTTCTCCCCTTTTGAGGGCTAGTGGGAGTCCAGGGTACATCCCACTCTCTTTTCTTGAACAGGTCCTGAAAGCAGGAACCATTTGTGGCTTCCCTGGCCGGTGTATCTCTCCTTGGCCTGCAGCATGTTCTATTTTCTGTGCTGTTTACTGTTCTTCTGCGGGCTGTCAGGTTTCCGTGCTGGGGAAAGGCTTGTAAATGGGGGGGTGAGCAGCGAGTCCACATGGAGTGGCTACGGGAAGGCGGCGATGGAGGAGCACAGACATGGCCTTTATCACAGCCTAGGGGATGTGTGGCTCATAAATCCAACCCAGGCAGATAGGGGATAAATCATCCCAGCTGGGACACTGGTGGTTACCCATGGTTAGAAATTAACTTTGTGTTGGATGGGTCCCAGGCTGTGGGATGGGAAGGGAAAGCTGCTCTGGGCAGTGTGCCTCCTGCCTGGACAGCCCTGGAGCCAGGCTGCAGGCAGGCAAGGAGATGCCCACTGCCCTGGCCCAGGCAGGCAGGGCTGGTGGGCACAATTAAAGCCAGAGTGATGAAGCAAATGAGCTGGGGTGGATGCTGTGGCTGAACCTGTGCTGCGGGTAAGGATGCCCTGGCATTCACTCTGACCTGGCTGGACTTTGGCACTTGGACGAGTGTCTGTAGCCACTGCACTCATCATCGTGGGGCTGCAGCACACTGGGCGCTAGGGCTGGTCTACATGGGAGGGGACAGGGACCCAAAGTGGCAGGGAAGGGGGCAAGATGTGCTTGCAGGGCAGAAGAAGGTATGTGCTCACAGCAGGACTGTCATCTTCCCCTCCGGGTTTGGCAAAAATGGAAGCCTCATCCTGGTATCACAGGGACATGCAGGCTGGGGCAGTCTCTGGCCTGGCTCTGTGCCTCTGAGGGTGGGAGGAGGCAGCAAAGCCCACAGACCCTGTTTCGCTTTCCCTCTCCAGCTGCAGTATCCTTCTAGCCCCAGTTCCCCTTTCTCCCATCCCTAGTGTACCCTGCCCAGCTCCATGAACATCTCTGCTATGTGTAGGGCCAGGGCTTCCATGATGGCTTTTAGGTATGCAACTACAGAAGCCTCTTCTGCTCAGGTCAAGTGCTCACAGCTGGGACCATGTCACTCTTGGGGTCCCAGAGCACCCACTGAGGAGGAAGACGAGAAGGAGCAGGAGTGATGGGGACACCCCTCCTGCAGTGGGTCTCCAGGCATCTGGCTCAGCTCACTCCTGGCCAGCTCTCTAATAGCTCCCCAGCTTTCCTTTCTAATGAGGCTCTAATTGGAAGCCGGTTGTGCTTCCCTTCCCCTCCTCTCAGAGCTCTCCAGTCCCAGTGCTGCAGGGTGATTAAGCTGAGGTTTTGGGTTTTTTTAATATGGCAGAATTATTTTGGAAGGGCCAGGATCGTTACATGACGGGCTTCTTGAAAAACCCCAGGCTTCGCCTTTCAGACGAGACCTTTTCAAGTGGTTTTGCACAGTACACGTCTCTGGGCAGCGACCGTCTCGAACAGTTACTGTTAATTATAGATGCCTCTTTCCCGCTCGCCCATTACTCAAAGGATTTTTGTGTGTTTTAACAGTGTTTTACATCAGCCTGAATAAGACTCTATTCAGTATTTCCAAGAGCTGGAACTTGGGCATCCCCTGCTGTATGTGTCGTGCTCTCCTCCCTGCATCTCTGGGGCTGGGGACCAGGCAGCCAGCATGGGCAAAAGCTTCCTCCCACTGCCCAGCCAGTACATGCACTGTTCTGGGCATAGGAGTTGTGCCTGCTGCATGCACATGCTCTTGGCACTCTTCTCCTGGCTATGTATGGCTTTGGGTCTGCATGCTCAGCTGCTTGGGCCATCTCCTGAATCCACCCTCCATCATCCTTCTTGCATGCTGAGCTCCACTGCCTTCTGGTGCATGCTCAGCCAGACCACTTGCCCACAGCCGTGTCCTCCTCTTTGCCCCAGGATTCAGGGTCAGTGACAGCCTCAGGCACAATGGTCCCATCCTGGTCTCCTCAGGATGTGCAAGGTCGTCTTCTCCTTGCTGAGTTCCAGACCAGTGTGTTCCCCTTCCATTAACACAGTAGCTGGGGCTGTTCCCCAAGTCCTCCTTCAATGCCATCGTCCTTGTGGAAACATCTTGACCTAAGTATTTTCCCATTCCCACTGCAAACCCCAGATGCTCAGTTGGGCATACTGGCTCCTTCAGAGAGCTGTGGTGGGTTTGAGAGGGGTGATTTCCCACTGCAGAGCAATGCTGTGCCTTCTCTCCAGCAGCAGGCTACTGGTGTTTCTGCTCCTGAAGCATTTCGAGGTGAAGGACCAAGCCCTGAGGTCTGGGTCCCCCTTGAGAGACGGGAACCTCTCCAGGCTGTGCTGAGCACTCCACAGAGGGGGCACAGACTCCTGGGCAGAGCCACCTGCCCAAGGGCTGGGCCACTGGGCTTGGCAGCGGGTGCCCCGGCCAGACAGTGAAGCTTTGGTCAGTGCAGAAGTCTAGAAGGGTTGGAAGATAAGAAGCAGCATCAGGACTGTTCTGCTGACCAATTTCACAAGGCTGGAGGTGACAAGAGCTTCCCCTGTGTCCTCTGTGAGCTGCTGGCTGCTCCCTCAAGAAACCACAAGTTGGAGGGAAACAGTGGATCCTCATTCCCACTGTCCATCCTCCTTCAGGCTGGAGTGGGGGCTTTGGGGATGGTGGGGGGGCAGCTGAGGGGCACAGTGGCATTGTTCAGGGAGAACCCCATTTGGGGAAGGGGGACATGCACCTTGTTTGGGCACCTCTGCAGCCCTCACCTCCTCCACCTCAGCATATAGGGCACTGTGGTCAGGCCCATTTATAAAGCTGGTAAATATATTGGCAGAGTTTGTATCCCCTCCAAAGGTCAATATTTGTGCAGAGTTTAATTTTAACTTAACACACAGTTGTTTGCAGAGGCTGCACTGTTTGTGTGTGTGTGTGTGTGTGTCTGTGTGCTTCCCCACTGATCGATGCCCATGGGGAGGAGTGTGAGTGGCTCGGGTGTGTGCACTGACTCACTGGGGTGCAGAGGGGTCAGTGACACTTCCCGCTCCCGAAGATGCTCCGGACGCAGGGGCAGCACTATGTGGTCCAGAAGATAAGGTCCAGGGTCTGTGGCCGAGTCTATAAATGCAACCCACAAACCTCTCCGGGAGGTGACAGTGGGCAACATGTGCCCCGTGAGGCTCCGAACAGCAGCCAATGGGGACAGTGGCTTTCCCAGCCTGTTCTGACCGGTGCCCTGGGCTTGGTACGGGCAGCCCTGCAGCCGCACAGCCCCCAGCCCTGCCCCTTCTGAACCCGTGTGGCTTTTGTGGCTCTCACCCATGTTCTGGCAACATGGGTCTCCCAGCTGAGCACATTGTTCAGGCTGGTTCCAGGGCTCTTCCAGTATCACTGCCTGTGGGGTTTTATATGCCCTGTCCACCCTCCCACCCCACCAGATAAAGCAAATCTGCATCCCACATGCACCTGCAACACCTCACCGAGGCTGGTGGCTCCTCTTTGAGAGGTCTAGAGCTGAAGTGCCCCGTGCTGGCAGGGAGGATGGGAGGGGTTCTGGCCTGGTCTGTGCCCAGGCACCCAAGGTTTCTGTTTCTACTACTCCCAAAGCTCCTCTAGCTGAAACCCCAGGCTGTGCTTTACCCAGGGGCAGGTACCCTAGCTGGGCTTGGGGACAGGCTATGGCACTCACTCATCCCATACCATCTCATTCCTTGGAATAGAGGCCGGGATCTCTCAGGTGCCTGCGGTGCATTCCAGCATCCTGGGCCAGGATGGGTCAACAAGTTGGATCCAACACCTCCCCCCAGTTCATCTTGCCGGGAGCACAGAATATGTTGTCTGTGGGCAAATGGGAGAATAACAGTGGGAACAGCCCTGGCTGCAGTTTTTCCAGCAGCCTAGAGGCAGGAAGGGGGGGTGCAGCTGGGGGAGAGACAGAGAGGACAGAACCCACCATCCCCGCAGTGCGGCTGCTGGGGCTCCGTGTTTTGCAGCCCGCCTTGTGGACGCTGAGGTTTGGTTTCCTTCTCTCTGCTCTTTTCCTCTTCCTCGCCAGGCCCCGGGGCTGCTGACTGACCTCAAAAGGGAAAAGCAGGCTCCGAGGGACAGCACAGGGATGGGCAGGGGTAAACACGGGGCTGGGGCCGGCCAGGCAGTGGGTGATGGAGGTGAAGTCATGCCGTGACGTCAGCCCTGCGGCTTTGGGGACAGCCGTGGTTAGGCTGCTCAAGGAGGGGCGGCTGTTTTTCTGCAGCTCCGCCGCTTGCTCCTGGTGCCCGTCTAACTTATAAACTTTAATGGCCAGTTTAAAAGGTTCCTGCCATGGGCACCTTGTTGCCAGATTTAGGTTTTTAATTTGGAAACTTTCCCCTCTGTGGTCAGAGGAGGAAGGACTTGGGTCCGCTCAGGGCCAGTCATCAGGACATGCGGGTGCCGAAGAGACAGTCCTAAAGGACCGTGCTGTCGTCACTGGTGTCGGGACAGGGTTGGCCACGCATGGGGCAGACAGGCTGGAAGAGCCCCCTGGTCCCCTCCCGCTGCCCACATATTGGTGGAATAAATTTAGTTCCTCCTCCGCCACTGGCTGGGGGAGCACCGTCAGCTGCCACCTGCTCCTGATCAGCACAGTCCTACCCCAGAGGTCACCACAGCTCTGGGCTGTGTGGGCAGCATCCTCATCCTGCAGCCCTCGGGAGACACCGGGGGCCCACAAACCTCAGCTCGCAGGGGCGAGCTTTGGGCTACAGCCACGTTTGCTCCTGCAGGTGCCAGCAGAGCTGGGGTTAGACACAGAGCCGGGGTTAGGTACAGAGACAGGATTGTGCACAGAGTAATGCCTGGATGTACTGCTTGGCAGGAGCAGAGCATGCAGGGCCAGCACTGCGGGAGACACTGAGGGCATGACACTGCTGCACTTCCTCCTCTTCCTCTCGTCCCACCATCCCTGAAGCCCTTAGGCAGCCCCAGCGAGGTGTGGGTTAGCAGAATCACATTTCCCCAGTGCAAGCTCAGCTCTCCTCTGCCTGCAGAGGCTCGAGAAGCCCTTGCAATGCCCAGGAGTTGCTGGGTGCTGGGACACAGGGCGAGACCTAACCCTTCCCATTCATCAAGGAAAACAGCCTATGGGCTTGATGGGAGTCTCCCCACTGCTTTCCCCCCCAGCCCGGGGGAGAGCAGGGACATCTTCCCCCACCCCAGCTGCAGCTACCTGGTGGGACTAACGGTGGGGCTCCAAGGAGTGACCATGGCTTAGCTGGGTCTCTCCTTGTCACCAGACTGGTGTGGCGGGGCTTGTCCACACATTCCTGCTGTACATGCTGGTTGTCTGAGAGAGCTGCGTGAGGGCTGGTCCTTCCAGTGCATGCTGATGTGTCCATGCGATCAGTCCCTGAGATGGGCTGGACCAGAGCCCACCCTGGAGCATCTTAGCTATCAGGAGGGTCCAGGAATTTGCTGGGGGTCTGGGGAGCTGAATGGCAGACAAGATGGCTGGCTTGGCTAAAGTCTGCACCCCAAAGGTTGAACTTCCCCAGGGTGGGCACCCAGAACACTATAAATAGCACGTGAAGCCAGAGGAGCAGAGGAGTGGCCCTGGTTTACCAGCACTTTCAGACCATGGCTTTCAAGTGGTTCCTTTGCCTCTTCCCCATGAGCCAGTGGCACATCTGCACCCAGCCTCCAGTGTTGTGCCACGTGCTCTGCGGCCGCTGGAGCTGGTGCCACGTGCCAGCCCTGGAGCAGCCCTGCCTTTGCCAGCCCTGTAATTGATTCCTGCTCTCCTGCATGGGTGGAGGCTGCAGATGTGCAGCCTTGTAGGAGGCAGTGGGCTGTGGGCACCGGCTCCAGGAGCCAGGAAGGGCAGAGTGAGGAGCAGCCCAGTCCTCGCCTTGGCTCTGATGTCGACTTGAAGAGCTGCCTTTTGAGTTTCCAGGTGTTTTAGAGAGGTGCTCTCCCAACCTCAGTTTCCTGGAGGCAGGGCATTTGAGGGAACCCTGTTCCCCCACTTTGGAGCTGCTGGAGGAGCTGCGGTTGTTTGGGAGCAAAGAAAGAGCTCCTTGACTATCACTGTGTGTCTGCTGATGACAGGCTCATGTTTTGAGATGATGGCAGCTGATGGCAGTGCAGCGTGGGTCAATAGAGGTCCCTTATTATCCCCCCAAGCCTGCAGAAAGACCTGGCCATGGGGATGGCAGGGGTTTAAGTTGAGGAGGATTTTGTAGCCTGGCACCGTATAGGAGACGATATATTTGAGCATGTTATTATGAATAACATAATAGACTGCAGGGTGATGGTGGTCCAGGAAAGAGGGACTGTGAACTGATGAGGTTTGACATGAACACAGGGCAGCTGGAAGCAGGTGCCCTTGGTACCTTGTTTTCCAGTGCTGCTGCTGACAGATAGTGCTGCATGGAAGAAAACGCCTGGAAAAATAGGGATGAAAATGGTGAGGCTTTTAAAAAACACTATTTAGCCGGAGGGCACGGTTTTGCTGTCTGGAGATGGCAAGGGGTGGGTGAACCCTTCAGAGCAAGGCAAACATGAATGGAGAGAGTGGTGTGATGAGTGGACAGGGGGCTGGAAAAAGCAGCAGTCACCAGAGCTGAGGAGGTCTTTGCTCCTCATTGCCCACGGGGGAGTGGTGAAGCTCAGAGCATCTCTCCCAGCACAGGCTGGGATCCCCGCCCTTGAAAGTGAGGAGTGACTTGGACTGCAGTGGCTGACTCTGGCAGGACAGAGATGGAAGAGGCTGCAGCAACAAGGGGAAATCTGCTTGCCCAGGTGGAGTGGCACAGCATGGGGCAGGGTTGGGGCCATGGCTCCCAGCTCCCCAGCCCCCTGTGCCCCCCCCAGGTAGCACCACAGGGATCCTGTCCCTCTCTCCAAGGGCTGAAAGGGCGAAGGTGGCCTGACAGAGTGTTTTATTAGCAGCAGGTGCCTGAAATCCAACCGTGGTGGTGCAGTAATCCCTCCCCTCACCTGGAGATGAACCCAGCTTCAGAGACGTGGCTGTGCAGGGTCAGGCCCTGCCGGTGCTGGGATTGCCCCTGCCATAATCAGAGCATCTCCCTGGCAGTCTGATGGGCTGCTCCTGCCGCAGGAGACAGGCGCGTAATGCCTGATTTCACAGCACTGGCATGCTCTGTTTGCTTGTGGCAATGATCTCTCCTGCCCTGTCCGACTCCAGCCCTTGGCCAGACCCCAGCCTGCAGCTCTGTCAGATGGGATTAGGTACGAGATTCCGGCTAAAACATCTTTGCTCTTGGCTGGAGCAATGACAGAGAGGGGAAAGGTCAGCCTGTCATCTCTGGAGATGGAGCTCCTGCCCTGCCACCACCCCATATGTGGCATCCCCCAGACCTGCCTTTAGCCCCAGCAGCCAGCACTGGGGCTTTGCAAACCCCACACAAAATAGAAGGAGGAAGGCAGAGATTTCCCCATCTCTCTGATGCTGAGGTTGTCCATGAGATGGGCATGGGACCTTGGGCTGTCTGGAACAAACCAAGGGAATACTTGTAAAGGAGAGAGGAACAGCAGTGGTCCATGCAGAAAGGGTCTCTCATTTGCTGTCAGCTCCCAAAGTGCTCCTTGCTGTGTCCAGCTTGTTCCAGCAAAGCCACGTCTGAGAGGAAGAGCTGTGGAGCAGCAGCCCCCCTGCCCTCCATGCCTCCAAGAACAGGACTGGGGTAGTTTGGCAGCAGACGAGCAGTGATGCCCTGTGGGATGGCTGGCAGCCTAGTGCAGGTACTGCCAGGGGAGGCAGAGCAGGATCTGTGGCACCCTGGCAAATGCCAGCCTTGGGCTTGCAGGAGCACTGTATCTGTGTCTCACTACTGCATAGTGCTGAGCCCAAGCTGAGGCTTCTTAGCACCTCACGGCAAGGTGCACAGCCCTGAGCAGCCCTCCACTTCCCTGCAATCTTGCCCTCTCCCAAAGCGCTGCTTCCTGCTCGTCTCACTGGACCCTGGCTTTGTTGGCTGAGCTCGTTTAGCTCTGACAAAGTTTATAGCGCTGGAATGCAGAATGGCTGCTGGCCTCCCTCCAGCCTAAACATCCCCACCCCACAGTGCGACAGGCGCTGATAAGGGTGAGTGCCACAGCGGGCAGGTATCTCGTGCCCAGCCCGCGACCTCACGGCCACACGACCTTGAAGGTTGCCATTTATCTCACGCGTGTGTGTGTGCGCGCACGCGAGCTGTCTCCCATCCCCAAGAAATGTTCTCCGCATCCCTGGTTTTCTCTCCAGGCCAAACCCACATGCACGTTGCCCGAAACCGACTCCGAACAGACTCTTTTGATGAGCAGGGCTTAAATATATATTTGGCATTCCAGCGGCAGCGTGCCGAGCGTGGCCAAGGGTGTGAAAGTGTTTGCTTGACAAACTCCGGGGGCTCTCGCCTCTCTGCTGGCTCTGGGGATTTGCAGGAGAGAAATATCAAGGAATTTTTCACCTCTCTGTTTTGTTTTGTGTTTTTATTTTGTTTTCCTTCTGTGAGTGCATTTTTAGCTCTGGTGAAAAGTGCCTGATTGACAGTCATAGAGACTGAGTCCCCTCTCTTTGCTGAAGCAGGGACAGCAGGAGCAAACATCCCAGCCTGGGCCCAGATGGGAGAAGGAACAATCCTGAGAGCCTCGCATTGAATGTGGGGGCTCCCATCTCCTCTCCACTGTCCCTGTCCCCTCCATGACTCCAGTGCTGTCATGGACCAATTTGGGTACCAGCAGGATGGAGGTGCCCCACATCCTAGACGTCCCAGGCTGTGGTCTTCTCAGAGCTGGCTCTTTTGCAAAGACCCTCTCTCTGCTGAGGGCAGTGGGTTCCAGTCACCACTCAGCTGGCCTCAAAGAGCCCCAGCACCACATTGTGGAGACACCTGTGCCCATTGCTCCACCGAGGATTTCCCAGCCAATGTCCCCACGTGCTGTGGCACCAGCTTGGGGTATGTGCTGGTCTCCAGACACCTTTGGGGTTGCAGAGGGTCTTCTCACCTTGTGCCTGTGAGTGGGGAGATGGAACAAGTGGAGCAGAAGAGTGTCTCCATGGGCAAGTTGCAGGTGGACAGGCTGGTTGCTTGCAGCCTCCTAAAATGATGCATGGGTGGTGCTGGGGGCATGAAGTCAGAACCCTGAGCTTCACTTGCCACTCTGCTCCTTCTGGGCTGCAGCCTGTGGTGGGGCAGGAAAGGCAGCTCCATCACCAATTTCCATGTGATATAGGATCCACGGAGGGGCTGGGATGTGCAGAGCAGACTGAGGTGCAGAGCTGGAATCCTGGGCTTGGATGTGAGCATAGAGATGTCTCCTACATGGGGAGGAGGAAGGCAGATCAGGCAAATCTTCCTCATCAGTCCAGCCACTGCATCCTGCACCTATGGAAAATGGGGAGGGGGAGCCCTGGGCAGTGGATTTGGTTTCAGAGCCCATGTCTGCAATGCCTGCCAGAGCAGACTGAGAACCTGGCTGACTCTTGGGAAGGGGGCTGAGGGGGCTGCACCTGTGTGTTCCCAGCTGTCCCCAGCGTAATCCTTCATGAAAGAGAACCCTCTGCCCTGCTGCATCCCCATTGTCAGGTGGCAGTGCTGCCTGACCCTAAATCACCTGCCACTCCCAGCCTGATGGATCCCCATGGAAATAGGGGTGCTGCCCCCCCAGACCAGCAGAGGGAAAGGGTCTGGGGTCTGTGGGGCAGAGTTCCAGACTCTGGAGGCTGCAGAGCAGGGGTTAGGACGTTAGTTGTCTATGGGGAGAGGCTTGGTGCCCAGGAACTGCAAGGCAGAAGTTGGTGCCATTTTGCAGAGGGATTGGGCTGCTGTGAATTGCAGCTGCTGAGAAAGGGAATGGAGGGATTGTGGAGCAGGGTTGGGGATCCTGGGGGGCCGTGAGACTGGGGGCAGGCTTTGTCCCTGGGGCAAGGGCAGGCTTGGCTTGGGCTCCCCGAGGTTTCCTTCCTGGCCCACTGAAGAATCACTGGCTTGTCTGAAGGATCATTGACCTGTGGATTTCCTGGGCAGCGAGTCCCTTTCATGTGGCCACGTGCAAACTCTCATGACATCACCACGGGCTGTTCCTCCTGGAGACAAACCCAGTGCTTTTTAGGATTTTGCCTTCCCCCCACCCCAGCCTGTGTGTTTTGGCCGGGGGGACCCGGCGAATCACGTCCAAGAGCAGCCACTCTGGCAGGGAGATGGTGCACAGGGCTGGGGGGCAGGGAGAGGGCACTGTGTCCCCCCCGTATTGAATAAACACGGGCTGGCCAGGGATGGAGGGGGCTTTTCCAGCCTGGACCACACCCCGGGGGGCTATTTTTTGCCATGAATGAAAGGGCTGTGTGCTCACAGGGCAGGCTGGCCTCCTGCCGCCGCTGCTGTGCACGGAGAGCTCTCGACACTCAATCCTGGTGCCTGGCTGAGGACCAACATCTGCACTGAGCACAGCTGGGCAGTGCCCGTGGGACACCTGGGTACCTGGAACAGCTGGGCACTGCCTGGGGGGACACCTGGGCACCTGGCACAGCTGGGCACTGCCCATGGGACATCAGGGTGCCTGGTACCAGCTGGGCACAGCCTGGGGTGACACCAGCAGGCTGCCATGCCTGGGAAACACGGATTGTCACAGAGCAAGGGGAAGGGTTGGTGACTCAGTGGCTATGCCAGCAGCAGTGCCAGGGCTGCTGGGGCATGTTGGACCCAACCCTGCTGGGGCCATGTGCCTGGGGACCTGCCTGAGGCAGCCCAGTGGGGAGCCCTGCTGCCCCCCTGCCCCACACAGAAATGCTTCCTGCTGCAGTTTCGGGTGACAATGGGGCAGCATCCCCAGGGGCTGCCCCTACGGCTGCACCCGTGCTTGGGAGGAACTGCAAAGCCACAAGGGTGGAGCAGCTGCCTCCTGCTCAACCTTGGTCCTAAACACGCCCAGATTCCCCCCAAAAGCCCCTAATCCCACCTGGCTCAGCACCAACTTCCTCTCTGGGCCCTGTTAGCTCAGCTAATCCCTTGTGTGCCAGGTTTAGGGATGTACTGGGTGCAGTCGTTCCATGGTTGTCCCCCTGTCACCCCCAGATTTTGTTTCTCAAGGAGTATGAGGGCTGCTTTGCCAGTTCCCAACCCTGACCCACACTCCTGCTGCCTCTGCCACACAGAGATCCAGGGGAACCATGGGTGCTTGTGCCCATGAATGAGTGGCCTGTCCTCGCTGGGTGGAGCTGAGGTGCTGGATCCCACCCTTTGCTGTTCCTTATCGCCACACAGCATCCTTGTGATTCACCAGGTGTGGCTCCCTTTCCATCACCCCACTTTGCAGGAAGTTTCCTGGCCAGCCCCCCGTGAGCTCTGTGCAATAATAACAAGCTGGGATGAGCTGGCTGGCCTTCCTGAGCAACCCTACAATAACAGACCAGGGCAATGTGTCCAGCTTTCCTGAGCAGACAATAATAAGCCCGCATGAGCTGGCACACTTTGCGGAGGAATCCTACAATAATAAGCCTGGATGATGTATCTATATTCACCAAGTCAGCCTAAAATAACAAGGCAGTGTGAGCCACCCAACTTCCTCGCAGATAAGCGGGGTCCCTGAGCTGTCCCCCTGGGAGGGGAGGCATACTGGCCACCAGGTCTCCGTGTCTTCTGCTCTTTACCCTGGAGAAGGCAGCCTGTGTCAGTGATGGGTCAGGTTGGTGAAGGCCATAGGTGCTATCAGCCTGTGACTCTGCCTTCCTGGAAGCACGTCCTCACTAGTCCTGGCATGCTGGGACCTGCCACACTTTTTGGGACCTGCCTCTTTGTCCATCTCCCTTGCCAAACTGGCACCCAGTGCCACCTTCCCCAAAGGCTCTCCTGCTGTTACCCCATGGGCTGCTGGACAGGAGGACAAGTGCCCATGGTCAAGCTGGAGCCGGGAGTGCCACCAGCAGCTGCCACCAGACCCTGCGCAGCGAGGCCCAGCATCTTCCAGCATTGCCCAGGTGGGGAGGCATTGCTAGTGCTGGACACAACTCTTTTTCAGGGAGTTTGTTGGCATTTGGGCAGGGGGAGGGCTTGGATGCCCATGGGTTTGCTTGGCAGCATGGCAGGAGGGCCTCTTTCCAAATGGGACGGGGTAGGGATGGTGCCCCCCGAGGGTGGAACCACTCACCCCCCGCCAGCGTCTCTGCCAAGCCCCAGGCTGCTCCTGGTGGATCGATCCTCACATGACTGGGGAGGAGATGCCGCAACCTCCTGCCCCACCTCTGCTCTGCCGCCGACCCTCCTTTCCCTGGGATTTATCCCTGCCCGTCGGATGCAGGAGTGAGTGGGCAGAGCAGGGATAGAACCCCCCCAGCATCCCTGCGTGGGGGGAACCAGCATCCACCCCGGCGTGGCGACGGGGCTGCCACCGCTGCCACCACGCCCCTCCGCTCAGTGTCTGCGAGAAAGGCTGTAACCCAAGCCACAGAAGCAGCACAAGGAGAAAAGAAAAGGGTATTGAGCGGCGGGGCTGCTGCGGTCGCCGGCCAGCATAGACTGCTGGTTGTTAAGTGAGTGCCTCGCTTGCAAAGGCTGCCTTGATGAAGTGTGAGACAGCACTTACGGAGGGACGCGGGCAGGCATTCTCGCTCCATCTTCCGCTCACAGTGCCGCTCTTTATGTGCCTGACATTTGCTCGCTGGAAAGGCCCCTGAAGTCAGGGGGAAAGGAAAACATTGCCGGCAGCAGGGCCAGAGCAGTGCTGGGAGGAGTGCTGTGCCATGCCGGGCTGGGCTGGGCTGGGCCGGGCTGGGATGCTCCTCTGTCCCGGCCTCACCACCCGCTCTTCCCCGGGGTGACCCCTTCACCTCTCAGCAGCTCTCCGGCTGCCTTCCCCTGCCGGCACCGCCACTTCCTGCCAGGTGTGCTCAGCCTGGCTGCCTGCCTGCCTGTGAAGCGCTGGCCATCCTGCCCGTGCCTGCTCCAAGGGCGGGCTGGCAGCACCGCCAGCTCTCCTAGCTACTGCTGCTGCCGCTGCCGCTGCTGCTGCGTGTCCCCTGGGACTGCGTGGTAGGGGGGATGGGGACAGTGACAGTTCGAGCTCAGGGCTGGTCATTTAGCCATCTGCTTCTGGAGTATGCAGTGCCCCAGGGAGTGATGCAGGCTGGGGTGGGTGCAAGTAGATCTAAGGGCTGGAGGAGCTGGGAAAGGGCATCAGTGATAAGTGTAGGGCACCTCGGAGTGCCTGGAGGCAGCTCTGTCCCCAGGGAGAGGATCATTTCCCCACAAGGGACCTGGGGCAGGAGACCCGGCTGATGTGCCCTGCTTCATCCCAGGGAATAAGCACCCCCTTCCCTGCCCTTGATACCAGCTGGAAGGGGACAGTTCAACTCTCCGCATCTATTCTCCTGCAGACAGGTGGGTGAGCATCTACCTGGATCCCAGAGTGGGTCTCTCCCTAGCCTGACTGACATTGGCATAACCATGGGCAGAGATGCCCAGCACAGATCCAGCAAGCCATGCCAGCCCCATTCCCAGGAGCATGCACAAAGCTTGTGGCAGGGTAGAATGCCGAGGGCAGCCTGGCCCTGACGCACAGGAATGCACCAGCCATGGAGCCCTTCCCTTGTCCCCTGTGGAGTGCCACAGCATCGCCAGACTTCATCCATGCCAGTGTGGCAGCGGCCGTGCCCAGTGCCAGAGAGCCAGTCTGCCATTCCTGGTCTGCCACTCCACCACGCCGCTTCCGCGGAGCCCGCTGGCGGGGACAGCCTGGGGAAGCCATCCTCCCCCTTGGGCCACACCCCTTGGCTCCCGCCCCGCCAGGAATTATTAAGTGTGCCCCTGTGGAGCATGTGCTGAGGCTGGCCACGGGAATGTGGGCAGATCTGACATACAAGCCACAGCAGCCAGGCTGTAATTTCCAAACAGGCCCCATTCGCTCTGTTTTCCAGTTAAAAATATATTAAAAAATAGGAATGTGGGATTTGTAGTGAAGAATGTTGGTAACCGCTTTGAACGTCTGGTGTGATAATGAAAGGGTCAGTCCCCAGCTTTGAGCATGACCGATTTAGACTCTGGTGCTTGGCACTGGTGCGGGGGCCCAGCACGATCCAGCCTGCCTGCAAACCCGTCCTGGGCCAGGGAAAGGCGATGGTTTTGTGCTGGTGGCATGGTGCCGGGCTGGGTGATGCGCCCCTTCTGCTCATACTGCACATTGCTGTCCCTTATGGCCCCTTGAGAAGGGAGTCTGGGCAGGAGGTGGGTAAAGGCAGAATGCATTGGAGGTAGATTCTGTAGGCTGCCCACCACTGACCCTGCTGCATCTCCACACTAGGGTGCAGCCCCATAGCAGAGCCCTCTGGGTTGGGGTCACTGAGCGAGGCTGCAGCCCAGCTCCCCCTGAGCTGCCCCTCCACACCGTGGAGCTGTTGGTGGGTATGACTTGCTCTCAGCACGAGGTCAGGCACCTGCCCCCCTTTGCTGGGCACCCCCCACCCCCAGTCGCAGTTCAGGGCGTGCTGCGGAGCCTCCTGTGCCGCCTCCACAGCCTTGAGTCCCTCCTGATACGGGGGCATCCCACTTGGCCTTGTGGCCAGGTAGTCATAACAGGCCAGACAAGCCATGCCAGCTCTCCAGGCATCACTCTCGGGTGCCTGGTGAGTCGTGTGGAGCAGCCTGGCCAGCACTCCCCCAGCTGCCAGCCCTCTGCTTGTGCGGCTCTCCGGACCTCAGACATCATGTTTATCCTGGAGATGGGTAATCAGGGAAAAACAAGTCACCAGAGACAAGGGCTGATGTCACAGTGGGGACAACTTGTCTGCAGCGGGGTTCAGCTTCTGAATGGAGCAGTGGGGCAAGGAGGAAGGGGAAAATCACCTGTAGCCGGGCTTGTCCCCCATCCAGCCCTTTTGGGGACACTTCGTTGTCCCTCTCAGCCTTCGGGGCCATCAGGTGGCCGGTGGCTGGCACAGCACGCTCTGCTCCCTGCTGAGTCATAGCTCTGCAGGGAAACGCTTCCAGCTCTGGTTATAACCCATTTCCCTCCGGGGCTGTGAAGCGCAGCCTCCCAGTCCCGCCGCGGGCCAGCTCCGGCCACCCCATGGCCCTGAGCCCGCGGGCTCCAGCCGCCGGGAAAGGCAGCGGCAGGAAGTGGCCGCTGACTCCCAAATTCCACCCTGGGCTTTCTGGAGCTGAGCCCTTCCCGCAGGCGTGGGCAGCAGGTGCCCTGCACCTGCAGACCCCTGTGCCACCCCGGATGCCCAATCCCCCCAGGGGCGCTGGCCACTCTTCTTCCACTGCCTCCCCAGGGTGCCACCTCAGTGGGTGTGAGTGTGCTGCTCTTGGGGACACTGTGTGGCTGCAAGGATGGTTTGCCCCATCCCCAGGGACACCATGGGGACACTGTGCTGGCTCTGGGCAGCTGGGGCTGAGCACTGAGTGAGCAGCTGCCCTGCCCAGATCCTTGCTTGAATGCTGTGGAGTGGAGCAGCCTGAGCAGCCCTGGGCCTCAGGGCACATCCCAGGTGCCATCCTGGATGGGTTGGAGCAGAGAAGATTGGGCAGCACCCTACACCTGGATGCATAGCCTGCCCCATTGCCCTGGCATTCCCCAGAGACCGGCTGGTGGCAGGGGGAGGGGTGGGCACCATAGTAGTGGCACCCAGAGCTGGCTGGCTCTGCAGGGGACTCTCCTGCCCTCCTGGGGCACTGACCCACGCAGTGCTATCTAGTACACTTTGCTCACTTCACTGCCATTCCTGACTTTCCTGGGAGCTGCTGTTTGCTTTTCTCTGAATTATGACTCCAGCTTGTGCCTTTGATCTGGGCTGTGTCAGCCACCCGTGACCAGGCCCTCTTCTGCCTTTGAAGTGCAGTCACCTTCTCAGCCTTGGATGCTGCTTTTGCAACCTTGGGTGCAACTCTGGCTCTGTGGGGTGAGACAGGAGGGCAAGAGCATCCTTGGGGTGCCTGAGGTGCTCAGCATCCCTCCTTCTCCTCTCTGGGACCCTGTGATGAGCCAGTGCAGCTAACAGCTCGGCGGCTGGGTGATGAGGCATTGAGAGGTGTGCTTGCCCAGTACCAAGCAATCCCAGGGATGCTGGTGGGATGCTGGTGGGATGCTGGGAGCAGAGCATCGCTCCCTCCAGTGGCAGTGGGCAAGGACAGAGGAGGTGACCTGTATAGCAGCTGGTCAAAAAGCAGATGCCAGTGCCATGCATTTCCTGTGGCCTTTCATGCCTGTGACTCCAGCAGAAGAGATGAGACCTACATGGAAAGTGTCTCTCTGGGCACCAGCCAACCCATCCTGGCATCAGCCCTATCCTGCCACCCTGTCTGGCAGGGAGCAGTGAGGAGGGCTCAGCCTACCCATTCTGCCACTGGGAAGCTGGGGTCAGGCTTTGGACTCTGGCCTTGAGTGGGTCTGAGTGTCCCCATCCCCTCCCCACTTTCCTGACCCGGAGAGGATCCTACCTTATCTGTTACACTTTGTTCTCCTGCTGTCTGGGTGTGGAGCAGGGCAGAGATTAGTGTGTGCAGACCTTTGACACACACACACGCACAAACACATACAGAGAGCCACACAATCAGCCATGCATGCACCCGCAGCCATGCTCATCTGCACACTGCTGCACACACAGTCCCTATGCACGTCATCATGCTCACACTCCCCCGCACTTGTAGGCCCACACTGTGCCCCACACCCCCCGCAGCAACCCCTCCAGGGCACACACGCCTTTCCCCATCCCTGCGCATGTTTGTTTGCTCACTGTGAGCTGTGTTATGTTCCCAGTGGAGTGTGGCGCTTCCCCAGCCTGCCAAGATCTCTCATGTGCATCAGCATGGCCCAGCAGGAAAGGTGGCATCCCACTGGCAAGGGGTGCAGGCAGGAGGAAAGGGGCTTTCCTTGTCAAGTCTGGACGGAATAAAAATGTGTGCAGGGAGGCAGGAGCTGTTGTGGCAGACTGGGAGCAAACCTGGGCATCCCTCAACTCACTGTCACATCATTTTCACTTTCCGTGGGGCCACCAGAGATGCCTGTGCTGGAGGCTGTGGTGGCAGGCAGGGGCTACCTGTTCCCACCTCTTATTGAGGTCACGTCCCTGCCCAAGGCTGGCTGTCCATATCTGCAAGCTGCAGCCCATGCTGCTCCAGGCAGGGAAGCCAGAGCCCTTCCAGAGCGACCTTATCTCCAGCATTTCATGAATGACCCAAAAGCCTCTGCAGTCTGCCTCTCAATGGGAAGGCAACCCAGTGTCCAGAGCAGGTGTGCGGGTGTGTGCACAGCTGGGAGCAGCCACTTCCCACCCAGTGCCTGAGCTGCCTGCTCCCACAAACCGTGCTGCAGTCCTGGGGTGAAACAGATGCAGCCTGACAGGCAGAGGGGGGCACAGCCCCTTCTCTGCCCCACAGCGGCACCGCGGCAGGGTGAGCTGGCAGGTGATGTCCTGGCAGGGTGGTGGTGCCTCTACTCTCTCCCACAGACCCTGTCCCGGATCTGCGGTGCAGAAGAAGGGCGGGAGTTTGCCTCTGCTCTGCAGCAGCTCTACACTGCAGTGACACAGCAGGAGGCCAAGCAGGCTCGGAAACGGCGTTGCTCTGGTGAGGAGCTCCTTGGCTGTGGCATGGGGAGCATGTGATGCAGCCATCCCCTCGATTGCTGAGCCCCATGTCCTGGGGGAAGGGAAGTGTGGCCCCGGGTGCAGCTCACCCCATGCAACAGTGTCCCCCTTTGCTTTCCTCCCATGGGCTGGGCTCCCCATCCAAGCACAATTCCTGGAGTGGGTTTGGGCAATGCCTCATGCTCCCTTATCTCAATCCCAAATTGCATCTTTTTCTGATACTAGAAGATGATGTGGACACAGCACCCACTGCAGAAACCACAGAGCACCCCCATCCACCTCCTCCATCCCAGGAGGATGAGACAACATCTTCCAGCGAGAGAACCTCGGTGAGTGCTGCTCTAGAACAGTCTCTCTGTACCAATGGCAGGATGGGGCCCACATCTCCTTTCTGTCCTCTCATCCAAGCACTGTGCCCATCCAGGATGGGCTCGGAGTCTCAGCTTGGTTCCTAGCCCATTCTACCCCATGCATCCTGACTGGGGAGTGTGTGATTGCACATGTGTACGTATTTTGCACTCCCACAACAGAGATGACAGGAATATCACTGCTTGCACACTTGCACACACCCTGCATGACCCCCAAGGTGGAACTGACACTGCCTCCTCTTTGTTTCCAGCCAGCCTCTTCCCCAGCTCAGAAGCCCCGGCTGCCTGCAGCCAAGGCCAAGCCAAAGAAGGCAAAAGGGCTCTTCAGCTGAAAGATTGCTGCCAACCCTGCCAAGGGTCTCTGCTTCCCCCAGCATCCAAGAGAGGGAGTGCAGAGCACCCATGCATCATCTACCTCTTCTCTGCATCTCCTGGTGGACCCTGCCCAGGTCATGGTCCCCTCCCAAGATGTGTCCAGTTGGGGAGATGGAGTTCCTTTCTTCAACAGTGTTTCAGGAAAAAGCTTTTCTAACTCTTCCCTGGTGCAGTTTGCCCAGGCTTCCTCTCATGGCAGAGCCAGTGCTGGACCTGGGAGAAGTGGGAGGGGTGCTGCCAGTGGATGTGGGACAGCTGGAGCTCTGGCAGAGCTGTGGGGTTTGGCTGCTCTTGAGTGGGTTTTCAATAAAGGGCTGTGTCTGGGTGGGATTTCTTCTCCTTCTCTGTCCCACCAGGCCTGTAGTGCCTAGGAATGGATGTAACCACCGGTGCTGCTGGGTCCCCCTCGGGCCAGTCCTGATGTCCCAGGGGCTTGCAGTGACTCTGGACAGTGAGGTGACAGCAGCTCATTGCTGTGGCACAGCACAGCCACTCCCAGCCGTGCTGTGCCTCACCCTGAGTAGCAGTATGTGTTTTGGGGTGTGCACAAGAGGATGGCCAGATCATGGGGGACAGCACGCTGAGGGAGCTGGAGCCCCTGTTCCTGTCCCACACCAGGAACCACACTTTGTGCTGGTGCCTGCAGCAGCAGGCTGGCAGAGACCCTGGATGGGCTGTGGGGCACCCTACATTTGCAGGCACCTCCACCATAGTTATTGGGCAGGTGATATGGGGTTGATCCATGCTTTGGCCTCCAAGGAGCAGGAGACAACCAAAACACTAACACACTGAATGCTCCCAGGCCTGGGAGCAGCCCTGGAGCAGCTTACAGATGCTCCCTGGACAAAAACCACCACTTCCATCCCTTCACACCCCATCCATCCATCCATCCATCCATCCATCCAACTCCTGCTCTCTTCTTCCAACCCCTGGGTCCACATGCTTCCTTCAGGACTGGAACCACATTCCTGTGCCCAAGTCAGGTCCTAAAACAGCAGGCAGAGAGCCAGGCAGCAGGCAGGCTGCAGCCAATGGTGCTGCTCTCCTGGGACAGGGACCCATGCCCCCAGCTGCCCTGCTCCCTGGGGCTGGGCCAGCTGTAGTCATGCTGCCTGTTCTCCTGGGCAGCAAGGGGGAAATAAAAACATCCGGAGCAGTCCCTGTGTCTGTAGAAGGGGAATGAAAGGGCCTTTGCTGGGCCACAGCCGACCAGTCCCAGGGCAAGTGCAACTGGTTGCTTTTTATATTTCCTTTCTGCGGGAGCAGCATGCAGGGCAGGGTGGGTGGTGAGAAGGGAAAGCCATGGGATGCGGAGCTTGTGCCGGCTGCCGTAGCTTATGCATCCTGCGTTTTCCCATCTGCAAGCATCTTATCTTGGCAGCTTTCAGTCTGCCTGCTGGGCACTTGCCCCCAGGGAGGCTCCTGCTGCTAGCTGAGGGGTAGGACTGGGGCAGCAGGAGTTTAGCAGCTTAAGAGTTTCCTGTATCTTCTGTCGACAGGTTGTCCCTGGTACAACCCCTGCTCCATCCCTATGGACTCCATCTCCTGGAGCAGGAGTTGTTCTGTTGCAAGCCTGGTCCCTCAGCTCCCTTCTGGCTCTGGGGTTTGTGCTGTTCCCCCATGCATGCCAGCACATTCAGGAATGCTTATCGTCCCTGTGAGGGCATCTGGCTTGTCTATCCCCTTTGGATCTGAGGAGACATCACAGGGAGAGGCAGGGCTGAAACAATCCCAACCTGGCTGTGCCAGTGGCTGGTGGACTCTGTGGGGGAGGAGCGGGTGGTGCAAGCCAGCACCTGCACCCCATGGTCTTTCCTGTGAGTTACTGTGTCTCTGCTTCTCCCTGGGGTACTCAGCCCTGGGGGGTGCCAGTCCCGGGAATGCTGCAGAGGTATTGCTCATGAGCCCTGTCCTGCTGCAAAGTCTCTGTGGAGTGTCCAGCAGCCGTAAAGACCTGCTGCAAGGATAGATCCTGTTCCATTCACCCCTCTCCCAAGGCAAGGGAAGATGCGGATGCAGGAGCATGGATGGGGGTAAATAAAAGCAGGAGAGTGAAGACAGTAGGAAAAAGAGCTTTGCCAATGTCCCCCAGGGAACCGCAGGGACCCTGGCCCTCAAGACTCCAGCATGGGGCCACTGGTTCCTCCCTGGCCCGGGTCGTCGCCAGCTCCGGGGAATGTCACTACATATTGTCCCATCCTGTCCCGCTGGGGTCTCCTTCCCTGTCCCCCCCCCCTCCTCCCTGGAGCCGGCAGGATTTGAGCTCCCGACACACATTAAAGGCCACAAGTTCGGCCTTGGCCTCCATAAATTTGATTCCATAAATATTAGTTTTCGCAGGGTTTAATGAAGCCGTTATGCTGGGCACGGCCCAGCACCCCGACCCGTGCCCTTAATAAGGGCTCTGTGGCCTCGATTAAAGGGACCTTTCAATCGCTGTCAAGTATTTTTAGAAAAGGAAAAGAAAAAAAATGAGAGAGGGGGAGAGAGAGAGAGAGAGGGAGAGAAGAAGACGACCAAGGCAGCGAATAGGGAGAGGAAAATCCCAAACCCGTCCAGTGCAAAAATAGAGAAATAGCACCACCTAGACTGCCTGGCTCGGCTCCGCCGCCCGTTCACCCTGCGCAGAGCCCAGCTCCGGGCAGCCCTGGGAGCCCAGCAAGGGGTGCACAGGATGCTGCACTGCCGCTCACACAGGGACAGTGGGATGCGGTGGTGGGAGAGCCGAAGGACAGAGCAAAGAGGCACTGGTGCACTGTCGGAATGCAGGCAGGAGCAGTGCGTCCTGGTGTCCAGGCCAGGAGTCCTGGCGGTGCCCGAGAGTGGCCGAGTGTTGAGGGAAATGCCATGTGATAGAGGGACAGACGCTGCATCTCTTCCACCTCCGCTGTGGCAGCAAGGGTCCCTTCCCATCAGTTGCCCCAGCAGGAGTCCCCCTCCCCAAGCAAATATTCTCCCTCAAACACTGGTTATCCCGACCCTGTCTCAGCCTCCAGCTGCCTCCCCATACACCCAGCTTGGCTACTCTGTTGTGCCTGGTGTCCCTGTCCCACTCAGCCCCATGTGCCCGTGGCCTTTGCCTCGCGGGAGCACTGGCTGACATTGGGAATGCTGCATGGAGAGGTGATGGACTCTGCACCCAGCAACAGGGCACTGTCACTGCTTGCTGTGGCCAGAACCGATGCACAGTGAGTGCCACGGCCCCTGCATAGGCGGGAGTTGCTGTCACCAGCAAACCCACCTCCCTGTCTTCCACCCTAGGCCTCCATGGGATATGAATGCTGTTACCAGCAAGGGCAGGGCTAGGCTGCTTACTGTGAGCCTGGAGCTGCTGGGAGGGGGACAGAGGCTTGTGACATGCACACTGCATGCTGGCAGGCTGCAGAGGTTATTTGGAGGTCTGGGTTTGTGACATTGGCATTCATAGGGAACTTCTCCCTGGGGAAGTGCTGCAGCCTCCAGATGCCGTGCTATCCCAGATGATCCTGCTTCACAGTCTCTCGTGATGTGCAAAGTGGGAAGCTAGGCTCGTTCCTTTTGTTGGGAGTCCAAAACACCCTGGAAGATTCTGTGAATCTAGTCCAGGGTCCATAGGGTCTAATTTTCCTGTGCTAGTGATGCATAGAGAATTGTGTCCCTTCTGCATCCCTGAGAAGCCAAGGCCAGGAGTGGAGAATAGTGCTGTGGTACATCTCCTCTGCTCTTTCTGCTGATGCCCTTCCATTGGAAGGATCAGCTGAAGAGGTGTAGAAGTGGGGTGGCCTGGGGCTGCTGGCCAAACACCCTAGCTCCATCATGTGCAGGGGCAGTGGGATATCTGCATCTCACCATCCTGCTCAGTGGCAGGACGTCACAGAGGCTCTGGGAACTGGTTTTAGGCAAGCAGTATGAAAACCAGTACAAAAACCTGATGGACCGTGGCTACTGAGTATGAAAACCTGATGGAGACACCTCTGGCCAGCTGCACTTTGCTTGCAGCTTCTGCAAAGGAAATGGTCTGCCGGGGGCAGTGGACAGCAGCATCCCAAGTCTGTGGGTGATGCTGGCTCCCCAGCCTGCATCCCTCTTGGCCAGGTTGCTTGGTGCTGCTGAGACCAGCAAAGCCCTGCAGCCAGAGCTGGATGTCTGGCTGGCTATTCCAACCTGGCCACTGTGTATCCCTGTGAGTGACCTGTGCCCTGTGCCCACTGAAGAGCTGGCAAGGGAACATCCCTGAGAGAGTTGTGTGCCTGTGGGCATCCCAAGGCACTGCCTCACCTGGGAAGATTCTAGGGAACCAGAGCGTGTGCAAGTGGACCTGTGCTGGACCCCTCCCCGGCACACAGCTGGGGGAGAACCGGGGGGGCCCTGCAAACCCTCGCTCCTGAAATCAGGGTGTTATATTTACTTTCCCCTTTTGGCAGCTAGAAGGGGAAGCCCATCCCAGCCCCTCATTGTTGTCTCAGCGAGTTAATCAGATGCCATAATCCTGTTGTGGAAATATCGGGCCTCCCTGGAAACAATGGGGAGCGAGAATATTGTGGTTAAATTTCAACCAGCTGCCTCCCTGCTCTGTTTGATCCCCG
>VZRS01010854.1:1400-28230 GCA_013398055.1 Ifrita kowaldi | reverse complement strand
GGCTCGGCGGGGCTCCCCGCGTGGAGCGGGGGTCTCGGTCCCTCAGCTCTGCCCCTGCTCACACGGCGGTGCCGGGGGTGCCGAGGGCCGGTGCCCCCGGCCGCTCACAGACCCGGCGGGGTGGTCCCGGCCGGCGAGGCGTTGCCATGGGGACGGGCGCGCCGCCGCCTGCGGGAGCGTCCGGACCGGGCTGGGGCTGCCCCGGCGGAGCCCAGACCCTGTCCCGAGCCGTGGCCCGGCTCGAGGGTCCGCAGTGCTCCGGCTGGAACCTTCAGTGCTGCTCTTTACAAAAGTGAATGAAAAATTTCCTATCTAATAAGCGCTTCTGTGGTCTCTGTGGTTCTTTTCACATATTTGAATATTATCTCTGCTTGCCCACTCTTTTATTATTTTTCTTTTGTTAGGCCCATAGCTTTCTGAAACTGCTTCTTGTTAATGAAAATGCAGTTTTGTTCGGCTTTTCTTTGTTAAGATTACAGTAGTTATTAAGAATTCTATAGGCAGAAGTTCACTCAGATAGTATTTTTTTCAGCGGTAATTTAAGTTCAAGCAGTTTTCTTTTGCACAATGTCTATGATCTTATGCTTATGTTTTTCTCTTTAACAGTAAGTGTATTTCTGCTTCTGTACTACTTGTCTGATGCTTCTGTCTTCCTACTGAAAGCCCTATAAATGGGTGTAAGTACTCGGTTTGGGTAATTTTTGTGCTGTTTTTAATTTGCATCTGCTGCAAAATGCAAACATGTTTGCAGCACTACTTTCATTATCCCTTCACTGCTACAGTCTTATGTTGCGATTTTAATTGCAATACTTCATGTAACTAACTGGGAGTATTTAGTTTCCTAAATGAACATACTGAAACTGTAAGATCTTACAGTAGACCATTTTTGAAGGAAAAGCAACCAACTGCATGAAAAAACCCTCTTTTACCTTTTTGTCAAATACTTTTTTTTAATCTAATACCTTGACAAAGAGCAGTAGGAAATACATTAACTTAATTACTCATTGTTTTTCCTGAAGTAAATCACCAAATAACAGGGAAGACAACAGTGAAGTATTACCTCGAAGAAAGCAAGTTTTTGTGTGATGGATTGGTTGGTTAAGGTTTTATTTGGATATTTTTCATTTTCTTAATTTCTTCCTTTTGCTATCTACTTGATGGCTTTGCAGTTTTCTTTGAGGTCCTTTAAAGAATCCCCAACTACTTCCTTTTATGAAAAGCTTGGCACCTACAGCACTGGCCAAGAAGGGCAAAGGAATAAGTTAATGATTGTTCTGCACCTTGCCTGACCTTGCCATTTGCAACCACCACCAAAAGTGAAAGAATGCAGATGAGGGTGGTTGGTTGTGGGTTTTTTTGACTGCTCCCACTGATACGAGACAGACTTGCATTTGTTACCAGAAAAGTAAGGAAATGTGTGTTCATATCTCAATTTTAGAAGTATGAAAATGGGTTTCAGGCCATGTGTACTTGTGATAGCACTTCTGTCTGTTGCTGTCCTCCCAAGGTAGGTGGTACAGCTGCAGGGAGCTGAAGAGTTCCAGAAAATCCAATTTATAATCAGATACAGAATTTCCTAGGAGAGAGAAGTCTGGATCATGGGATTTAATTCTGTCTGCTGTTACGTTCTTTTTCCTTTTTGCTGCCCTCTAGTTTTTAGTTCCAGGATTTTGTTTTGTTGTCTTTGGATCTTCTGGAATATCCCCAATTTATGTCCCTTGCTAGTTTTAGTAAAACATGTAAATTTCACACTTTCCCTGACCTCAGACTCTTTGAAATTTAGAATATATTTTAATTTGGATTTTTTGGCCAAGGGAGAGAATTTTAAAATGGGGTTTTTTTGTTCATAGTTTCAAAGTTGTAGCTTCGTAAACAATGCTGAAGGTTATGTGAAAAAGAAGGTTTTTAACCTCTTTTTCTTTCTACCAACAGGAATGTAAATATTGGAATTTGTTCTAAAGATGGTGGAAAATAGCCATGAAACCAGTATCTGCTTTGATTAATCCATTGCTATACTTGGTCTGATTGGATTCTAATTCCTTAGGGAAAACTATTGTAAGTACCTTCGGTATTGTTTTGTTTAACAATGTACAGTCCTTTGCTGCTTTTTATTTTTCATAGCATGGGGTCTTTTTTGTGGAGTTCTAATCCAAAATATTCTGAGCATGATGATTTAAAGTCAGGCTCTAGAAACCACAAGATTTTTAAACATGAAAAATGTAGCTATGTGTGAAGACTGAAAGGCTGTTAAGATGAAGAAGGCATACTGCAGAGCTTTAATTGAGTGTCACTCGTACCATATAAAATGTGAAATGAAGCTGCACATATCTTGCAGATCATTGTCCTTCCCCTTCAATGTTTTGGAGGGTTTCTTATTAAATAGAAAGGCAAGCAGAGTATGTTCAACAGGCACAACTTTCATACTTTATTTTTGGTAAAATATTATAATTAGAAATAATTCCCAAGTCATCCCCATTTCCTGACAAAGTTAAAAATAAAATATAGAGGATAATTCAAGACAGATTTCAAGTTTACAAGATGATGAAGGATGTGTATATATGTGTATATATGTACGTATGCAGATTCTTCTCATTCTTTAATAGCAAAACATTCGTGCTGTGACACCAGAAAGTATCAGGACGCTGTTCTGCCTCGGGCTGCTGCTGAGTGACTGTGAGTGATGCTGTGGGCAGGAGCACTGGCGGGGCAGGGAACGCCCTCGCCAGTGGGTGAGGCGGGAGGTGCCGGTCCGATGCTTCTCCAACTTTGCCATAGAATCCAGAAGATTCAGCAGTTTTGCTGTGGCATGAATCATGTTGCTGTAACTGAAGTTTTGTATCATATCTCCCTGATGAAAAACGCCCTCTTTTTCCGTATTTTTCTTCAACTAGAAGTTTAAATTATTTGTAAAAGAAGGATGTAGCACTAAAAGCTGAAGAGCAGCCCATACTCAGGAAAGAAGATGCATCTCAGGGCACTGCAGGTTTTAATAGGCATTTTTTACTACTAGCTGTTCTTTTTAATAACCCCTGTTGACTCAGTAATTTTTTTTTTGGTTTCTTAGCCACTGGAGCAGTATCTTAGGCTACAGCATGCCAGCTTTTCCTATGGCAGCTGGTATTTACTCCTTCCTTCTCATACATACAGCTGGCATGTTCATACAACATGACAGTTCTGATGACATTTAACTTGCAAGTTCACAAAAAGGATTTTTTTTCTCTGCTCTTAGCAGCCATGAATCCTTTTTTTTTTTTAATTTCTCTATTCCATACCCATATGACTTCTTCATGAAGAAAAACACAATGTAAAAATAGTTCTCAGAATGGTATGTTTCTGTTGGCTTGGTTATGTACATTTTGAAGATGGGGAGAGCGTAAAAGTCTTAGTGACTGAAGTCAGAAATTAGGAGGATGTAATAGCCTACTATAACCTTGAGCAACTGACGACTTCCTGTAATGACAAACCCTGATGGGAGGCTAAGTAGGACCTGTTGGAAGAACAGACAAATGAAGCTGAGCTGATGGGGTTATGTAAGCTTTGGCACTGAATCAGGAGGCATTCTGTAGATATATACCCTCTTTCTAAAATAAATTAAAAAGAATCTGAACAGAACTTTTTTAAAAGATGGCTATTGATAATTAGATACAAATATGCTAAAATTTGTAAACACTGTTTAAATAAATCATGTTTCTAGTCATTTTATAAGTATGTTTATCATCTGTATAAGTGTGTTTTCAGTTAGCAGCATGCACCTTCCTTGATCTAATTGCAGCTGAGCAGGCAGAAATTGAAGTTCATTGAAGTGACATATGCATAATCTGTGTGTCAGCTGGTACAGTATGTTCTGTTTGATATTTACTTGGTGCACTACTCACATTTCAAAATTCAGTCAACAATAAACACTAACATGTACGCTTTGGTCAGGAACATGAGGCTGTGCAAGTAGATTTCTGACTTGGAGGTTACTGCCATGCTAGTCATGTGAAAGAATTAAAAATAACTCCTTATAATGCCAATCTGGTTTAGAGTTAAGGACAGAAATAATCATATCTAGTAAAATATACTTGAAAGGGAAGAGTGAGTTTTCTACTTTTCCTTTGAAGCTTTTCAGATCAAGATAATATGATCATGTTGTATTTCTGCATAAAATCAATACCTGTTAATATTTTTAAAGCTGAATTAAGCATATTTGTTTTGCAGAACCACAGTGTACAATTTTGCATTTTGAATAAGTTAACATTTTTGCTATATATTTTTGTCTTTATTTTTTTCTTCTGAAACATAATCAGTAAGATGTATAAATTGGTAATTCAGCTTGAAAGAGGGTGGTGTCTTGTGGCAAATAGCCTTCAGATATCTAAAAGCAGGATTAAACTTGGCTCAGCTTCTGGAAGCCTTTCAGGCTAAAATAGATTTTGTTTACTCACTGTATAAGAAGATATATAATGCTTCAATAATAGTTAAAATATCTGGGTTTTATAAGTGAAGATTATCTTTAACATTTCTGGACCTTCTACCTTTAATTCACGTGCCCTTAATTAAAACCTGTGCAAAATGGCTTAATTAACTTCAGTATACATAGAGTATACTCTGAACTCAGGTTGGCTACTGGTATATATTGTAAAGTCTTGTGTGCCCATCTTAGGTGGCAAATTTTTGTGAATTTGTGTTTCTTAGCCATAAACTATTCAAAAATTTACCCTCACTCATTTTTCTGCTGCAGTTAATATCTGTCTGAGTGCTGTTATGATACCAGGTATTGTTCTAAATCATTATTCCAACTAACTGGAGTTAGGCTATGACTAAAAAACCAGTGCAGAAATACTCTTCCTAAGCTAGCTGTAATTTTACACTTTGAATAGTTGCTTTTAACAGTTGTTTGAAATAGAAATAATTGAACATGATACTGTATTTGAAGTAGCACTAATATTGTATGTAAAACAGTACTTACACAGGCAAGGAGTTTGCCTCAATGCTTGATAAAGATGTTTCTCATAGATAAAACTATAGTGAAATGTAAACCAGCCATGTTTCGAGGGGATGTTGTAAGGGAACGGCTTCATAATGTGGCTGGAGCATTGTTAAACCTTTCATCTACCTGGGAGGGACTGGTCCTGCTTCTGTCATTGCAATAATTAGATGTGGCTTTGAGAGGCTTTTAGAATGATAGTTGAACCTTTCTGCTCCAAGAGATCATGATTAAATTATGTGGTTGATATAATTTGAAAAAGCTAGTTCATATTAAAGAATTGATCTGTTGTGATTGTACCTTTTGTGTCAGTACTCATTGCCCTCTTGGTACGTGCTTTTCATACTGTTATGATTGTGAGGATTGACATGGATTGCTTAACTCCAGAGAATCCAAAGGTGGCAAATATTTTCGTTATTACCATGTAGAGGGCATAATTTCTTTCTTATTCACCATGTTAACAGAAGGTTTTTTGAAGTATTCATAGCATTGTAGAAAAAACTAATGTACATAAACCAAAAAATTAAAATGTAAAAAATTTAAATAGGAAGAATTTTTTCACTGCTACTGAACTCATTTCTATAGAAATACAATAGAAATAGAGATATACTGCTATTCATACAGCAAAAGCCATATGCATTTGTTTTGTTTTTTTTAATCAAGTGTTTAAGAAGGAGACTCTGAAGGATGTGATGTAGGCTTTGTTTGTGTTCTTGTAGAAAGTCTTTCAGGCATGCAGATAAGAAAATTACTATGCAGCTAGTTGGTTTTGTGTAACACCAATTCTTCATGAATGCAGTGTAGTAGTGATAGATGCTTAAGGTCACTTGAGATCTTTACAGGAACAGTTCTAGAGGCTTTAAAAAAAGATTTTATTAGGAAATAAACGTGAGCAATAAACATGAAAGCTTTTAAACTTTCATTATAAAAAACAACTGTTTTCAATATATGTCTGTATATAAAAAATACATGTTTTATGACAGCTTTCATATTACTAAATGTAATTACTGGTCTGGGGTTTTTTGCCTTTCAAAGTCAAAGGAAGCGTATAGGTCAGATTTGTAGTTTAGTCAATGCAATTTATTCAGATACTATTTTTGAATTTGCTAAGCTAAAACAGAAAGCCACAGTATATTTCTAGTGTTCTTACATTAGTCATGAACTGAAAGAAAGAATTAAAGCTGGTGCTCAGAAGTGTTGTATCTGTTATTACATGAAGCACCCATGCCAGGTGTTTGACGTCACGTTTTCTCCACCTGCTTATAGCTTAATTATCTTTGTCATCTTGACAGAGGATGCAGCAATCCTGCAATACATAGGCATTTTAATTTCCCCCTCCCGTTTCTGAACCCTAAGAAAGGTTTTGTAGAAGCTAAATCTGGTGTTGTAGAAGCAATCATTGTAACATCTGCATTGACATTACAGAATGTATAATCAATATTAATGCAGGTCTTGAGGAAGCTATACTTTTGTGTGCTGGCCTACCTTATATTGACTGGAAATAGATATATTTCAGCATTCCTATGGAAAATAGAGAAGGACACTTGTTCAGTGAAGTGCATACTCTGTTCTTCCTTATATGCCTTTCTTTTTGTTAATTGCTGAACTATTCCTGCTTTGTGCTAAGAAGTTTATTTGAGCAGTCTCATTATAATTTAATTTACCACTTTAAGATGTGTTTCAGCAATAGCCAAGACTTTTGACTATTGCTCCATAGTGAATAGTATCACTGCACTTGTCTGGACAAGAGATGAATGTTTACTGTGCTTTGACTTCATCTGTGTTGGGATGAAGGTGATGACTGTCAATTTGTGGTTCTTGCACAGGACCTGCTGTAGCCAAGTTGCGTTGTTTCATCCTCAGCAAAGATGGGGCTTGTTTGAGTGCTCTTAGCAGCCTTCTGGCTCAGAAGGGATGCGAGGCAGGACTGGTAGTTGGTACTCACCCTGGAAAAGTGTAGGCAGGGGTAGGAGTAAGTGCTAAGAAGAATGACATTCCTTCAGGGAGGGAAGGGAAGAAAAGCTGAGGTGATGGCAGAGGCATAGGAATGTTTGTAGAGAGTGTAGGCAGGGCATGGAAAAGTGGAAGCAATATGCTGGACATGAGCACTAGTGCTGGGTAGTCCCAAGACACTGATCTTAAAAACACTTTGGTAAAACGCCCTAGTGAAATATCTGATAGTTTATTTCACAAGATATTTTGCTAAAATATAAATTGAGGTATGTCTTTACAATATAACACAAGTGAAAAAGCTTTTTTCTTTTTGATGATGGTTTTACCAGTTGCTGCCCACCTGTAATGGACATGGGGGTCATGGCCTTCACATAAGGATAATATATAGTTGTGTTTGAGAACTGAGCTCTAAAATCTTGCAACTGTGGTCTGGCTCAGATCAGTATTTTAAATTTAGTAACTTTGTATTTCAGGTTCAGAAGCCTTTTGGCAGGGTTTTGGCCAGAACTTTAGTTAAACATTTTGTCGATTTCATTCTTGCAATCTTTATTAAGAAATAGAACATACTTTTAAAGCTATAAACCTGTGTGTTCTCCCAGTAAGTGTTTATAGGCCTCTAAGATATCTTGATCTTCCTGCTTTTCTTTACAATTTTTTTATTATTTTGGTTTTAATACCTTGGTGTTTGCCTCTGTGTAGCAGGTAATACAGGCAAGGGTGAAATGGGGGAGAAGAGGAAGAGTTGTTATTTTAATACATAAATGACAGTAGTTGAATTTAGCCAGTTTCCGGGGTGGTATATGGGTATGATATATCCTTCTGTCTGGGAAATTAAAACATGTATTCTTTGTTTAGGAAATCTAAAGGAGAGCCCTGCTTATGAAGAAATGTCGTGTAATTTCCCACATGACTCGGAAGCTTGTGCCTCTGCAGACACTGACGGTGCCCAGGAATGGGCACAGGAACGTGACCGACTGGGAACTTTTGTTGGATTTCCGCAGGCCTGTCCCATTTCAGTGTTAGCTCTAGCACAAGCTGGCTTTGTTTATACTGGAGAAGGTGACAAAGTGAAGTGCTTTAGTTGCCATACAGCTATTGAAGGATGGGTGCCTGGGGATTCTGCAGTTAAGAGACACAAACAGCTTGCCCCCAGCTGCAAGTTTATTACTGAATCTGCTTTTCTGGAAAATAGCATGGATCCTGTTGCCCAGAACTACCAGAATAGAACTGAAAACGGTTCCAGCAATTCAGCCCTCCCATGTGCTCTGGATGACCCTGATGTGGAGGCAGATTACCTTTTGAGAACTAGGCAGGTTGTGGATATGTCAGATAGTTTGTATCCCAAAAATCCAGCTATGTGCAGTGAAGAAACAAGATTAAAGTCTTTTCACAACTGGCCCCTCAATGGCCAGTTGACACCACAGGAATTAGCTAATGCTGGATTTTATTATACAGGTGTTGGTGACCAAGTGGCATGTTTTTGTTGTGGTGGAAAATTGAAGAACTGGGAACCCAGTGACAGAGCTTGGTCAGAACACAAGAGACATTTTCCCAAATGCCTTTTTGTCCTGGGCCGGGATGTTGGAAATGTTTTAAGTGAATCTATTCCTGCTGAGCTTGGCATAAGTGGTCTGAACAATGCGCAGCACCCAAGGAATCCCTCTATGGCAAAATATGGAAAACGTTTACAAACATTTTTATCTTGGATATATCCTGTTGACAAGGAGCAACTTGCAGAAGCTGGATTCTATAGCACAGGTAAGCCAGACCTTGAAATGGCTAATACCTTTTACAAAGAAATTGTACATGAGGAGGTGTCTTGTTATTAAAAAAAACCCCAATTTTTAAAATTTTTACACGGAACAATTTGCCAGAATCTCTTCACTCTGTAAACTACTTTCTACAGTTCTTATGTAAAATTGTATACATTGTATCAAGTATGGTTACTAGCAAGGCATAGACTTGATCATGAATTTATTCTTAGCAGTAAAATGGCCAAGTATTTTCTTGCCTGTTAAAACCCTTATAAAACATCTTTCACAAAGACAATTATTTGAGTTAATATTTTTTAAGAAATAAAGTGCTGTCCTCCAAACCTTAGGTCTAAGGAATGGGCCTGTGGCCTGTACAAAAGCCTGTGAACAAGACTGCAGGTTGTGTGCTATTCTACTTAGTTAACATGTGTTTGCATTATCATGGCATGTGGACACCCAAAACCAGCAAATACCACTACTGCCTACTTTATGAAGACAGTGGTGCCAGTGGAAGAGTTTTTACTCTTAGACATGTAGTGTTTGAATTGGATAAGACACCATCTCTGTGCATTGGTTTCTCAGTTAGACGAAATTGCACAGTACCATTAAAGACCTTTGAAATTCCTCACTGAGAGATCCTGTACGAGTGCAAAGTGTTGCCCTTACTTGGTCACAAGGAAAAGGGGATTATCTAGGATAATTTCTTGCTCTCATCTTACTTGACTTCTCTCTTAGTAGCTCTTAGAACTTTTAAATCTGTTTCTGTTTATTTTACTTGTGGCCATAAATATAACCTTTGCTATATTCCTGTATGGGCTATAAATGGCAATATTTGTACCCTGTAGAACTATTTTATTGATTTCTTGGATTCATAAAAGTACCAAAAGATCTGTATTGTGGAGTTGCACTAGCTGATCACCAGCTTATCAAACCGAGGGCTTTTCCGGTGACTTCTGTGAAAACTGTTCCCTGTGGCCTGAGCAGAATTTAACTTTCTAGGGAAACACTATCCATACCTCCTCTCATTCCAATTAAAACAATATTTAAGCAGTTTCTGGGGCAGTCTTGGATCACAGTAGGCACAGTGGTAGAACAGAGAGGATGCAGTTCTCCTCTAGGACCTGTTGATCTTAATGGGAAATGGAGAACCACAAAGCTGTGTAAACGTCTCTCATTCTTTGTGGCAGCCATTTTCAGGCCTTGTTTACCCTTGGATTGAGCTCCTTGATAATAGATTATTTTTAGCTTTTGTTTTTAATCTGTATTATTACTTACTAAAATAAAATTCAGGAAAACTTGCTTTTCTTGTTTTGTTTCTTTAAGCTCAGTTCTCCCCTGAACATTTGTTTCAAATCATGTGTGTTGTCCTCTGTTAAAATGGAGTTATTTTCAGTTGAAATTGTGAATCGGTAAAAGAAATATTTGTGTTCTTAATAATGTAACATTTAAGTTGAAAACTTGGTATTGTGCCTGCACGAAGTATGTAACTTTATTCTTGTGTGTTTCCTCAGGTAATGGTGATCATGTTGTGTGTTTCCACTGTGGTGGAGGATTGCAAGAATGGAAGGAAAATGAAGACCCTTGGGATCAACATGCCAAATGGTTTCCTGGGTAAGGTATTTCTTAGTGTTTTCTTGGTGTGTGTCTGAGTCTTATTTATTTGAGAAGGTTGATTATGGCTTAATATTGTTTAGAGTTATGAAAATAATTTTATGTTGCCTTATTTGTAGGTGTTAATAAAGGGAAGATGTCTATGTCTGGATTTAACCAATGCTTGCTTTCTTGGCAAGAAGAATTGTGTAGCTTTGTCAATATGTATCTGAGGGGTTTTTTTCTTGTTATCCAAGTGCTACATTGTAATGGTTGTGTTAATAACTTGGTACTTGCAAAAGTTTGTAACTTATATCAGGATACAAAATGGCTAAACAGCTGCCGCGGTGCAAACAAACCTGAAGAAGTCAGTAGTGGCGTGGAATGTAAAACATAGTTCTCTCTAATTTTAAAGGATTAAGGATTCCAGGCAATAGTAGTAGTAGTAGTAATAGTAGTAGTACCAGAATTAGTTTTTAGAAAGACTGCCAATGTTATCTAAAGTCTGTTTTGAGGAAAGAAAGAACAGTATGACTCAGTAGTTCTCACAGGTGGACTGAAGTCATCCAAATACAAAGATTTAGTTACTTGTATAACGTTGATAAAATCCGTGTCTTTTATGCATTGACTCTCAATTTTCTTTTCTGTGGTGAACAGCTCTCTGGAATTTGGAGATTGGTATTTATGCATTAGCTGTTCCCTTTTTTAATAGTGGTACAGGCAGGTTTTAATTATTATTCTCTGCCACTTGAAAAAGATATGATTCTAAGTTTTTAGCATGGTGCAGTGAATGGTTAAGGAATGTTTTCTTTCTACATTTCACTCCTCTTTCATAGGTTTGATTTTGGTTTAGGTTGCTTAAAGGTTTGATTACTTCCTCTCAGGTCATAAACAGTGTTTTTTGGGGGTTCTGTTTGTACATCAGCCTCAGTGGCAGTGTGTCAGTCTCACAGCAGCTGTCTGTTCCTGAAGGTGAAGTAACTGCTGGAGCTGGAGATCTTTTGTCAAGCAGTTATAGCATTCCCTAAATCTTCTGGTAGGGAAGGGCTCTGCCCAGTGGCTAAGACTGGCTGGGAAATAATGCAAGAAAGTGTGGAAGGCACCTGTCTGACCAGTGACTGTTTGCTTTGACTGTGAAAGACTAAAAGAACCAGCATTTTAACATAATGTTTATTTTTCATTTGAATGAGTTTTTACTTTTAGAAATCTGTGTCATGAGCTGTCATGGCCAACAGCTCTTAAGCTTTCTGTTTCACCAAAAATGTAAGAAATGTAAGTACTGGTTAAGTGCTTAAGATGTTCTTAGAAATATTACAGTGACATCACAGATGCTGACTAAATATTTAGAGATTTTAAAAGCAGGCAGTCTGTATAATGTGGGAAACTTACCAAAGCTTCCAAAGTTATGCAACAAATTTTTGCTGCTAATGCAGTTTTATTAAATATAAATATTCTTATTTTTAGGTGCAGATTTGTGAGCAAGGAAAAGGGGATAGAATTTATAAATAATGTTCACTTAAGAGATGGATGTAGGGATTCAACAGTAAGTTTCTTGCTTAATCTTTTTGTTAAAATAGAAAAAATCTAAATAATTTTTATATGAAGTTACCTTTAAATTATGTGCCTATCACTTAATCCACCTGGTGCCAGAAAGTGAAAGAAATGCAGTATGTTTTGGTTCTGTCAATCTGAGTGCACAGATCTCCCAGTTCTCCATAGCTGGGTTATGGATCACAGCCACGGTACCTTGTGAACATTGTATACTGGATACTGAACAAGTGCCATTTGTTTTAAAGCCTGGGAACTTAAGGTTTATGATGAATAATGGCAGATACATTTTCTTTTCTTGTTGATAGAGCATTGTTAAACTTGTGTGTAGTCACTAAAATGTGAAACTGATAATATTTTGGAATTCTTCTGTAGACTACGAATCATGTACATATGATTATTGCTGAGATGGGTTAAAATTTTAACAAAATACTGATCATTTTATTCAGAGCAATTTAAATAGTTGTAGTCACTAAAATAACTTGAGATCAAATAGCTATTTTTTATTTTGTAACTGTATGCATTTCCTTCTACTTTCTCCAGAATTATAATTTTGTTTCTTTATATTTCACTTTTAGACAGAAGCTGCTGAAGGGACAATACTTCCTAAAGGTATCTGTTTGAAACAAACAGCCTCCCCCCTATTTTGGGATATACATATTTGAATATATAGTGACAGGAATGGTTGATTTTAAAAATAAACCTATTACATTTTTAAATTAAGCATGACAGGCAAATTGTTGGATGATATTCTTCCATTGCTTCATTGCTTTTAAAGAACTGCAGAATGTATTTTATTTCTCTTATGGAAATATAATTTGGTAAATATTGTAAAGTAAAAGTTGTGAACCATGGAAGAAGTTTGTATAGGATGCAGTCTTATAGCTGGTGAGTGTGCATCCAGTATTGAATTAGTGCTGTGGGATGAATGTTAAAGAATACTGAATGGAAACAGTCCTTTTTCACGGGGCACGAAGAGTTGTTCTGTCCAATGGCAAGGACTAGGAAGCTGAGCAAGCTGAAGCAGTTTGTTATGTGTTCTAGTATTACACATTCCTGCAATGCTTTTCACAAATACCAAGCAATAAAAAAATAAAACAATTAAAGAGGTGGTAGGAGGCCAGTCAAGCAGCTTCATCCCAGGGAATGGGAGCTGTTGCTAGTAAGAGTGGTTACACAAAACCTGCTTAGAAATCTCTCCCATATGGCTCATTTATGAGAGTGAAACCAAAAGAACCTTTTTTCTTTTTAAAAAGGCTTACTTTTTAAAAACTAAAAATTGAAAAATTTTACTCTTTGAATGTTGATAAGTAAAATGAAGGGGAAGGCCCAACAGACTGAAATATGGTTTCCCCAAGTAGTGTTGTGTCTTACCATGGATAGACCTGTTTGCTTGTTGGTGGTGCTGTGTTTTGGTTTAATAAATTCAAATTACTTATTGGTTTCTCTCAACATATATATTATTTTTTTTCTTCCCTGAACTGAATTAAAATTGGTGTAATGTTACTTATCCATTGTGACTTGGAATTTTGGATGAATTTCACATAACATTCAGCTACAATATTTGTGGTGATAGTTAGATGAGACATGTTAGTTAATATGAAGTAGTTGATTTGAACAACAAATCTAGGAGGATTTCTATAATATAAATAAATGAAGGGAGACTGGGAAAGCTAGGATAGAAGAAAACTCAAATCTGCAGTCTTTACAATTAGCAAAATTCTCAAATTGGAAATATAGTTCCTTTGGCTACATATTTGTTTGCAAATATGTATCTTAAAGTATTGTAGTGAATACTGTCAGATAATCAGATTCATCCTTCTTAAAGTGTTTTTGTTTTGTTTTTAATTTCTTGTTTTAGATGATCTCTTACAGAATCCTTTGGTACAAAGTGCCATAGCCATGGGTTTCAGTTTGTCTGAGATTAGGAACACCATGGAAAAGAGATTGCAGATGACTGGAGAAAGTCACACATCTGTTGAGGATCTGGTAGCAGACTTAAGTGCTCATAAAGAAAATACAAGGGAAGAAGAACCAAATGAAATCCCAGTTCAGCAAGATGAGCTTATTCAATTACAAAACCTCTGTGTGTACTTTCGTATCAGTTCTTTAGTCTGTGAAATATTTTTTATTGTTATCTGTTTGCCCTCTGATCCCAGTCTTACCTATGGTAAAGTTACAATACTGTAACTTAGAATTAAAGACATTTTGTTTGGGACATTCAAAAAAACCCCTGAACAAACAGGATGTTAAAATATTTGAGTGTAGCAGCATTTATAAATATAATCTCTAAAATAAGTAGCATTGGTATCTCAGAAGTGTGTAACACTGACAGTCTAGCGTGCTTCTGGGAAAGGTTGTATGTGCTAACAAAAAAAGCCAAAATTGTTGTGACAATTATATTTAAAAATAAAAGCAAGAATGACTACAGGAATAGAGTTACAAGAAGAACTATAGATGAGGCAAAATGAAATAGACACAGGGACACACTGTCATATTTGGTGTATCCAATACGAAAAAGTCATAGTGGGGGGTTATTTATTTTGCAGTATATAATTTTGCTTGGGGTAGAAGTATTTTTGTTCTTGGCCAGTAAGAGCAAACATGCTTCTAAATGGTGTTTCTATTCAGTTACTTACGTTCCAGCTTTGCTGGGATGTGCAGGTCATGCTCAGAAAGCCCTTGTGGTGCACTCTGCAAGCAGACCAAACCCAGGAGTTCTGATTCAGGAGACTTGTAATTTAAGACGAGCATATGGGTGAATTCATAGGGAGGGCAAAGGCCATCTGGTTGGCGTGATAAGCAGAGATCTTACCAGCCCGCTCCTTTTAATAAGATTTTTAATAGGACGTTGTGGGGGAAAAAGAACTTGCAGTGCAGCTGGACCTTATTTTGGTGGTTGGCTGTGCAGAGCTTCCCCCAAGCGGCAGGGGAAGGTGTCTGAATTTTGTATTTTCAAATAGGGCATATTGGAATAATAAACAGCTCATGTACAATGCCAGATTGACTCTTTCTGTGTTACGGATTTAAAGCTTTTTAAAATATGGGCGTTTTGAAAATGGAGGCAGGGAAGGAAATCACATCCTCATTTTTTTCATTGGGGAAACTCAGAAAAAGAAATAAAATCCAAATTACTTAACTTTAAGTAGTTAAGGGTAATTTCTTAAGTAGCAATGATCCTTTCTTTCACCTTCTGCTCAAATTTTGGGGAACTTGTCAGTGAGAGGTCTGTGAAAAGAATGGTTTCTGATTGAAATATGCATATCCTAAATTCTATAGGTATTTCAAGCTCTTACAAATAGAGATAGATGCACTCCCTGCTTGCATTGGCCTAGGAGATGTAATGAGATAGAAGGGGAAATAAAAAAAAAGAGGATTCCATGCTGCAGCTGGGATTCTTCTCTCTTGTAATTTTTTTTTTTTTTGTTCTTTTTAAGGGTGTGACCTTTAAATCATACGAAGAAAACCTTGTCCTTGTGTGTAAAGACAAAAAAAAAGAACGAGAGTCAGTGGTACTAAGTATGTTAACTTCTTTTTATGTGTTTATTTTCCTTAGACCTCAGTACTGAAGAGAAGTTAAGACGCTTGCAGGAGGAAAAGCTCTGTAAAATCTGTATGGCTAAAGACGTATCAGTTGTCTTCATTCCCTGTGGTCACCTAGTTGCCTGTAAGGAATGTGCTCAATTACTTAATGAATGCCCTCTGTGTCGTACAGATATTACGAAGATACAGGAAATTTTTATGTATTAGTGAAATACACAGCACTGTGGATGCAAATGTTTCCTGTTCTATTGCTTTAAAAATGTGTAATGTAATGTAGAAAATGCAGTTAATTCCAGAATGTAACCATATGGCAGGATTTAGATTTTTCTGCTGTCGAGCTCTACACATTTTAACACTTTACAAATTATTTTCCTTAAGTGAATTTTTTGTATGTAAAAAGCAATATGTATGAAAGGCAAATATGTATATTTTGTAACTTCAATTCATAGACCTGATATTGAAAAGCCCAAGTAACGTAAACCTTTATTTATGAGATCATTCCTTTGCTTCACTTTGGTAGGACTCTATATCTGAAGTTTGTACAAATAGAGTTGTACAGAGCCTGTCTCTATATAAAATTTGTAAGTAAGTTAATTCAAAATATGATTGTATACATGTGTATTATACCTGAGATTTTAGCTTTTTAAAAATGTTATGTCAGATTGAAAATAGTCTCTTTTTTTCTGTAACTTTGGTTGTGACATAATTCAGACAGTACACATAAACCTGCTGCTGTAATACTTCACCTTATATTTACTTCTGCTACTTTGTAAGTTTGTCTCTTTTGATTTAATTCCTGTCTGCCTATGTATTTTTCTGGTTCAGATGTGTAAATTGGCTTCAGTAAACTGGTTTTAGCCATCTGTTTTTCACAAAGATCCATCTGTATATAAAATATACAGTAATGTTATTGATTAAAAGTGAACTCAAGAGAAATGAAGGGGATTTTATGTGCACTGTGCCCTTCATGAGAGGAGGCTCATTTTAAGTTTGCCCTCTACACAAAAAGAAGTTCAGTTTGGCATTTTTCTTGGTTTTTTTTAACACAGCATTATCCTAACTGATTTATCTGCTAATACTTTGCACTGCTTCATATCTTATATTTTCATAGGAGAAGATTAAACTTTATCTCCTAGAAAATGCTTTTTTAAAATTCACTAGGAATGTTAGAAATCTTTCATTTTTGTTCTTGTCAGTTTACAGCATTCAAGTTTAAAAGTTAAGAACTATTCTAGTGAGAGTCACCTTAAAATATTTAAACTATTTCTTATTGGACTGATCCTCCATTTCTGATTTTAGAAGTATCACAGCTTTGTATTTAAGTACAGCTGTTTTATGATCACTTTGCTGAATTATGTCACTTCCTTATTTTGTGGAACTACTGATATGTTCTGTGTATATATTTTTGAGTTCCACACACTAAGGTTTAGAATATAGAATATACAGAACATAGTTTTTCTTGTTATAAAAGTTTTGAATACACATAAATGTATTATCTACCTTTTCTATTTTTTTTAAATCTGTGCTGTGTAATAGTATGAATATTTAAAATAAAGTGCAACCCAGATGTTCCTTGGTCAGTGTATTTTATTCTCACATTAAAAAAATCATAACAGAAGGCTGCTTTCTGTTGCTTTTTGTTTTGTAACTAAACTTATTAATTTAACCTGAGTGTTATTAAGGGTAACAAATATGTTTTAATTGAAGAAGAAATAAATCTATTGTTTGGATAGATTAAAGTTTGTTATAAATCTAACATTAGTTTTGGTATTTTTTATGGTTGGATTTGGTCGTGGGAATAGATGATGACTAGAAATTCATAAAGAATTCAGCAGATATGAAGAATTCAGTTTTATTTTGCCTTTCTGTGCCTTTGTGAGGAGTTTAGTGTTTCAGATAGTTCATGCATACAGGGATTTTTCAGGACAGATATGGACTGGCAATTCTGACAGCCTTGTTCCTACCTCCCATTCTTCCTCGCAGGGAGGATTTTCTGTACTTATCAAGGGAAGTTGAAGGGGGGTTGTTAGCCATGAGCTGGTGTACCTTGCCTGAAACAGCTTGTTTAGTTAAGGCTGCACACTGTGTGGTGCTGACTCGTTTAAGCAGATGGTTGGTTACCTAAGCTTGACCTGAGTCACGTGAGAGAGGCTGTATGGATCAGCCGGATCCAACTCACAGGCTGCAGAACCTGGCAAGTGGCTCAAAGTCCTGTCTGCGAAAGAGATGGACCAAATTTAACTTAAACTTACCAAACTAAATCTCAGCAAGAGATGATTTGGGGTTTAAGTGTAGTATGTAAATTGTCTGAGAAAAGCTGGGAAGTAGGTCACACATAGAACCTTCTACACTGCAATGGAGAGCAAACACATTGTCCTACTTTGCATGAATGCTTCATGGTAAAGCTTGTTAACTTTTAAAAGGTATACTTTTATATTTTATATACATATCCCTTACTGCAACTTTTTCATTAATATCATAAAAGGTACAGCTGTATAGCAATTCAAATTGTAATCACTTAGGGACATTAAAGGGTTAAAAACCTGTGAGATGACAAAATAACTGCTCTGTAGGTTTAGGTTTTAAAAAAAAAAACTGTAATCAGAGTTCTATTCAGACTAAATGTGAAAAAATAATTAGCGTAGTCATCAAATTCTGACAGCTTGAATTAGGAAGACTTTTTTTTCAAATTACTTTGATTTTCAGTATCTTAAAGAAACAGAGAAGAAATTCCATGGCCTCTAATACTGGGCTGAGTTAAAAAGAGAGAAATCAAGGATGCAAATAAATGGAGTGGAAGCGCAGGGGCTTTGAAAAGGAGGTTAGCAGCAGGACAAAGATGCCCTGGGAGTTGATTTTTGTAAGTTACCTGGGAGCTGTACAATATATTCAAGTATCAGTATTCAGTAACTTTCTTCTAGTGGCTTCTGTATAAAAGCTTTCTTCGGTATTATTTGTAGCAGCAGAACTACTTGCTACTCTGGATACATGAGAGATTTACAAGGGTTTTCAGTAATGTCCTGGAAGTGTGTTGCTTAGAAAGCATGGGAAGTGCATGGCTCATTTAGAAACAGAAGGCTAAAATAAGGAGAACCCAAAGAGTTGATGTTTTTGTTAAACATGGAGCTTTTTCTCACTGCCTTGAAACATGGGGCCTGAAACACAACACTGACTTACTCAGCTGATTGCAGCAGCTTCTGTCTCTACAGCAGTGGAGCTGTCTGGACTTTTTTAAAATTTGTTTTGAGACTTGATCTTAAGCTCATAATACAAAAAAAACCTTCTTAAATTATTACATCTTGGGTTTTGTTGTTGTTTTTTCTTTAATTAGAGTATTTAAATATTCATTTTAACATTGTCTGGTTAGTTTTGACCACAGTTCTTCAGTGGGTTTTTTTGATAGCTCTATGTGCAGTCTGAAGCTACAGGACAAATAGTTTGTTAACTTTTTCAAAGCATTGCTGTTAATCTAAGACACGGATTTTAAAGTTACCTTTTCTATTTGTTTTTATTGTAATTAACAGAAATGTAAATACAATGGGTGATTGGAATCGAATTATAACTGGGTGGGAGGTTAACACAGGCATTTGAATATGGTGTTCATGTGAAACCAAGCTGAAGTGGTGTACTCTAGGATGGAGCATTACCAGAGGCAGTGACCTTTGCTGCTGTGGTATTCAGGAACTCCTTGGAAGAGAATCTGCTCTACCTTACAAGGTGTGCAAGTTCAAGCATCTGATGTGTGAAGGTCAGCTCTCCATAGAGCAAAGGAGGAACTGGAGATTTTTGTGGCTTTTGCAGTGTTTTTCTACAGCACTGAGGATTTGAACAGTGAGTTGTTACATGGTGTTCTTTGTTACCCTCTGCTTTGTGCATGACTGACTCCTGTCAGCAAGGCCAGATGCCAGAGAATGCTAGAGAGTGTTGCACTTGGACACGAAAAGAACTACGCAGACTCAGCTCCGTCAGAACCGGACGCCAGGGCCAAAAAGCCCCCAGCTTGTTTATTTAGTCATTTATATATGTTCTTAGAAACCACTGTGGATTGGAGGATGAGGTTACCACCTCTCAATTACACTGGTCAAAGGAAAAGCCCATCGAACTTCGCCGCCGTAGGAGAAAGAATGAAAACAATAAGGAACAGTTAGCAAAATATGGCTATGTTTACAGAAAGTGCGTGAAAATTTTATTACAAGAGTAAAAAACATCAAAAGACTGCAAAACTCAAAGCAACAAGAGAGTGCTTCCAGTGCTGCCACCGAGGCTTCTTCATGTTGGTCTTGTGCAGAGCAGCTGGATTGGCCTCAGTTCTTGAACATGGCTCATGAAGGGTGCGGGTCCCCTTCTCCATAGGGTCAGATGGGAAGAGCCAGTCTACCCACATCCACCTTAATTCCTCATGGAACTGAAGTATGAGTGAATACTCTCCCTCTTAGTACACTCTCACTAAGTTTATATAGTGAACTTAGTGAATACTCTCCCAGTTTTTTGTGTGGTTTACATGCATTCGGTTTTACTGAGTAGCTTGAAAACTTGATCAAGAAAATCTTTCCTCCCCCATGTCCCTGCCATGGCTTCACACTGATTCAGGTTGTTGGAAGTACCTTCTCATCCTGGCGAATGCCAGTGTGTCATGTCACTGTGTCATGTCACTTCAAGAGCTCTACCAATGCTGCTGTGCAGCAATTAATGTGCTGTAATTATAATGTGGCTTTCTGTAAGAAGGCAAATGGCATGTGATGATAAACAACCTGTGCTGAAATTCAGATTTTATCTTTAATTTTTTCTTAACCAGGAATTCCTATTAAGCAGTACTGATAACATTACAGTAAAACTGCAAGTGTTAACTCAGAGAACATGGCTCTGTGGCTAACTTATCAAAAAACTTGCTTTTTCCTAGGACAGGAAAAAAAGATGGTTTATATTCATTTACGAATGATTTGGGTAACAAAACCCCAAGAAAAATCTGGGACAAAATGGTATTAATTATATTGTGAGTATATAATACTTAAAGCTGGTTGAAAACTAGTTGGTTGCTTTTACATAATTACTAATTTACAGTTTTATAGCCTGGATAGCTATTGTGTTGGCTGAGATAAATTGCTTGATAAGTAATAATTGCTGAAAATGTATTGGAGAAATACTGGAAAATAAATAGTGCTTACTATCAAAAAATTAAAAACACATTTGCAGAGTCCCACTGTGAAAACATCTAGAAGAATCATTACAATAATTGCTGAAAAGCCAGGTTTAGTATAAATGCGTATGGTCACCTTCAAATTTTGGAGAATGAATTAATAGAACCTCCAAAGATTACCAAGACAGCATTTAAATTTATTCATGTTATGTCTTTTTGATTTTATGTAGTTAGATCTTGCTGTAAAACTCTTGACACAATTTCTCTTACGTAACTTAACTTTGCAGTGTATGATGAGAGTCATCACCCAAGCCAAATAGTTAATCTTCTGAATACAAGCTTTTCAAAAGTGGGTGTCAAGCCACAGGCATCTCTTCCTTTTAACTCTTGTGTTACAGAGAGAAGCTTCTGAGTCTAGGACTGACTTTACCTCCCTGTCCTGCATAACTGCCCCATGTGATGTTACTGGAGTCAGTATGGGAGCTCTGTCTGCAGGGTGCAAGCCACTAGAAAAGGAACTGTTGCTTCAAATGGGTATTTTGCAAAATAGATGTACCAAAAAATAACAATTTGACATCTGCATCACGATTTAGGACTTGTATAACTTTGTCAACAGTTGCTTTCTTAAAGGCTTAATTTACAATTGCAAGTTTCTTTTAGGAAGACTGATGTTCCGTGTTGGAAGCTTCACCCCTGCTGGGCCCACAGCTGGAACCAGAGGTACAGGGAATGGAAAAGTGGGGACTCCCTGGGGGAGTGCGAGTGAGAATCGCTGTCCTCGGTGTTTATAGTGAGCATCTTAGGTGTGCTCTTTGCCACGGAGGGGAAAACACTTTGTTCACAGCTGCTGGCGCTGAGGCTTTGCAGGACTGCTACTATCACACTAAAGGAGGTTACAATCTAAAAGAAGTATTTTTATCGTAACGGTTTTGAACACCTGTGCAACCACCAACATGTCATAAACTGTTGTGTTCTTTGCTACTAGTTATGCATTGTGCCACTTACAAAAAACTTTAATCACAGCTAATGACACGATCACACTTTGCTTTGCTTCCACCGCCCGCTGTGTCAGAGTTGAGTCAGCAACAAAGGCCTTGAGCCCCAGACACAACTGGCAGTAGGGGAGTGACTTGTGAGAAACACAGTCTGAAAGAAACCTTGAAGTTGGTTGATGGTGAAATCTAAACCAAAGGAAACTCTGTTAGGGTCAGACATATATATATATAATAGGACCTCGGGAATATGGTAGGTCAGCCCCAGAAAACCATACAAGCTTATCTGAAAGAGTAATCTACTCCTTGACCTTATCTGTCATTAACAACCCCCTCCCCCCGTTGCCTAGACCTCCCCTTTAACCCCCTAAGTTCCAGCCTCAGTAGTTTGTGGGGAAAAGATCAAGGTACATGATCCAAATCTTGTGTTTGCTTGCATGTATAGAGAAGTGCTGTCCCATACATTTGATAGAGGATTTTCTTCAAAGCTTAAACACAAAAGTATTTGACTTTGTTGTTTATAACTGTTTTGCTCTATGATCTTGGGCAGCGGTTGAGCTGAATAATGATGTTTCTGTCTCAGTTCTATTGTAACCTCACCTAACCACAAGCCGGCCTCCTTTCTCCCCTTTTTAGGCAACCCCTGGCTCCATCTCAGAGTCTCAGGGGGGCTGGAGCCCTATGAACTCTGACCAGCTGAGAACTGCTTTGTGTTCCTGATGGGTTAGGTGCCCTACACATCCAGAGTGTGATACAGTTTCACTGGATTTTTCGCAGTTTCTCAGCTAAAGCTGCTTCCCTTGCTTGGCATCAGTTGTGCTGTTTGGTCTGCTGGATCTTATTTCAGTTCTTGAAAGCTTCTCACCCCAGCCCTTTTTCTGTCTCACACTGCTCTTGCTGCCTTTAAGCAGGCCCTGCCACTTACCTGGCTTACCCAGTTTGAAACATGTTTCTCTGGTTCCTGTGCCTCCTCCTCAGACTTTGTCACTGAGGCTGTCATAGTGCCTGACTCATAAAATGGACCTTGATTCATGGTCCCTCTGCGTGGACTTAGCTACAGGACACAAACATGTCTTGCCTGTGTCTTCCAAAACTTCCTTACATCTGGAAACTGGAGCAGATTGTGTCCTGAATCCAAGAGAGGTGGCCTGATTGGTAACGCTTGTTCCTGTACCTAGGGTGAGGTGATGCCTCAAGTGAAAGTGACTTGTCCTGACTGCAGCCAGGAGAAGGGCTTTTCATTATGTCCTGCCAAAATCTGGTGTGGCCTTTACACAGTTTGGAGATGGAACTTTAGAACCTGACTAAGGGATTTTTATCTCAAAGAGTGAGACATAGAAAGAGCACCTCACCCAAACAGGGGAATCAGCACAAGGCTTTGGGTAACAAGTGGCACAGAGGACTGAGTAAAGCTGCTGCTCATAATGTAATTAGCAGGAAGGAATCTGCAACTTACTGGGATTCTGTTGAATTTTAGAGCTAATAATGAAGGGGAGTTAAAACTTCCTTCCTTCATAGTGGTATGGGACAAACTGATTCTGTGCTCCTTCACAGAAGGAGCAGGCAGAAACTTACTGACTCAAAGAAAATTCAGACATAAATTGGGTGTTCTGGAAAGACCTGGTGAGAAATAGTGGCACACAAGGGAGACTTACATAAATGAAAAAAGGAAGAAATTATTCACAAATCAGGGAAAGACCTAAGGAGCTACTGATGTGCAATCTCTCTCCTGCAAATTATGGAAAAGTAACCCATTTTTTGGTCTTTATTTTTGTTTCTTATGTAATAGCTCATCTTCAAAAGGATTTAGAGCAGATTTCCCTGGAGTGACTAAGCCAGATTCAAAAATCTGGGAAAAAAAAAATTGACTAGGAAGACTGCTTTTTCCCTCTGTACCCATCTCAACAGACAAAAGTATGGCCGTGCCTTATTCAATACAAGCCATCGAAGCTACCACCTCACCTTGGGACGAATCCAACACACAAATTCTGGTTTCTTTTTCCAATTCTCACAAAGTCTTTAAATAAACAAATAAATAAATAAATAATTGTGGGTGGTGAGTGTTGGTGGTTTTTTGTGTTTTTTTTTTTAATTGGTTGGTTTGTTTTGTATATTTGTTGGGGTTTTTTTTTTTAATAATACAAATGAGGAAATGCAACTGTAGAGGGGGTTCCTATTCCACAAGAGAAAAAAAAGGAAGAAGCATGAAAAGAAAAGGAAGTAGCATGAGCATGAATCTTCTGCCTGGAAAAATGAATCAGCCATCTGGCAGCTTGAGTTTATTCTGATCTTCTCTAGTGGTGAACCTCTGGCCATTAATTCAGACAGAGAATTGGTATCTGCCCTCTCCTTGCTCAGTTTCCTGTGTGACTGATCATGAAGCTCTCTTTGGATCAAGCATAATAACAGTGCCTGTTGTAAAGCCTTTGTTAAATCCTCTCTAAATTGGGCTCAATATCAGAAATGGTGGACTTTGAAGCACCTAAAGAGTAGCTTTTTTGAGAAAGATGACATAGTTCGGTAAAATACTTTCTCCTAGTTTTTCACAGAACTTCTTTTCTATCAGATATAAATCCTTTCTAGACAGGTCAGAATTTAAAATATCTATTTCTTTATAATGCTTAGATAGCACTTATTTTTCTTTTACATTTTTCATTGTATTGGAAAGGATGCTAGTGTGCTAAAACTATACAGAAACTTCAGGATGGTCTTTATTTTTTTCCCGAAGTCTGAACCGATGGTAGAAGCCCACTCTGGAATTGGTAGCTTAGAAAGAAGTGGTATGCTAGCAGAGGAATGCTTTTCATCATCTTCCCTGTCGTACCAACTGGAAGGCTCAGTCTCAGAAGCATGATCTCTTCATGAGGAAAATGCAGGAGTTAAGCCCTTCAGAGAGCCAGTTTGGCCCCCTTAAAGGTGAGGAATCCTCACAGAGCACAGCTGACTTAAAAAATTCCTGTCTTCTGGTCATTGGAGCAGAGCAGAAACTTTCCTGGCCTCATCGGAGCGCTCAGCACCTTCAGCTGTGCTGACTGAAGTGCTCCTGCAGTTGTACTGGAACAGCTCAGACAAATGATCGGGGTTGGGGGGGCGGGAATCAAACCAGTCCCTTAGAAAACAAATGTCCCTCCCCCCTTGTCTGATGAGGCAACAGTTTTGCTAAGACAGGGGGCTGAGCCAACAGCTGAATGAAACAACTGCGAGGGAGGAAATTAAACTGGGGAGTGCGAAATCCTCCTAGGCAGGCTCTGTGACTAGGGGTTTGTAATGTGCTGCTGCACCTGGAGTCTGGTCTCTAGAGTGCTTCCATGTTTTGTCACAAGTAGAAAAAAGCAAATTCCATCGTGTGAGTCAGGACACCTAGAAGTGCTATGGATCTGGGCTTCCAAGGCCTGAGTCAGCTTTGGAAATGGGCTGAACTCTCCACCGTGGTATTGTCAGTGCTTGCACACTCATTCCTTCAAAACCACACCTTAAAAACTATGTCATGTTTTCTTCACATTAGGTAAACACATTTACCTAAAACCTCTCAGCTGTGAGCTCAAGTGTGAACTACAGCGTTTTTGGAACAGAACAAAGTACATGTGCTATACATGTATTTCATGCACAGCTGACTGGAGCTGCCTTGTGTTCTGCTCCTGCCAGCTCCTGCAGTAAACAGCTATAATCTTGTAAAATTTTGGACTGGAGTTGTAATATGAATTATCCCTATTGTATCTCAAGCAGAAGACACACTACTGGAATTCTGTGTGCAGGCAAAACGTTGTAGTTTATTTTTATGGAAAGGTTGTCTATCTGGCAGCTGTCAGAAGAAGACTTTGTATGGAAAAGGCACAAACAGATCCAGCTCCTTTCCATCTACTCCTAAGTGTCGTTTTATAACACTATAGATAATTTTTAAGGCTTACATTAAGTTTGGTGGGGTTTTTAAAATACACAATTCTTCTACAATTTGCAGACACTATCAGATTAACATTGAAGATCTTCAGCAGCACCTGTAACTGAAACTGTGAACATAGTTGTATGACTGGGCATTCAGGATGCTATTTTAAAGTGTTGCCTATAAGGCAGTCTTTCTGCTTATTTTCTTTTTTTTTTTTCCCAAACTTGACAAAAGGTGCAAAACGATTCTGAAATGTGAATTCAAGCTACAGAATATAATTTATTTTTGTAAGACTCTCTACTAACTGACAGATTGTATCTAGAATTCCTAGGTGTCATCAACTAACATCACGCTGGTTTTATGTGGCTTTTTTTTTTTTTTTTTTTTTATTTTATTTTAAACACTCCTAATCTGATCACAGTTTCCATTGTAAGCGTTATTTTCCCTGCGGGATGCCTCATCTTAGTTTTGAAAAGACTGGAACCGGTGGATACTTTTCTCTTAAGTATCCTGCCTTTGTTAGGCAGGTGAGCAGAGTAACTCGGCTTAGAGACTGCTTAGTTATGCTAACGCTGTCCCCAAAATTGTAAGTAGATAAACACAAGAGGGTGATTAGAGACTAATTACCAGGACAAAACTATTACTGTGCTGACTGATCTAATTATAATCTTACGTGGAACTATTCAACATGACCAGTGTGCTTAGTATTACACAATAAAGTGTAAAAAAACATGCGTAGCAAATTGTGTAACTGGTTACTTTAAGAATTCTGTACTGCTTATATGGAGCGCTTCAGGTTCATATAATCCTCATGCAGGGAGAGAAAAGGAATCCCACAAAGACTCATTTAACTAGGAACACACTTGGCGATGGGGAGAAGCAGAAAGCGTTTCTGGAGAACGCTCCCAGCACGCGAGCTGCCATCGGTGCCAGCAGTCATTGCTTCTGCGCGTCCTGCAGTTCCCAAGATAAGGCACCCTTACATCCATGTGGGCAACCGCGCACTCATCTCCCAAGCCACGGGCTCCCTCGCACCCGACCTCGCTTCCCGGCGGCATCGGCTCCGCAGGTCACTTCGGTAAGGCCCAGCTCTGCCTCGGCCGGACGACTATATCCAACTACTCCAAGGCTGCAACGGCCAAGGGCCCCGGGCCTGCGTGCGCTCGGGCGCGTCCCGCGGGCTCGCCCCGTGTCCGAGCGGCCGCTCCTTTTTAGGCCGTGCCGCGCTCCCGATCCCGATCCCGATCCCAATCCCGACCCCGCTCCCGGCCCGATCCCGGACCCGCCCCGCAGCAGCTGCGCGCCCGCCCCGCGCATGCGCCGCACCTTGTTTACCCCGCTCGGCGCGGCGCTGCTGCAGGCGGCCGGCAGGTGTCGCCCCACGCCCAGGAGAGCGGGCCCCGCTGGGCGGCCGCCAGGTGGCGCCTGCGCCCTCCATTCGCCCGCGAGCCGCCGAGCAGC
>VZRS01010844.1:205-13529 GCA_013398055.1 Ifrita kowaldi | reverse complement strand
GAGAGGAGAGGAACGTCACAGATGGAAATATTTGTATTTTTTATTTTTTTAAATTATCTTTCTAGAGACTAAGAAATTTGTCAGGATGCATTTCTTGAAAGTTAGTGGTTTGCTTTGGAGGTGTATACCTTAAAATAAATTCCTATCCTGCTCGTAATTACTTTTATTCAGTTATTTTTACTAGAATGCATTTTGTCTAGGGCCATTTCTCACTCTAATTAAATGAACCAGTATGAACAGAAATGGGTAATTTTGGAAGGAGTTTCCTCATCTATTTTTGTGCAATAAGTTCAGTACTATTAAAGCATAACAAGAACAGACTTTAATGAATCACAGAATCATAGAATGGTTTGGGTTGGAAGGGACTTAAAGATCTAGTTCCAGCCCCTGATGCCATGGACAGGGATGCCGTGCACTAGATCAGCCTCAGAGCCCCATCCCACCTGGCCTTGAACACTTCCAGGAATGGGGCATCCACATGTGATGCAACAATGTAACAACACATGCAACAATATATTAATGTTTTTTCTTACACACCTGCTTCCACTTTACTGGTCCCGTGATTTATTCAGTCTTGTTTTCACTTGCTTTGCCAAACATTCAGCAGTGTATGCAGCACTTTGTTTTGAACTTCAGTTTGTCCAAAGGCTACAGTTAAGAGGAAATAAGTCAGAGTTCGTAAGACTTGAGAGTCCCCCATAATAGATAGAGCTCTTCTTCCAAAGTCTTTTGCATGCCAGTTGAATATTCCAGAGTTTCTCTCTGTTTCTTCATCATGCACCTTCCCTAAATCTATATCTTGTACATGCCAAATCCTGCACTGATGTTAATAAGAACTGTGCTTACTTGAGAACACACATTTAGCTCTTTTGGCCAAAGCCCCAGTACTTGCCTAGTTAAAGCTTTGTCAGGTTTTCAGAACCTCAGGGTCAGATTTTATAGATGTTTAGTTTACACAAACCTCTGAAGATCCCATTCAGTGCTTTTGATTACATAAACGCTTCTAAGAACTGGGGCCTGGGTTGACTGAGCCAGCCAGTGTCAAAGGGACCTTTTCCATGTACATTCAGCCCCACTGAACTCAGACCTGCAAGTTTTCATGGTGGCATGCAGAGTGGCCTGGGTGGCCAGTGATCTCTGGATGTCCCCTTCTCCACCTTCTCCATCAAGAGAACAGTAGGTCAGGCTGCTTGTCCTGCGGGATTGCCACCAACCCCTCACCTGTATGTGGGTAAGCATCATGAGGCATCGATCTCTGTGTACTTTCAGGGAACTCATCTCAGTAATCTTGAAATGTAATCTGTTCTAAATCTTGGTTTAATTTTCATTTTAATCTCAATTGATCAACTATATAATGTTAGAGGCACACAGCTAGATATGTTTCTAGGGATAAAAGGAAACTTGGCACATAGCTGAGTGAAGCATTTCTAATCTTTTTGTCCTCTGGCTGTCAGCTACAGGATGTTACTCTGTATTTCTGACTGGCTTACATTTGAATGCAAATCCTTGCTACCTCATTTCTAGGGCAGCTTTTATATCACTGGTTTTTCTACATCATGTCAAAGTCAGGTCTAGGAACTTTTCTTAGGGACTCAGTTGCCTATGCTCTGTTGTGCACAGTTGGATACAAGCCTGTTTGTGGAATAATCTGCTATCTTTAAGTTTCTTGTATTTTTTTCAAGTTTGTTCGCCAAGAACAACTCTTTTCTCTGAGACTGGAGGGTTTTTAAAAAGGATTTTAAAAAGCAGCTGCAGGACAGAACCTCAGAGTAATGCCAATAGTTCAATGATAACAATAATTGTTGATACTTCAAAAAGCACACTGTAAAGACAGTTCTGTAAAGAATGTTTTTCTTGCTGAGAATTAAGTCCTTTGAGAGTCATTTAACATCCAAAACCATCTCTGTGTTAAAAAAAGGAAAAACCTAAACTGTTAAATTCTAGTAAATTTCATCCTTACACAGAAATGCTGAGTTTCTACATTTTTTCTAATTTCTGTAAGAAATAACCTCCATTTTTCATAAGAGGTTAGTAGTGTTGTTTCGCTGGCACTATTTAGGCAAGTAATGCATGTTTTCAATATTGCTATAGTAGCACTATTCCAATTTTCAATTGGTTTAGAAAAGCCCCGAAAGGAAAGAAATCCTACAAATAAAAATTACAAATCAAATCTGGCACAGTAAAGTCTTTCTTCCACAGAAGCTGCTTGCATTTGCTTGTGAGGAATAGTATGGAATAGTTAAGTTGTTTGGGGTGGAAGTGAAGGAATTGGTTTCCCTCTAAAAAGATGGGAGAGTTTGGTCTTCATAAGTTTTGTGCAAGTTAGTGTTAATATTCCTATTTTCAGTAAATCATGTGCAGACTTTCTCTTACTATAATTTCTAGGAAACTGAAAAGCCAGGGAAAGCATCTTGCCTTCAGGCTATGTGTGCTTGATTCTTCTCACTGTAATTCTAAACTTAGAGACGGTACATACACTTTGTTGTAAACTCAGGAAATTATATATTTTAAACATTTTCCAAACATGGGGTGTGATCTCTCCGTTAAAGAATGATTGCGAACTACAAGCTGAGACAAATCCTAGTGTCTTTGATGTAATGCAATTTTAGTCTCAGGTCATCATGAGAAATGGTGTGAAGGCAGATGCAATTTTGGAACAAATTTTAATGAACAACACAAAATAACCAATCCATGATAGATAAGCTCCCTGGTAACTTCAGTAAAATATAGACTGTTTTTTTCAGTTGCTCAGGACCGTAGTGTCTTATTGCTGATACACTTTTCAGAAATGCTTTCTCAGAAGATGTGTTCTTTCTTTGAAAATATCTTTGCTGAATACATAGATAATAAAACATGAGAGATGACCAAGATTCACTTGAGGCTACAGCAAAACTCCCTGCTATGTTTTACTAATCCTGATGCACAGGCATCTTCTCAAGTACTCCTCTGTGTTGTAGCACGGGTTGCACGGTATAGCAATGTACACTGTTATCTCCATCACATTTATGCTGATGTTGCCTTTGACACTCATATTGACAAAGCTCATGGAGGCGCTGTGAATCTCAGGTCTTCACCCCTGCACTGCTTCTGCTGAGCTGTTTAACTATTAAGGTGTTGACTGGAGGCAGAGCTCCCTGTCACTATCATTTTTGCCTCTTCCCAAAGCAGGTTTTAAACCCGAGGTTCTGCATCGAGTACTGGTGTACCTGAGAGTCCCTGCTTGGTCCCTGCAAGACCCTTTCCGGAAAAAGCAAAACCAGGGACATTTTTTTTTCTCTGGAAAGTCGTGTTGCTGTTGTCACCTCAGCCCCTTGCCCAGCTTGCTCTGACTGATGATGCCAGCTCTGTATAAAACACAAGTTGGAGTCATTAAAAGTGGAGGCAGGAATTTCTAGCACTTACAAGAGATACTGGATTGAGAAAAATTAAGAAAGAGGTCTTTTTCTTGGGTTTTTATGTTTTGGTAGACAAAATGTGAACTCAAAGCAAGACAATCTGGATTAATAAAGGGATTGAAGTACTGGTCACTGAGCTAAAAAATGTTGTAAAAAACAATGATAAAATAATTATGTTGAGTGTAGAGGCATATTTGAAGCAGTTTGGGTTTTTCAAAAAACAGAAATCAAAATTACAGAATCACAGAATCAGTTAGTTTGAAAAAGACCTCTGATATCATCAAGTACAATCTTTGACTGAACACCACCCTGTGAAATAGAGCATGGCAGTAAGTGCCACGTACAATCTTTTCTTAAACACCTCCAGGGATGGTGACTCCATCACCTTCCTGGGCAGCCTATTCCAATGTTTAGTCCCCCTTTCTGTGAAGAAATTCTTAATGTCAAACCTGAACCCCTTGAGGCTATGTCCTCTTATTTTTTCACTATTTGTCTGGAAGAAGAGACCAAACCCACCTGACTACACAGAAAGTTGTAGAATTGTAGTGAAAAAGTCTCTCCTGAGCATCCTTTTCTCCAAGTTAAATAGCTCCAGCTCCCTCAGCCATTCCTCATCAGACCTGTGCTCCAGACCCTTCCCCAGCTCTCTTGCCCTTCTCTGGACACATTCCAGCACCTCAATGTCTTTCTTGTAGTGAGGGGCCCAAAACTGAACACAGCATTCTTGGCACAGCCTCACCAATGCCAAGAGGGACAATCACTGTCCTGGTCCTGCTGGCCACACTGTTGCTGATACAGGCCAGGATGCCATTGGCCTTCTTGGCCACCTGGGCACATGCTGGCTCATGGTCAGCTGGTGTTGACCAGCATCCTCAGATCCTTTTCCACTGGGCAGCTTTCCAGCCACTCTGCCCCCAGCCTGTAGCACTGTGTGGGGTTGTTGTGGCCTAAGTGCAGGACCCAGCACTTGGTTTAGGTGAACCTTATACAATTGGCCTCAGCCCATCTATCTAGCCTCTCCAAAATTCATCCATCCAGGGANCCCCTGGTGCGCTTTCCCAGCCCCTCTGCCCCCAGCCAGTAGCACTGTGTGGGGTTTTTGTGGCCTAAGTGCAGGACCCAGCACTTGGTTTAGGTGAACCTTATACAATTGGCCTCAGCCCATCTATCTAGCCTCTCCAAAATTCATCCATCCAGGGAAGTGGCTGCAGTGACGTTATTCCTTGGGTAAGTCCAACGTCACAGAAATGACATTTTGGACCTTGTTCAATGGCCACTGCACTGAGTGGAGTCTTCTAAGCAAATCTGATGGTGGACAGCTTGACTGCACCACAACAGCTGTTTCTTTCTGTGCAACAGTGGTCCTACCTCTATTCAAGGAATGAGGAACAGTGCAACAGTAAAAATGTTAGAGGTGGAAACATTCATTTTCCCTTTGCTGTTGAAAGACACTTTATGAAAAAGATGGGTTTTGTCTGAAGATGTGGAAAAGTTCAGTGTCAGACCCATTATAACCTCAGTGGAAGGTAGAGCCAAATTCACACAAATCGCAGTTATACAGTTTTCCAAGTGCTGGAAAGCCAGGATGGATTTTGCACTGATCATCCTTGCTACATCACCTCCATCGCTGCTAGCGGACAAAGCCACGAGTACAACTGAAAATGTTTGCTCCTGCCACACTTTTCTCTGCTCACTAACCTAGGGGCACATAATGGTCATTGGACAGTTCATCTAACACTGTGTAAGTCCACAGAACTGCTAGTCCTAAAATTTGCTTTCATTTGTCAGTCTGAAGGAACCCAGTTTTTTTAAGCTAGGGAACAGAGTTGATGTTGTCTCTCAGGTCTTTGTTGCAGATCACAGTGAGAAGTGTCTTTGTTAAGAAAATGAGTTATGTTTCATTGAGGCTTTGAGAGAAAGTTTCAGGGCCGTGCTTGCTAAACACTGAATTGAACAAGCAGGATTTCTCTGTCTTCGTTATGTTTACACTATTAGGTGCTTTCAAAATCCTAAAATCTTTCCTGCGTTCAGCTATTCACTGCTCAGTTGTAAGTTGTGTTGTGAGTGTTGATATTTTACAGGATTACATTAGTGCTACAGAGCTTCTGTGAAGAGCCTGGCAGAACACGTTGTTTATGGGATGCGTAAGGAAGACACAGGGTAAAAAACATGAAGCACAGCACTGCCACATGCTTTGACTTCTCTGGAGCTGGAGCTACTCAGCAACTTTGCAGATACATTTGTGAACCGGAGAAAGGTGTGTCTTAGGTTACAATGTAAGATGTAACCTAAAGCATATATTCTACACCATCTGTTAAAACCAGATGGGGCAGTGTTCTTTATCTCTTCCATGACACATCCCTGATAACTCCCTCTGGAGGGATATTTTTCTGTTGATGGGCTATCAAGCCTCACTGCATGACTCATAAAATTACATCATCCCATTGTGATGTGCTCCACCCAGGGGGAGGAACCAAGCATTTCTACCTGGATATAATCTGAGGTTTGGAACACCATAGGCAGCCCTTTCCTACTGGATTCCCAGAGGACAAGAGCTACTTAACCACCACCGGACCTTCAGAGGAGGACCAGACCTTTCTACAGGATCTCTCCTTCAACAGAACCATATCACCTCAAGAGGACTCCAGCCACCATTTAATTGCACTGCTACCACCACCCTGCCTGACAGGGAGTCCGGTCATATCCTGACTCTGTCAGTGTTTTTGTACTATTGCATTTATTTTTAATTTTCCTATTAAACTGTAGTTCTGATTTCAAGTCTCTCATTGGTTTGCTTTCAAACTAGTACAAGTCACTTCCCTTTCTGACATGTTCCTTGGAAGGAAGAACCTTCCCAGCAAGAAGAAGCAGTCCTGTGCATTTCTGTACCATTCTCTGATGATCCTGCACCCTGCAAATGAGAACAACCAAATCAGGCCTATATTCCTGAGGACTGAAGCTCAGGACAGGGAAGCACCCGCATAAGGACTGGCTTGGTTGGGGATTCATGATAAGGAATTAACATGTCTGAGGAATTAGCAAAAGAATCACAATGAGCGGGGGAAAAAGGAGTGAGAAATAGGTCAGTCTCGGGAAGCTTAACTGAGACTCTGGCATGCAGGTAATAAGAGAGCTTCTTACGTGACAAGATCTTGCTCAGATTGACCAGGTTTCCTGCACCATCTATTCTGCTCTCTTTTCACCTGCTTCTCCTGGTGCTCTTTTGGTCTCTCTGTGACCCTTCAGCCACACTGTGCAAGAGCAGGGCTCATGTAGCCCCTGTTTAGTAGGTCATGGGCAAAAAGATTACAAAAACAGAAACAGTGGTGCCTATAGCATTACATTCAGATTAAGGATGGAGCCCTTAAACTGTTCCTTAGTCAATTCTGCTGTCAATGGGTGAATCATTTTACTTTGTGAATGAGGCAGGCCCTTGGGAGGCTCTTAATCCTGTGATAGTCTTCCACATGAAAAGGTGAGGAAACCCACAAATGCTGTCCTAACCAGCTGAAGGAGTTTCACCAGCAAACAGGTTTTGCTGCTTTGCTCTGGCTTGCCGTGATGACAGCTGCAGCTGAAGGCGTGCCACACTTGGCAAGGAAAGCATCCTGAAGACTAACCATCAACTTAGAAGGAGCTGCAGCCTTGTGGAGCAAATGTGACAGACAACCATGACATTTTTCTGAATGAAGTACAGCATTACTTGCTCAGAAACAAATGTATTATTTTTCCTTCCTACTACCCTCTGAGCCCCTCTCTCAGGAAAGCATTCTTGGTGCTGCTTGTTACTGATAGGAATTGTAATTGTGGTTCATTGAGAGTAAAGCCTGCTTATTCAGCAGCACAGCTCCTACTGACTTCAGAAAGCCCAAAATATAAGCACAAAATCTCTGAGACACACAAGAGGAAAGGCACTTGCTACACGGAAATGACTGAATTTATGTAAAATTTGGGATCCTAGAATTGTGGAGGTGGCATGAAGGTTAGCATTAAGGTTTTGTTTTGTTCCTACTGTATATCCCTATTTATTTCTAAATAATTTCTTACAGAGCTAAAATCACAGACAAATAGCATAAGCTTACATAAGTTGGAAATGTGATTTTGTTGTGGTGAGAGGTTTTTTTTCCCTTGAAGACACCATCCAGAGACTGTACGAAAGTGTTAAGGAACAGTGACAAATGAGCGTAACTGGAGGAATTACTCACTAGCTTAAGGATACATGACATTGCCAAACTACCTCAGGCTTGCAAAACTTGCCAGGATTTGTGAGCCTTTCCTCTGTAATGTATATCCTTTTGTTTCCTGGAGAGACACTCAATTAAAAACAGGTCTTCCTAAGTAAAAGGAGCCAAATACAGTTTGTATCAGAGGTAGAAGTCAACCCCTTCCCCCCATGGTGAACTGGGTAAACTGGTTGATTCATACTTTGTCTATAAGATGCCATTGTTTTCTACACGCTTGCTTTTTCTCTCTCTGCTTCTTCTTGCTTCATGGTCCTTATTTCAAGCAGAAAGTAAATTCAATAACATTTGAGTTGACGTGGAAGTTTTGTACTCCAGATGTCAAAAATCAGAGAAAATGCACTCACCTATTCCCATTCCTTCCAGTTTGTTGGTCTGTTTTGGTTGTCCATCCTGGTCCTTTGTCATCTTGATGACCTCCTTAGCAATATCAGTGAAGAAATCAAAACACTGGGGCAAAGAGGCTGAGCTTCAACTCTAGCAGGAGTCCCATCACAGGAGATAGCAGAGAAGGTGATTAGTAATGGTGTGATTTTGGGTGCTCTGTTGTATGGCTGGGGCCCCCAGCATTTGGAGGTGCTATCTGGGCAAGGCTGCAGCTCCTGCTGAGTTTACTTCAGCATCGTACTTTGTGAAAGAGCAATATACAGGTGATCCTGGATTGATGGCTAGCAGGGCCTGTGGGCCTGCAGCAGGACTTTGTGGGGACTTCAGTACTACTCAGGCTTTGTGGATGAATTTGGATTTCTGCTGTTATTGACCTGTCATTGATCAGTGTAAAACATTTGGCTTAAGAAATGCTAGTAATAAGAGAAGCCCAAATATTGTCCATTACCTAAAATTTTGAATGAGATAGATATGTACACTGTGGTGGCCAAACCTTTAATACACAGTGCTTTTAAGTATGGAAAGATAGGTCTTTCAAAAAAATGAAGCAATTCTTCCCCTTCAGATGGTGATGGAGTAATAGCCTGGTAAGTTTGGACAGGGTGGAGAGACTGAAAACCAAAAGGATTTAAAATACTCTGAGCTTCTTTTGTAAGTATGAGAAAACAGAGCCCAACTGATTTCAAAGTTTTTTTTAATGTAGGAGCTGATAAAACATTGCTTCTCCATAAAAACACTTAAAAGTCAGGTTTCACCTGCTGTAAGATTGGTTTGAAATCCATTCTATGTAAAATGAGTAAATGCAGGGGTTTTTACACCTGTCTTTTAATGTTTTAGGATTTGGGTTTTAGTTTTTATACAGCTGTCTGATTAGAACAATTATTTTTTATTATTAACAAAAGTAAATATTGCATTGTATTTTTACTTGAGAATGTTGAACTTTTAGAAAATTCTAAGTATCAGCTTTGGCATCATGTCCCAAGTGGACTGTTAATGTAGTCCTGGCTATATTGTTCCCGTGAAAAAAATCAGCATGGAAGTACTAATAATCGGTAATGGTAATAAAAGTTCAAACATAGATATGTATGATGCAAGTTCGTCTGAATTGACTTATCTAACATTACGCTGGGAAGGAAATCCATTGCTAACTACCTGGGGTTCTGTGAGAGTACAGAATCCTTACAAGATTTTTTTCCTTCTTTACAACAAAATGCACCCACCCCTCCACCTCACCTGAGCTGTAGGTCCATCAAATGCATGTTCCAGTGTACAGAGACTGCTGGAGGACACCCACTTCCCACTCTAAACCTCTGCATCATCCCATTTTTCGCATTCAGCTTCTTCACTGCATCCTCACCTCTGCTGCCTCCTTTCTGAGGGAGCCATATCACAGAATTCCCTTTTAGTCCTGAGGAATGTTCCACAAGGTCCTAACCAAAACTCCACTCTATCACTTCCATGTGCAAGGAGCCAAAAGAAAGAATGTAGTTGAGGTAGCCAGATCACTGCTCCCCAATGGTGTTTGTTCATTCTTTCCATGGGATAAAGGAAAGGGTTCATGCTGGACAGCTACCAACTGCTGTTGCTCCTGGGACTTGCCTGGTGCCAGTGCATCTTCTCTGCATCACAACAAAGGCTCTCTTGCTATTGCTCTGTGCAAAACCAGGAAGAATTTCATCTGCATTAATGTAGCTATGCCAAGTCCCATCCTAGAACATGGAAAAGGGCTACTCTTTAAAGGTTGCTACTTTTTATTGCCCTTTGGTCATCAAATAGATCTACTATGGCAGAACTCTGGTTCTGGATACAGAAGATACTGCCTTTCCCAAATCAAATGGTGGTCCCCATAATGCATTAACAGATCTCAAGGCATGGTTTTGCAATAGTAGCACTTTCTTGCACAGCACACATTCTGTACACATTAGTCATTACAGTGGTACATTGTAAATGAGGTTTTAAAACCTAAAAAAGCCTTAAAATTTGACTCTCTTCTGGGTCCAGATAGCTGCAGTGAATTTCCAGCACCCAGATATGCTTCACTCTGAATTAGATATCTGTAGGCTCTGAACTGCAGAAAAGTGCTGTGCAAGATTAAGGCTTCTGTAATGCAGTTAAAATACCAGTGTAGATCACATTGAAGCTACAGCATGTTTTTGCTAGTTACTGTATGATTTCAGAGTTATCATGTTATCAGGTTATTAAGCATGAGTCATCTTATCAGATCTTGCCAGGCTGAATGAAGAACTTACATAATCTCTAAAATGTGATTTAGATAACAAGAGCAGACTGTCAGCCAGGATCATGCAGTCTGACTGAGCAGACAAGGTCCTCTTCAGGAAACCAGGAAAACATAATCATGCATTTGCTGTGCTTTCTACAGCATGAGTCCTCCCTGCCAAAGTGCCATTGGCAACTTCTCTTGCAGTTGGCAAACTGAAGACACGCTGCTTCTGAGTAACTACACAAACAATTCTGACCGTGGCAGTCAGACAGTGGCAGACCTTATCTCATTTCCCTAAGGGGAAAATGGTCCTTCAGCCAAACATGGCTTTCTGTCTTCCCAAGATACATTCCTGGCTGTGTGGCAACTGAGCAGCTCCATGATACCACACAGGCTTACACTGATGCAGCTTCTGACCGTATCGCTGACTTTAGCTCTCCCTCCTTTCCCCTGTTCACTTTGCAGATTGTCTTCCTTGCCTTGCTATGAGTATGGTGCTCCTCCTCCTGTCTTTTGGCGTTTCTTCTTGGCAGGGTATGTTGTAAGTACCTATCTTTGAATATGTCTCTCAGAAAAACATGGATGCCCCAGGGGTTTTGACCCCTGTTAAGAGTGATGGTGAATCTTTAAAAGCTTTAAAACAAATAACAAAATACAACAAAATAGAAGTTTTAGATATTTAGAAGTTTAATGTTTGAAAAGGGAGGTCTTCTCCAGTGCCTAAAAGACTTGCAAATTGGGGACCTTCTGCATTTATTATACTTCACAGATGCACTGGTCATGCAAGGAGCTTTGCATTCCAGGTGATGCTCTGAAATATCTGTTGGCATGTGGCCTGGAATTCAAGTTATTGTAGCAGTTGTTCGTTGTGCATGCACTCTGGCTTAAGCTACTGCAAAAACAAACTTGAATTTTACACAGTTTTATTTCCTAATGATGTGCTTCTTCCTGTTCATTCATTTCCTCCATGCTTAATTTAGAAGATGTTGAAAAAATGCCTAGAAATTTGCAAAGTTTCTAGAAATTCCCATGCTGGCTCCATTCTTGACCCCACCAAAGACTCACAGTACGTGGGGTGGAAAGACCCAGGAGCAGCCTTGTGGGGCAAATTGTAGGCAGTACTTGTCTATTTTATTTCCAGTTTTGCGTTTTGGTTTCCACAGACCAACCCTTGCCTGGTGAATGGGAGTGGGCAGGGATGTGCAGGCTGCAAAATCATGGAAACACAGACTCCTCACCTCCCTTGGCACAGAGCAAACACAGATATCTGCAGCTAACTGGTGACAGGTGACATTAAGGAGCAACTAGGTAGGCAGGTAGTAATTTGTGTTGATTGTGTTGTGGGGAAAGCATTCCCCAGGGGCAGTTAGCCACCGTGTGTCTGTCTTTTTGAGCCTTGACATAGTTACTTTTGCATACCAAAGTGCTTGTATAGAAGAGGACAAGGAATAAAATGAGGTGTAACATTGCCATGAATGCTGCATTTCATCTGGGGAAAATGGGCTTTTCTGCTTATACGAAAACAAAAGTGAAATGAGAACAACAGGAACTCTTAAGACTTGCAGGTCATGTTCACAAAGCACAGGGGAGAGAGGGTTAGGGAGAGCCTGCAAACTGACCTGCAGAAATGAGCAGAAGTTCACAGATACTTTAGCTGCCTGAGGCCACTGGAGATGACTTGTCTGTCATTAGGTATTTACAAAGAGGGACACACAGGTTTTGCTGTCATCTTGTACAGCAAATTTCTAAATAGTTTTGATGAAAATGTCAAAAATTTTTCTTGAACTGAATCATGATTTAGATGTTGGAAAACAGACAATATGAAAAAAAGCAAAATGTTAAGTCTCAAAGTTTAAGGAAGGTTATGTCTTTAGTCTTGCAGGTCCTTTAAAAGTCTCTTAAGCCTTTGAGCAACTGATGACTACCAGTATAGAACAGTGAAGGGTGAGCTTGTTTGCTTATTCCTTGTATTGAAAACTCAAGTTTCGAGCCTTCCTTTTGATGCCTCTCAAATTCAGTTGAAAAGGAGATATTTGATTCAGTGGAGAAATACATACATTTTACATAAATTATGTAAAACTTCATAGTTTCTTCAGATCCAGTGAAAGTTGGTGCTTGATTGCCACCCTGGTGTTAACAATTAATTGTATGCTTTAAGATTTTGTTCAATTTTAATTTCCTAGGTATGAACACACAATCACCATCTTTTGGGCTGCTTTTATATTTTGTCAGAGGTTTAAGCTTCTAATCATTTTCCCACTGATACTGAACTGGCTTGTTTGAAAAGCAGTTTTCTCTTCAGTTGTATATTGCAAGGATGTTTCTGATAATGAGGAATGAGGCTGCTTATAACCAGGCGTAGTTTTGAGACATGTTTTGAAGGGCATGAGATAAGAGTGAAATAGGTTTAGCTGAGTGTACAAATGTTTCATTTGCCCTTGCAAATGTGGTCATGCTTTGGAAGTGCTGAAGAGCGGGGTTTTGCTCTCTCTCTGCAGGTGAGCAGTAAATATGAGCTTGGCAACACACGAGCACGAGTGCCAGGATCCTGTGATCTGAACCGTGCCTTCAGCTAACTTCCCAGTGGCGAGGCACTGTTGATCCTGTACCATGGAGGACTGCCTTCACACCTCCTCCGAAAATCTCTCCAAGCTGGTGAGCTGGGCCCACAGCCATGGGACCATCTGCAGCCTCATCCCCAACCTCAAGCACCTGCTTTCCGAGGGGGCTCACGGCAACCTGACAGCCATGTGGGGCTGTAGTGCTGGCCATGCCTACCACTGGCCCCTGGCCGCCACTTGCCGGGCCGGCTCCCAGGAGCGTGTCTGCTTCCAGGACAGCCGCAGCTTCAACTCGGACAGCCCCAGCATGCTGGGGGTGCCATCGGAGGCACAGGCCAGCCCCCTGGAGCGCTACCCAGGCCGACCGGGGAAAGCCAAGCTGGACTGCACCCGGACTCGTGACTCCTGCGACTTCTCCTACTGCAGCGAGCCGTCAGAGCTGGGCGAGCCTGTGGAGGAGTACGAGGATGAGGCCACCCTCTTCGACATGGTCTGTGAGTCTTCTGTCACCGACGAGGA
>VZRS01010840.1:338-21277 GCA_013398055.1 Ifrita kowaldi | reverse complement strand
GGAATCGGCATCTCCATAATGAGGAGTGAATGGCATCCGTCAGTCCCTTTAGAATTGGGCCCAGGCGTGTGCCTCCTCTCCGAGGAAGTTTGGCAGCCTATTCATTAACAAGAGTCATCAGGAGTTCAGCCCATAAAGGGGAGGCAGCCCCTTACGCCGCGGGCTGGCGCTGGCGCTGTCAGGAATGCGTTCTCCCGGGCTTCGGGCAAGGCAGGAAAACTGAGCAAATAACGCTGTCAGCAGGTGCAAAGGCTGAAATGCTGCCTATTGATTTTCTTTCTTCAAGCTTCCACGGGAAGTTTATAAGAAGATTTATCACATATCAATCGTCCTCTGCGAGCATTAAAAGCAAAATTCTTCCTTTCTTTCTTTTTCCCTTTGTTGCCACCACGCCTGCAGGAACTCGCATGCAACGAAGACGTGCTTTGCTTATTCCCTTCGAGGTCGACACTAGACTGTCGTCTCCTGGCTTTAAGCACTGCTTTACTCTGATTTTTTTTTTTAATAGTGTTTCAGAGTGGTTTTGTTAATGTACTGCAAGTCACAAATGGCACTTCAATATTAATTAGTAATGCTTTTCAATTCTAAATACCCTCACCTGCATTCTGTTGTCACTGGTGTTATTCTCCTGCTCCTAATTTCTAAATTCAGCTTGGCCTTTGCTCCCACCAAACAGCCTTGCAGCTCGAGTGCATTTCCCCATAACAGAAACACAATGAGGCGCTGAAAACTTTTGTTTTCACTGAGGAAACGGAGAATGAGATGTCATCCTGGCTCCTGCGAGCCCTAATTCATAAAGTCATACGTGAGGCTCTCCAGCCCATTGTAGATTTGTCCCAGGCGTTACCCTGTTATTGGAAGTGTATGATTCACCTTCTGAGCAGACAGAAGCTGCACACAAAAGGGGAAGATTTGCTTTCTCTGCTGTGAAAGGCTGCCGCAAGCAGGGGTCCTATTAAGACAGCTGGAAAGTTGCTTCAGCTTGTTACGCTTGTAAGTTTTATTGGTGACTGGTTTTTGATTACACATTTGAATGCTGTGTGTTCCAGGTTGCCGAGTTTTAATTAAAAGGCAATAGTCTCGATGTTAGCTCGCTTTGTTGTCTGCATTATTCAGGCCATAATGCATGCAAGTTGTGGGCTGGGTTTGTCCACTGTGCATCATTTATTTGGGATACATAAGGTTGCACCTTCTAGCACCTGCCCTAAATACAACCGTCACGCTTTTGGAATTGTGTTTATTGTGCTTAATTTCTTCTAAGGAGTCCAGTGATCAAATGAATGTGGGGGGGTTGTACCCCTCTGTCCTGTAGCTTTTTTTCTCCAATCTAGTAACTTTTCTGGTCATTGGAACAGGAATATTGTGTGCCAGGAGCTTCCTGTAGTGCCGCAGCCTGTCCGTGACGGTGGGTTTTGGTCTGGGGCATTGCTCCTGCACTCCGCGGCTCCCAAGTCACAGCTTCTCAGTCAGGAAGCTCAAAGGTATTACCCTGAATTTTTCAGCCCTGAATGCATCCCCTCCTTGTTGGCTCCCGCTCAGAACCACTGGGCAGTTCTGGTCCGGTTCCCTGCCCTTTCCAGCCCAGTCAGTGTGGATATGGAGCTGGGGGTTGGTGCTCAGGGATGCCGCGGGACAGCCTTGAGTTCTGCACACACCTTTCCTTAACGGGGCGTTGCAGCTACGAGGAGAGAGCTCTGTACCTTGAAGCCATCATCCAGAACCACAAAGAAGTGATGACGTTTGAGGATTTTGCCGCTCAGGTCTTCTCTCCCTCTCCCAGCTACTCCCTCGGTGGAACTGGTGAGTCTCTGCACATTATTCTTCTCTGTAGCCCCAAGAAACACTTGAGCAGCAGATGTACACCTGTTTTTTGTAGATAAATGCTTGCAAATTTAAGAAGACTATTCTTCTCCTGAATCAACTAATGAATATCAAAAGGAATGATGATATTCATTTTAATTTGTTTTGCATCAGAGCTATTCACACTGCTCCTTTCTTCAGCTATCCTGTTAACCCCCAACTCCAGCGAGGTTAATGAACTTTCTCGCAGTGATGGGCTCGGGCTCATTCAGGACTCCGGGTTCTTGCTGAGCTGGGAATATGTTGTTCAAAAGCGAGGCCTGAATCGGGGTTCACTTATCAAAAATAGTTCCTCGCAGGGGAAGCTGCTGCTAATGCTAAATGGGGATTACGCTGCTGAGCTACCAGGGTCAGGGATTAATGCACAAGGAACGCAGGAACAGGGTGCTGTTAGGGAATCACAGCGGCGTGCGGGATGCGGGCGCGTCCCTTCAATGCAGGCGAGCGCATTGCAGGCTGCCCTGCAGCACCCGGCCTGGAGCCTCTGCAGGGTTTGTAATGGGGGTGTGGGTGTACAGGGGTGTGGGTGGGTGTGTGTGCACATCAGTGCTCATCAGTCATCGGCCTGCTGAGAGGTGACAGCATTGTGCCAAACTCCGGGAATTTATTCCTCGTGTGCCTTGTGGAGCGTTAGGTTAGTGTGCAGTCACAATCGCTGCCCGGCTGGTTTGATTGAGTTTAAGTGGACCTCTCCTGAAAGGGAGCCATTGGCTCTGAAGTGCACATTTCTAGTGCCTTCAAAATGTGTTTTTTTCCAGCATCCAGAGAGTATCTGGTCACCGTGTGCTGGACTCCCTAACAAAGATTCCTTAATCCGTCGTTGACTCTCCTAGAGTGACACTGGCACTTTCTAATCATTCCCTGCTTCTCTTTTGGATTGTTGAATAGATTATTTCCAACCTGTATAAACGTTTCAGGACATCTGCTCTATGTCTCTTTAGCCCGACTTGTTAGCAGATATCTTCCATCTAAACTGAAACACCGAAGGAAGAAATTAAATTTGCTCAAATAAATCACTTAGGAATAAAACCAGCCGTGCAGCATTGTCTAGCGTTGCTGGCTCCGATCCTGGCGTGCTCGGAGCTTTGTGAGGAGATAAGAGGCCTGTGCTGGCCGGGCAGTGGTGGCCAGGAGCAGCAGGCAGAAGGCTTTGGAGATAAGCGCTGGCAGGAGGGGAGGAAGCCGGGGCTATTTACATAATCGCGCCTCTGCGTCCTGGAGAGGCGTCAGGGAACACGGGATGGATCTATTGATCTCTGCTGAACTGGAATACTAAACAACACTAGGAAAGCTTATAACTTAAAGCTTTGATTAATGTTTCCTACATTAAAAAGTAGAACAGCTGTGCATTAAATTCTTTTATACACTCTGCCAAAAGTCTGAGACAAAAAATTCGCCCGTTTCAATAGGAGCGTGGCGCGTGCCCAGGGTTGGTTGTTAGCACTTGAATCGTTTATCTGTCAACGTATCAGCAAATAGAAATGTAGATATAGTGATCTATTTTAAACATTTTGCTCTGTGCATAGTTCTGTTTCATTTTCACGTTGTTCTGAGCACACGGTGTTGTGTCAAATGTGGTTCGGCAGGGCAGACCTCTCAGCAGCCCCACTTTGTGAAGGATAAGCTGTGTGTGCCAAGCACAGTTAAAGTGTTTCCCAGTAGCTGAGCATTTCAGAACGCTGTTAAATCAGGAGTACCCGGGTATGATTTAATTGCTTTAATTGCTTTTAAGCGCAAAGCCTGCCCCAGTCAGGTCCCGATTTTCAGACTTCTGAGCCTCAGAATTAATTTCCCACTCAGGAACTGGAGGCCAGCCATGACTTCTGGTGTCAGAATCTCTGCTTCAGAGAGCCTCCTCACATTACCTGCTGATTCTCCTGCATATTTAGTCAGTGATGAGCAAGGGCAGTGTCAGCTGTAGCCATGGGGATGTGTTTCCCATCAGATGCTCCTCAGCAGTCAGCAGGGAGGCTGGATGCAGCCCCGGCAGCTCCGCTGTTCCCCAGGCAGGCCTGCTCCAGGCATAGATCCACCTGTCCTGCACCTGCAGGAATCGCCTGTCTGCCACTTAGGAATACAGAGAGCATTTTTCTATTCTGAAACAGAGAAAATGAGCCAGGGAGCAGTAAATAAAAAGAAGCATTTTTCCCTGAAGGAGTGATCAGGCACTGGCACAGGCGGCCCAGGGAGGCACTGGGATCCCCGTATCTGAAGTGTTCAGGAGGTGTCAGGATGTGGTTTCGGGAGTGATGATGGTGGTGCTGGGTTGGCCACTGGACTTGTTGATCTCCTCCAGCCTTGATGATTCCGTGGGATGCATGGAGCTGGCACAGGTGGCAGTACAAGCCAGCTGGTAACTGCTGACCCTGCCGAGCGTACACTGCTCAGGTAAATGTAAAATTAATTCTCATCCGATCTGATTCTTATAGTGCCCCTCAAGTGTGATTCTGTCAGTGCTGCGAATGCGTGTGTGCAGCAGAGAGGCTCAGGGAGTAAGGGTGCTGCTTATCACAGTGCAGGGCGTTCTCAGGAGCTAACACAGCAAGGAGAAATCAAACACAGCTCTCAGTGACACGTTACTGAGCTATCACTGACTAGGAGATAATTGTTGGAACTGGATGTTTTTGTGTTTTCTGATGCTGCCCCTGGGAATACACCCCCAGACTCGTGTGGGATGTGGTTTTCCTGCCCTGGCTTAGTCTCCCTGTCACCAGTCTTGCAGGTGCTGCATTTTCTGCAGGAAAATGGTCCAGTTGATCTCCTTTGCTGTTTCCAGGAGCAGAGCCTTAAACTCCCTGTATGGATTATAGATAGACCCGATATCTTCAGCGTTGAAAGTGCAGCCGTGTAGGCAGAATGGCCATCCCCAAACTCATTTAGGGGATGTGCAGATTAGGAACAAAAGCTGGGAATACGGCCCTTTGTTGTTAAACTGGTGCATTACATGCTGTATTTTAATTAGGCGGGGTTTGAGAGGCAGCCCAGGAAATCCTCCATAATCCAACACTATTGAATTATTCTCATCCTATTCCTCTGCAGATTTCTCTCCTTTTAGTGGACAGGCTTTAAGCTGCTGTTCTCGCTCCCACAGCCAAAACCAGAAACGGTTATTCAACAAAATACTTCTGTGTCCTTTAAAAAAATTGGTGAAGCAGAAGTGGGCAGAGCAGTGCCCCAACTTCAGCTGCCTCTGTGGCTCATAGGGGTTCTTTGGGGCTGTTTTTGTGTAAGATCAGCAGCCAGAAGCATGATGTTAACCTTGGGAAGTGAAAGGAGCCGGATATTCCAGGGTAACTCTCTAGTCATAGCTTTCCCACCACAGGGATTCTGTCCGAGGGGTTTGTGCTCGCCAGGGCAGGTTCCTGCTTTCCAGGGAACCCCGGAGCCGAGCGCTGCCGCCGGCGCCTCAGGGGTTAATGGGAACGGGCACACTTGACTGCTGAGAGGACTGATCTAATCACTGCCATATCCAAGTGCATCTGTTCACCATGAGGTCATTCTTGTGCATGCTAATGACTTGGAAAATAAAGCACAAAGCTCAACGTTATCAGGGAGGATATAGTGTAAATCTTGGCTTTTTTAGTTGCTAATGGATAGTGTGGAATGGGCAGGGAAAGCATCTCTGATTCTTGCGTTCCAGCTTAATGTTTTTAAAGCATCCTTTTCAGCGGAGCATCAGAAAAACTGCTGGAAAACTTGGACATGTGGTATCTGTTGATAAATGGATTCTTTAATGAATATTTTGGCATTGCCCAGGAGCAACACTTGAGTCAAGGAACTATAGAGGTTTTCAGCATTCTCTGGTTTTAAAGCCTCGGGAGCTGTGCCTGCTGATTTACATAAAACCGAGATTTTGCAGCCTTTTTGTTGCAAAGGTGACACATGCTTTTCTTTTGTCTCTGGACTTTTACATGTGTAAAGTTCTTGTAGAAAATATCTGAATGTACAGCAAACAAGATCTGGTTTATTTTAAACCACTTTTTGTTCAGTGCTGAGCTTTATCTTTCCCACTTTAAAGCAAAAGGATTATTTGAATTGGACATGTAGATTTTAAAATATATTTTTGACAGAAACAAAACCAAACCCAGATTAACTCATGTTTTAAACGGGACTGATGCTTTTTGTAACAGTAACTGAGCCAAGGATTCCTTTTGCTTTGGTTTGGTTTTTCTTGGGTTTTTTTTACTACTTTGGGGTTTTTCTCCTTTTATCTTTTTCCTTGAAGGTCTGTAGGGTGTTTTGTCAGATCTGTGTCCAGGTTCTGTATATATATATAGAATAGTTTTGCCTATTTTCCTGGAAATATTGAAAACATACACATCTGAAACTGAGTAGCTGTGCCACGGTATCACAGCATGTGCGGTGTGTGCCAAGGGTAGGGTTTGATCCGTGTGTCAGTGTTGCCTGAAACTGAACAATTTGTTTCTAATAGATGGGATTTAGGAAATTCCTGACTGTCCTGGTTACTTGTACGACAGGGAATTGTTGCTAGCATGGAGCCTGTGTGAGGTCTGCTGGGCGTGGTGCTCAGCAGGTGAGATGGGACACTGCGGTGCTGTCACGGTGGTGGAGGTTGTCCAGGTAGTGAACGAAGAGGAAAAACTGAGGGGAGTGGAGCAGAGGAGCCAGGAGAGTTACCACAGGAGACAGGACTCAAGGGCTTTCTCTTCTTCCCTGTTCCCTGGGAGGACTATTCAGGACTAGGCACAGGGACCTGTCTGGCTTCCCCTGTTTAATCCAGGTAGTTCCTCATCCTCGGCAGACTGGAGCCTGTCCCAGCTGGGCTGCCCTTGGGGAGCTCCTGCAGTGGCACCAGCGGATTTGGGAGCTGCTCCTTGCCCATGTGCTCTTGGTTGTCAGTGCTCTGTCCATAGTTTTCCTTGCCTGAGTGTCCCCGTGAGGGTCAGGGATGGTCTGGCATTAAGCAGGGCGGCAGCTCTGTGCCTCCTCCAGCTCCTGTGGCTGAACAGGCTGAGGCAGGTGTATGCCCAGGAGCCCAGGCCTGGCTCCGGACAGTCCAGATCCCTGCAGAGCCCTAAGGAAGTGGCTGCCTGCTCAGTGTGCTGGGGCCATCCCTTGTGCCACCACTGAGGGTGGACAGTCCAAACTTGTCCCCCGAGGCTGGGCAGGTGCTGGGACTGCTTCCCCCTCAATCCTGGTGTTCCCTTGGGATTGCCAACAGTGAGGGGGTGAGAGCCACATCAGGGGTCTCAGCCTGGCCTCGTGCCTTTTCCATTTAATTGATTGGCTCAGAGGGCGCTCCCCTAGCTACCGGGAGAAGGAGGTGGTGAGGGAGGGCTCATCCCAACAATCAGCACTGGGATGGGCAAAAATAGGAGTTTGACAGGCCCATCTCTTCTGCCAGGTGACAGCTCCAACTGCTCAAGCTGTCAGCTCAGAGAAGGCTCCAGGCAATGTGGACCCTTCCCATTTTCCCTCTGCACTCAGGCGCCGGCAGAGACCTGGAGCAGAGGTGGAGCAGAACCGGGGCAGAGCCAGTCCTGTGGCTGCATGCTGTAGGCTCAGGCTTCCCTGCCTGTCATACCCACATAACCCCCAGCACTTGGCGGGGTCCCCCTGGCTGAGGCTGAGCCTTGCAGAACTAATCAGCAGCTGCTCCAACTTGTGAGTAATTAAACTTCAGTGTGTACATTTCAGGCTTATTTCCAAGTCCCTGAAACCGTGGCGGCCTGCGGTGGTGCCAGGCACTCCCACCTGAGCTGTGGGTGCTGTTTTAGGGTCAGTTCTGCCCCTGGTTAACCTCTAGTGTCAGATTCTCTTACTGTGTCACTTACAGCTTTCCAGGGCACTGCAGGATGTGTGCAGCTTCGATTAACCCAGCTTCAGTTATCCATGGGCTGTGCCACACAGGCTCAGGATGCTGCTTACAGTGTACTTAGAGCCTGTCTTTGGGACAGACACAGCAGGGATGCTGTGCAGATTTACTACAGTGATTCTCTCTGGAATTTTATTACTTTTGCATTTACTAGGAAGGAAGACAAAGATTTCCACAGACCTATCCTGGCTGAAAGGTTAATGGGGGGCTGGAACAGGTCACAGCCTATGTGAAAACTTCATGGGTCTTCTCAAGTACCAATCTTCATGATCCTTACCAGGTCATGGTCTTACCCACCCTTGCTTTCAGGGGTGTTCAGCTGCTTCATGAGCAGTGAGTAGAAGGCCATTCCTACAGCACCTGCCCTGGGTAAGAAACCAGGTTTGTTCTGTGGACTCTCTCTAGCATCCTGCAAGGTAACCCTGCATTTGAAGTGCTTTTATCTATATTCTTAACTCTGTTTTTAATTCCTCCTGCAAGTAAATGTGTTTTAAAAGCTTAATGGTCTCTCAGCAGCCTCACCTGTGAGAGGCCCTCCAGTGTGTGTGTCTTGTCTGAGTGCAGGTGTGTGACTACTCATGGACAGATTTTGTGCACTCAAGGACTTCCCCATCTGGGAAATTTATGTGGCACTGGGATTGCTATGCTGCTCAATTGCTGGGGTCTTAACCTGGCTGTAGTGTCACAGGGAGTTTAGGTCTCCTTGAAGCTTTAAATTTTATTCAGTTTGAAATGATGTGACCAGGAACGGCGCTGGAGGTGGAGCTGAGGTGTGAAGCAGCTGCATGCCACCATCCCACGGCAGCAGGTTTGGCAAAAGCTGAAGGCCAGTGATTATTCATTCCAATTTTTGTCAACATTCCTTCCCTTGTTTCTTTCAGTCCTCAGAGCCAAGGAGGAAGCGTGTGGGTCCGTATTTCTACAGGTCCTGGAGGGCTGAGGGGAGCTCCCTTTCCGGCCTTTAGCGGGGAGTGCTGTGTCGGGTTGGTGCAAGCACAGCAGTCACAGAGTACTGGTCCTGCACTGACACGGTTTTGTTCTCTCCCTTTAGATTAGAGTGTTAAAGCTCTCGGTACAGTAATGGCCGCAGGTAAGAGCAATGCTTGTCGCAGGCCCCTCTGCTGCTGTGCCTCATCACTAACAGCTCTCCTTCCCCTCCTCCTCCTCCCTTCCTGCCTCTGCTCCATGTTCAGCTATTTCTCCTGTGCTCCATGTGCACCTCACACCTCCTCTGCTCTGCCTCTTGTGCTCCGCGTGTGCCTCATGTGCTCGATCTGCAGTTCTGCCTCCCACGCTCGCCTCCCGTAAACTCCACATGGTTCTGCCTCCCATGAGCCATATACAGCAATGCCTACTGCGATCCGCGTAGGGTAATGCTGCCCATATGCGGTAATTCCACCCGCGATCCGCGTGCGCTAATGACTCCTGTGTACAGCACTCACCCGCGATCCGCGTACGGTATTGCCACCCGTACGCGGTAATGCCACCCGTGATCCGCGTGCGGTATTGCCACCCGTACGCGGTAATGCCACCCGTGATCCGCGTGCGGTATTGCCACCCGTACGCGGTAATGCCACCCGTGATCCGCGTGCGGTATTGCCACCCGTACGCGGTAATGCCACCCGTGATCCGCGTGCGGTATTGCCACCCGTACGCGGTAATGCCACCCGTGATCCGCGTGCGGTATTGCCACCCGTACGCGGTAATGCCACCCGTGATCCGCGTACGGTACTGCCACCCGTACGCGGTAATGCCATCCGCGATCCGCGTGCANGTACGCGGTAATGCCACCCGCGATCCGCGTGTGGTATTGACACCCGTACGCGGTAATGCCACCCGCGATCTGTACGCGGTAATTATTTTTTATTTCTAAGTTGGTTCAGCTTGTCCTTTTGGAGCCAATGGTATTATTTTGACCATCTGCCATCCTGCCTCACTGCAGGAATGTCAAGTACAACACCTCCCTCATAGCCCTTCCCTCCCCCACACTTTTCTCCCCGGCCAGTAGCACCACAGGTTTTGTTTTTACTCCAAAATTGACAGCTCTGCATTTTTCACAGAAAATGCCTTTACAGGCTAAGTCACACTTTCCACCTTTTTAAAATGTGCTATTTCCCCTCAGTCGGTTGTCTCAAAGAACCAATCTGGTACGTATGGGCTGTCTTTGAGATGCAAACGCAGGGCTGCAGGCAGGCTGAGGAGGCTGTGCTGCTGCTGTTCCACTCCTCCTTTTAGTCACTCTAACACCCAGAGCTGCTCAAGCAGAAGGACAGGTTACACCTCACCTTGGAAGTGCAGCAGAGAGCCTGGGTGAGTCTTTGTCCTCAGACAGCCACCGAGGGCTAGTCCTGCTTCCACACTGACCCATGGGCATGTCCCCACCTGTCCTGCAAGGACAGTGCCCTACGCACCTGCGCCCGAGGGACAGCTCAGCCATGGGCAGCCTCAGCCAAGGCCCTGGCTGCACTTTGAGGCATTTTGTGCACGCTTGAGATTTACCTGGACTAGGAAAGATGAAAGGAGGATTGAAGAGCCACGGCCTGGCCAGGCACAGCTGAGAATGGAGTCAGTTGTAGCACTGGAAGTAGGTCTGTGTTGCAAAACACAACCATCCCTCAAGAGTTCAGAGGGGGTGCCACCGGCGCCCGCTTTTGGGGTGGGCTCAGAATGTCCTTGTGCTCTCCCTGCGTGGCTGCTCCTCCCTCCTACCTGTAATAAAAAACTTGTGTTTACACTTCGAGAGAGAATTGCAACATGGTTTAAAAATACTGTTTCCTGAGGGAGCTGATGAAACAGTGTTCCCCCTGGAAATGCCTTGGGACAGGTCCAGCCCTCAGCAGCAGGGCAGGGTGGGTCCCTCGCAGCAGCTGCACCTGGTTTTGTCATTAGTGTCTCATTTAATGACCATGTGCTCACCTGTTCCCCCTCAGCCAGCCTGGGCAAGCCTGGCTCCTGGGGAATAACCAACAGGTGACTCCACTAAACAACAAAGCATAACCCCACATACCCACAGCCCCCCCGAGACCCTTCCCCAGTGATAGCCATAAGCCACCAGTAACAAGGGTACCTGCTATGTAGTGGAAGAAACTGTGATTCTGTAGGATTTTTCCAGAGGTTAAGGCACCTTCCAGGGAGAGTTGTGTGCCAGTCCTCACACTGGGAATCCCAAGAGAAGCTGGGAAGAGGCAAGGGGAGGGGCAGCGCTGTGCCATGCTAAGGTTATTCCGAGGTACACGGGCTGTTTTGTCCTGACCTGGGTTTTCCCTGCCTGCTCTGTTTTCCAGGCTGCCTCACCACAAGTGAAAGTGCTGACCTCACTGTCACCATTGGCATCAAGCTGGCAGAGCCGCCCTCACCCATGCTGCCACGTGCCTCCAGGACCAGGGTCTCGGGGAAGCTCCGCCGCTCCACCAGCGCCCTCAGCAAGGCATCCAGCTGAGGCCCTGGAGCACAGAGCTGCGGCCAGGGCACCTGAGCACAGACCAGAACCGGCAGTTCTGGGTGAACACGTCTTGAAGGGGCCAGGCAAGGGGATTGCTCTGTGAAACGGCCTTTCCCTGGTCTGGACAGATATGGCTGGGGATTGGATGTCACCTGTGTCACCATCACCAGTGCACTGGCACCAAGTGAGCGAGGGCCCCAAGCCCCTGGCTGCAGGTGCTGCAGAGCCAGACGTCGCAAATCAGCACTGAAACCAGTTATTTAATGTACCCTTAGAGTATTGCTGTAGTCATTCCAGGCAGCACTTACCTGTGCATTAGGGAATTTTTTCTAAATAGTGGTTTTCCTGTGACTAGCCAGGTAGCAAATGTTCCCTGCTGGAGCACAGGTGGATGAGGGAGGAGCTCTCCCGTCGGTGCCGTCCCGCTGTGGGAGCGCCGTGGCCTTTCCGTGGTGTGTGCGATGGCTGTGCACTGGAACTGCTCCCTAGAGAAACAAAAATAAGCAAATCCCTCTTAGAAGAGCAAAGGCCACACTTTTGCCATGACCCTTTCCCAGCACAGTGTAAAGAACTGGGTAACCCCCTCACCTTGTCCCAGCAGGCTGTGACTCCTCTCTAGCTAGAGGACAACACAGCTGAAGGCTTGTGAGGACTCAGGGTGTCCTCCCGGCACCTGCTGTAGTGAGCAGAGCTCGCATTGGCAGTAGCTGATGTGTTTTGGTCTACGCGTGTTGTAGGTTAATGGGGTGACAGTTTTTATAGTTAAATCGCCGGTATTTTAAAGCAACAGAAATCTGAGCTCCAGCAGCCACAGAGCCCTGTTCTGCTGCTGCTTGGCTGCTCCTGGCACTCACACGCACACCTCCCAATGGAATGGGAGTTGCTTTAAGCGAAGGGATTATGTTTTTTGGGAAGTGCCCCGTTGGGCCCCCATTTGTTTTTGCACTTACACTTGGAGTTATGGCTGTCTGTCTGTCCGTCTGAGTGCCAGCAGCTGGCCAGGGGCCACCCTCTGCCTGTGGGCCACGTCCCCGCCATGACCAGTGATGCTGAGGTAGCCCTTGGGCTCTGCCGCGTGCTCTGTGCCCGAGGGGCAGCAGCTCAGCCCTGGTGCCCGACAGGAACTCACTCACCTGGCACAGCTGCAGGAAGGAACCTCCGTCACTGAGGGCTTGGACAGCTGGCTTGATTTTCTGCCTCACAGTTGCGTTTTGCTTTCTATTGATTTTCTGCCAGTGAAGGAACCTAGAACATAAAACATGTATTTTAATTTATTTTACTTTCAGGGCCAGACAGCCTTGCCTGTCCACTAGCTACTTATCCAATAGCTGGTCTGAAACAATTTCAAAGGCATCCTTCTGAGTAAGGAGCCCTTTCTCCTTAGAGCAATATGTGTCTCTAATTCAGGGAAGAATTAAAACATTGATGAAAATCATGTTTTCCTGATGTCAAAAACTATTAATTTGTATAAACTCCGCTGTGGTTTTGCACCCTGAACTGGATGACAAAGCCACTCTGTTATCCCTCACCAAGTTAATAAATCTTTGCTCACAATAAAATTTCTCCCCAGAGCAATAAAAGGCAGTACCTGTGTGGTGTGTATGGCAGCGGGCGGGAGGTGCCGGGGCTGGAACTCTGGTGATGCCAGTGGTGCTGCCTGGGCCCGGCTGCCGTGGGTGTGCAGGGCTGGCTCCCAGGGGGCAGGGACAGTCCCTGCTGGACGCGGGTTCTGTCCCTCTCCGCTGGGGCCGCAGCTGCAGGAACAGCCGCCGGGTGCGCAGCCGGCAGCGGCATTGCCAGACTGCAGCGCTCTTTGAGGAGAGTTCACAGCACGCTGTGGCTGACACGGGGCACCCACAGTCGCGCCCCGCGGGCCCCACGTGGCAGCAGCGCCCTTTGCCACCCTTGCAGGGTGGCACCTCCTGCCAGCTGGGCCCTGCCCAAGGCGCCAAGCACGGTAACAGACCCCTGGGGCCCCCAGAAGCCACTGTCCATAACCTGCTTCCCTGCCACGCCTCATGGCCCAACCACCCGTGTCAGCATTAAAAACAAGAGGTTCCTAGTGGTGATTTTCTACTCCAGAGACATTCCTTAAGCAAATGCAGGGGGCTGCACTCAGCCATGATGATGCCTGAAAAGACACCTGGACATCTCCCTTCCTTGGCCGAAGAGCCACAGCAAAGGCCGCTCCTAAATTGCTTTCAGGTGCTCTAGCCAGAAATGGAGTTAATCCAGATGGCTCCAGATAAAGCTCCCTCTGCAGAAATAACTGCACACACTAGTGAGTGTTGGGAACCCAGCTTCCACCTACCTTTCCAGGGAGGATCTCTGCCCCAGGCCCAGCACCACCACTCTGGTGTGGATTGGGAGAGCAGGGGGGCCAGCTGCTCTGCGGAGCAGGGGTCGCTGCTCGGGGGCTGCGCTGGCAGCGCACTGAGCCGGGTGGTGCCCCTCACCAGGGCTGGCACAGCCGTGTGTCCCTGCTCTCCCAGCAGCAGGCAGGTGCTGGGCAGGCTGCGGCCGGAGCGCCAAGGGCACGCAGCTCCCGCACCGCTCGGTGCCCAGCACAGCCTGGCACTGGCACCCATGGGGGCAGGCGGGGGGCACCGGGGCCCCGCCAGGCAGGACACAGCCCCAGCCAAGGACAGCAGTGGTGCTGGTGAAGCCAGCCTGGCACGGGACAGGAACACGGGCCCAAGGCACCCCTACCCCTCCAGCTGCGGCAGCAGGCACAAAAACAGCATTAAGAATCATATTCTAAATTAAATAATATATAGACTAGGTTATACTTACCATGGAGTCCCAGAATAGATTGTGTTGGAAAGGAACTTAAAGATCATCTCATTCCACGCTTGCCATGGGCAGGAACACGTTCCACTGTCCAGGTTCCCAGTCCAACCTGGCCTGAACACTTCCAGGGATGGGGCAGCCACAGCTTCTCTGGGCAATCTGTGCCAGGGCCTCACCACCCTCACAGCCAAGAATCTCCTCCCAGTATCCCCTCTAATTATACCTTCCTTCAGCTTTAGAAACATTTTTTACAAACATTTGTATAGGTATTATCTTATTCCTGTACCTATTATGCTCTCTATAACCATACAGAATACATTAGGTATCTCATCTCATGTTCTATATACTATATGCTACAGTATTTCAAATTATATATCTAACATTTGGTATTATGCATGTCTGTATGTTTATATTAGCTAGAATATATATTATAGGTATTAAATTCACACAGATACAATGTGTATCTATTATTACATTAAGGATAATATATGCAATCTCTGATCGATAATCTATGTATAATACAAGGTATATAATGTGATATACATTATATATTGTACAATGTATTATATATACACTATATGTTTTATCTTATTAATACCGGTCTTTTAATATTAAACATTGAATATAAAGATAATAATTTTATCCAAAAATGGGTTATAGATAACATAAATGCAACATATTACCTTTACATTATACGTGTGTATCTACATATGCACACATCCCTGGTATCTGTTTTAGCTGTATGAACATATCATGGCATAAACTATAACATTACTTTACAAACTGTAATACTGTGTGCATCTATATGCACTATACTTTTATTTAAAATGTATATAAGAAAATCATGTCAATCGTATCAGCAATGTATGAATTCTGTATAACGTTATATAATGAAAATGTACTATTTGGCACGTATATAATGTGCATCATTGACTATTCAGTGCACCATGTACATACAATAACAGTGTTTTAGACAATGTATGATACACATGTATAGTGGCTCTGCCAGGTGTACACACATGTGCACCTACACTCTGTCCTCCACAGCACACAAATCCCGGCTGCAGAGCTGACAAAACCTCCTGTCAGACAACAGCGTTTCATTACATCAACATTTGTAATGTATCAGTAATTAGGTATAATGCATATATGGTATTATGTACTGTAGATAATGGGTTTAATATGCATTTTCTCGTTGGCAATATATAACAGACATATTAGTATACATTGTATAATGCAATATGCATTGATATAATACATGTAATATATTATACACTATCTACATATTCTGAAGTCTACTTATATAGATCATCTATATAGAACATACTGCTATAAAAGGAATATATTTTTTATATTTATTTTATCACAGAATCCTAGAATGGTTTGGGTTGGAAGGGAGCAATAAAGCTCATCTCATTCCAGGCCCCTGCCGTGGGCAAGGACGCCTTCCACTATCCCAGGTTGCTCCAAGCCCCGTCCAACCTGGCCTTGGACACTTCCGGGGATGAGGCAAATGCAAAATATAATTTATTGTATGTAATAAATTCTGATTTCTTCTGTGTGTGTGTAACTAAACCAAAACCTCCCCACTCAGACACCCCCAATTGTACAGCATTTTCCTCACATTTGTCATTGAACTGGTGTTGCACTACAGGCAATTTCCCTCTAAAAAACTGTAAAATGAGCCAATAAAAACACCGTGGTCCCACACCCTGAGAAAGCAGAAACTGTTCTAACCTGCAGCTGAGCCATGCTGCTTCTCTCCCCCAGCCCAGTGCCCACTGCAGCACAGGCAGAGCCTTTGCTCTGTTTAAGTCCTCCCTGTCACTCGCCCTCCCCATTCCCTAGGAAAGGCTGACAAGCCTCAGTAGAGCGGCACAGCACAAGAGCCAGGCGGGAACAGGCTGGGCTGTGCATGCCCTCGCCTTCAGAGCTGCGAGGGGGCTTTATTAGAGCTTAAAAAGAGTGATTCATTCCTAGGAGGAACAGGTGGTTTAACTGGACCTGGCTGCTGAAAATAATGTCCCAATTACCGTGTCGGGAGGATGCAGTCCTAGGAGGGTCCCTGTGCCGGTGTGGGGCTCCCGCTGCCGCCGCTGTGCCCAGCTCTGCCCGGCTTCGGTCCCTGCCTGCCTGCTGCGGAGAAAACAGCACGGTCAGAGCGGTGCCAGCACTCGGATCCAGTGGCACAGGTAAGAACCAAGCCTGGCAGTGTCCAGTCTGGAGCCGGTACCGCAGGACAGCCAATGCTTGCTATGTCCCATCTCAATGATTAATGCATCAAAGGCTGCCAGAGGCAGACCTTTGTTATGTGGACTGTAAACTACATTTTATTAAAACCATTTAAAGCCCTGATGAGGCTTCTTACCTGCATGGGAGGATTTGAGGTGTTTGAATGCCACGTGCAGGATGCACCTGCACACCCAGATCCTTCACCAAGGAGAGCTGCCCGGGTGCTTCAGGGAACTGCTGTCCCACCCAGCTCAAAACACTCACCACAACCCAGCACTCCTGACCTGCGAGCAATGGGGCAGGGGCTGTGTTGACACCAGCACACCAAAGCACCCCGTGGCACCCTGCAGGCACGGCCTGTCCCACAGAAACACCTGTGACTCCAGGAGCCACTTAACAGCTCATCAACAGCGATGCCTCTTTTGAAACGGGTTTGTGTGAGGAAGAGGTCTGAAATCCGAGGCAAAAGCCCATCCTTGTCCCGTTTCCAGGCTTGCCCCAATCCCATGGATACCTCCCAACTGCCCACCCCAGAAACAGATCGGGAGGTGCTGGGCAGGGCCCCCCAAAACCTTGAGCTGTGACCAGCTGCATTTTGCAGTAAGCCCACCCAGCAAGGCAGCTGACAGATGCCTTGCTGCACTGACGGCTGCGAGGGACCGTGGTGTTGGTACCAGAACTGCTCAAAACCTACCCTGGGGGCAAGCAGCCTCCAGAGAGTCTTCCCCTGCGGGCAGGAGCACCTCGCCCCAGCTCCCCACCAGCTCTGAGCCCATGGGACAGGGAAGGTGTCCATGCTACATTTCTCAGGACCCTGCAGGTTCATCTACCCAATCCCCCCAGCTCCTTTCCCTGTGCTCACACTCCGTCCCAGACCACGCGTTCGGCTCTCAGTGTGCTCGGAGAGGAGGAAGGCTCTGGCACAGCAGGCAAACCCCTCTACCCGCGTACACAGAGCGTGAGCAACCTCTGCGCCAGCTGCCTGCACCGCGTCACGTTTGGGGCAGGATCAGTGTTTTCCACGGTGCCCAAACCTGTTCCTGCTGGATGCACCGAGAGCCACCAGCGGCTGGTTTGTTAGCTGACAGCAGGAGGCTTTGTTTGCGCAGCGCTGGCCGGCCCGTGCTGCCGGGTGGCCAGGACGTGGCATCCACCCGGCAACACTTGCATTCCCAGGGGCTGCTACTGAGAGCGCTGCGGCATCAGCCGCGCTGCTCGGCCCCCGGGATAGCCACCAGGCTACGCGCGGCCTTGGGACTTCACAGACACAGAGCAGCAGGCAGAGCCCAGCAGAGGCCCAGTGCTGGGGGCCTGGGCAGTGGGATGGGGCAAGGGAGGAACTGGTGAGGGGCAGGGACAGATCCATCCCCAAATTACTGTCCAAAGGAGGCTGGCGTGAGTGGCAGGCTTTGTGACCTGTCACGGCGGTGCAACGCCCTTCACTGCCAGGTGGCAAGAGACGAATGCCAATGGCTCCCTGTAAAACCCCTCAGGCAGTTGGGGCTCACCCTCACAAGGACCCAGCGGCGCAGGCGAGCGGAGAAAGGCTGCAGACACAAAAGCCCAGCAGCTCTGCCCAGGCTGCTACAGCCCAGTGATGCCAAAAGCAAATTACGCCCCTTTTACAGGATGTTTGTGAACAGAGCCATTTCCAATGTACTCCACTGTCACCTCTCCTTACTCCTCCCCAACACAGGAGACTCCACTAATCACCCTTTCTGCTCAGCAGGAGATACAGTACGTTGGTGCTGTAATTGGTGCTGATGGTTACCCAGACAGTTCTAAAAACCTGGGGAATTCTGGCCCCAACAAATTCTAACTGATCCTTACAAGAACAGACTTGGATTCACACGACTATTAGGAAATGGACAGCGGAATGAAGCTGTTGTTTTGTGGCCCGTTGGTGCCATAGGCTTGGAGCATGGATTTGAGCAAGGACACTGCTGTGACAGTGTGGATGGAGCCTTTAGGCTTCTCCGGAGGATGCGCCAGGCATCGCTCTGGAAATGGTGTCCAGTGGCCCGAGAGGATGGCCATGTGTGCTGGCAAAGTCCCCTTGGGGAGCAAAGAGCCCACTCCACAGACAGCTGCGGCACCGCCTGCGACAGCCCGGGATCTGGGGCTTTCCAAGGCCAGGGAAGCCAGGAAAAGCAAAACTGCAGCTCTTGCCAGGCAGGCTTTGCTGCCTGGGTCTCTCGGGCTGTGCTCTTTTCCAGTGTATTGATTTACAGCTAAAACCACAGCTTTGCCTAGGCCTGAAGTCAGCCCTGGCATAACCAAGTTGGTTTCCTAGGAGTCAAGACAGCAGAAACGTACCCATACATTGGTACTGCTCAGCCTGACTGAAAAAGAAAAAAAAAAACAAAAAAACCCCAAAAAACCCCAAACTAATCTTCCTCTAGAAAGATGTTCTTTCTCTACAAGTTTTGCTTTATCAAAAAATACTCAGCCAATTCCTGGGAAACTTTCCTCCAGGAAGCTCCACCACCTGCCTTTCCCACAGTGAATCAGGGTTATGGTTAGGAGCCTTTAGGTGAGAGAAGATGGCAGGAACAGGCTGGAAACCTCTTCCAGGGAGCCAAAGCCTCAAAGGCAGTGCTACCCCAAGACAGAGCAGCCCCTACACCCACGCCAAGCCCTTGCAGCCCCCTGGCCCTTCATACGCCAGTTTGGGAGCAGGGATTTGCTCTTGGGGCTGCCAAGCAGATTTGCATACCGTGGAGTTGGCTCCGTACCTGCTCCTGCTGCTGGCAAAGAGGGAGATCGTACAGGTGCGTGCAACACCCGTCTGTGAGAGGGGTTTCACAAACCCAGCACACACCTTCCCCGCTTACACAGATTTTACAACAATTCTGACCAAACACGTGAGGTTCCCATATACAAACACAAGGCCCTGCAGATGGAGATAGATTGATCTGCATGTGTATGTATATATCTATATAGACAGTTACTGAAGGATGCTGCAGAAATCCCACTGCGGGGTGCAAGGACCAGGCAGGAACGGCCTCCAGCCCTGCCAGGAAGCAGACAAATGCCTGGCCTCCCTTGTGCCAGGCTCCACAGCCCATGGTCAAAGCAGGATGCCGCTGCTCTGCTGCGCCCTGAACCCCACACCTCAGCGCCGAGCACACGCGACAGCCACCCAGCAAACACCACAGCCCTCCTGTGCAGGGGTTTCTGCAAGTTCTCTGCTTACAGGTGCTGCCTCTCCTCGAGCTTTCCCTGCAACCCCTTCCAGGTAAGGTCCCCGGCAGCTGTCCCCAGCAGCAAAGCCCAGGGCAGGCTGCGCCCGGCGACGGCTGCAGCAGGGGTAGGGCTGGGGCTCCAGCCCACGGCCAGGGGTCCACTTTGCTCAGGGGGCAGCCTTACCCCAGACCAGCCATGCCGCACCCTGCTCTTCTCCTCCCTTTAATTCCTTTTTAATTAATCTCATCAAACAGCGCAGAGCAGGCTGGTGCCTATGGAGACACCCTGCCAGCTGCAGTGCGGAGCCGGATGCCAGTCCCCCCGAGCCCCCAGGGCCAGACCGGCAGGGAGAAGCAGGAGGGCCGGGGGCATGCTTGAATTTGAAAATATTTTATTTGAATAGTAAATAATTATACAGTTGAAACAGTTCTATCGAAGCACTCTATAAATAGCTAACAGTTAAGAAAATAATGTGTGTAGAAAAAGAGATTGCATCTAAAAGTAAGAGCTGTTGGTTGCACGGGATAAAATGGTTAAGATCATGTGTTATTCTAGGTATAAAAGTTAAAACCTTTTCAGCAGATCCCTTTAGAAAAAAAGATCTAAAACGCACAGTGAAATGGCAGGCAGGGAGACAAAAAAGCGCATTAGAATATCTGCAATCAAATAATATCAATCTTCATAATTAATATAAATAAATAACGAATAAATAACATAATTACTCAAACCAACATATACAGATAGACAACTCATGAGCTACCTTGGTAAGGGCAAAACGAACAGAAACAGAAAGTTGGCATGTCACAGTTAAGGCAGTTTCTACAGCATTTTCTGGAGACCATCAACAGCAGAGTCAAGGCATTTGTGGCTACACTAAAGGAAACACTCGTTTCTCTCAAGCGGTTTGATCTGTTCACATCGATAAAAACCAGAGCGAAGGAACAAAATTTAAAAAAATTTTAAAAGAAAAAAAAAAAAAAAGGAAAAAAAAAAGAAGAGAGAGACCCCGGGAAGGTAAGTGTAAAGCCAGATTCCAGCAGGTCACAAGCCGTATTAAAGCTAATCGTGTGGCGGCCCCGGGGGAGCGGCGCGGGGCGGCGGGGAAGGCACGGGCGGCTCAGCAGGCGGGGCGCAGCGGCACCTGGAGCAGGATGACCTGCCGGTTCTCCGAGGGGTGGCACTTGTTGATGTGCCGGGTGAGGCCGGGAGAGCTGTAGAAGGTGGCCGGGCAGTACTTGCAGGGGAAGACCTGGGCGGCGTGCAGGAGGCGCAGGTGCCGCTCCTGGCTGCTCTTGCTGGGGAAGGTCTCCCCGCAGACGGGGCAGAGGCGGCACTCGGCGGCGGGCAGCTCCTCGGCGCTGGGCTCCGGGGCCGGTGCGGGGGCCGGGGCTGGCGTGGGTGCCGGTGCGGCGTGGCCCAGCAGGTGCTTGCGCAGGTAGGCTTGCCGGCGGAACCGCTTGGCGCAGCGGGGACACTCGAAGAGCCCCTCCTCGGAGCCCGCCTCCGAGGCTCCGCCGGGGCTCGGCGTGTCCCGCTCGCTGCCACTGCCGCCGCTCGCCTCCTTCGGCGTTTCCTCCGCCGGGGCCGGGGCCG
>VZRS01010818.1:0-29857 GCA_013398055.1 Ifrita kowaldi | reverse complement strand
GGGGTGGTGGGGCTGGACCACTGTGGGACAGGGTGGTGGGGCTGGCTCTGCTATGGGGCAGTTTTGGGAGAACCCGCTGTGCTCCCAGCCCCGGGCAGGAGCTCAGTGCCCTCCCCTCCTCCTGGCAGGGCCGAGTTCAGGGCCGAGGTGCTGCAGAAGAAGCGGGAGGAGCGCCTGGCTGCCGAGGGCTCCGTGGAGGAGCTGGAGGAGCACCGGCGCCTGATGGCCTGGAACGACGAGGAGAACGCCCGGCAGCGGGCACGCAGGTCAGCACAGCCAGGGAGACACTGCCCTTCCTGGCTTTGACTTCGGCTCAGGCAGACCTGAACTCAGTTATAGTCTGGTCTGGTATTTACAGAGGAGCTTGGACAGGGTCACTCTGGGCTGGGTTAGGAACTGGCTGATGGCCGGGCCCAGAGAGTGGTGGGGAATGGTCACATCCAGTCACCAGTGGTGTCCCCAGGGATCAGAGCTGGGCCCAGTCCTGTTTAATGTCTTTGTTAACGATCTGGATGAGGAGATTGAGTTCACCACCAGCAAATTTGCAGATGACACCAAGCTGGGTGTGAGTGTGGATCTGCTGGAGGGCAGGAGGGCTCTGCAGAGGGACCTGGACAGGCTGGATCCATGGGTTGAATCCAAGGATGTGAGGCTTAACAAGACCAGCTGCCGAGTCCTGCACTTTGGCCACAACAACCCCTGCAGCACTACAGATTAGGGCCAGAGTGCNGGCAGAAAGGGACCTGGGGGGAAAGATGGACAGCAGGCTGGACATGAGCCAGCAGTGTGCCCAGGTGGCCAGGAAGGCCAATGGCACCTGGCTTGTGTCAGGAATGCTGTGGCCAGCAGGACCAGGGAAGGGGCTCTTCCCCTGTACTTGGCACTGGTGAGGCCACACCTCAAGTGCTGCATCCAGTTCTGGGCCCCTCAGTTTAGGGAGGATGTGGTGATGCTGGAGCGTGTCCAGGGAAAGGCAACAAGGCTGGGGAAGGGTCTGGAACACAAGTCCTGGTAGGAGCAGCTGCGGGGGCTCAGCCTGGAGAAAAGGAGGCTCAGGGGAGACCTTGTCACTGTCCACAACTCCCTGACAGGAGGGTGCAGCCAGGATGGGCCAGGCTCTGCTCCCAGGCAGCCTGGGAGCAGAGGACAAGAGGACATATGTTTTCCAACATTACTGATTCTGTGATTCTGGGAAATCGTGACCTTTTTGAATAAATCTGCCTGTGCAGCAATTGTGGTTCCTGCACCTTTTGCTACTGATGGCCAAGTCAAGGGGCTCTGGGCAGCCTCCTGCTCTCCTGGGGGTGGATGTGTCACCTTATCTGTCAGATTTTCCTTTCTGTCTGGCAGAGAAGAGAGACTCAGGAAAGAAGAGGAGGAGCAGAAGAGGAGGAGGTTGGAGATTGCGGAGAAACAGGCCAGGAAAATGGAGGCGTTCCTGGAGGAGAAGGAGAAGGAGGTTCTCCAGCTGCAGGTAAGAGCAGCTGGTGCCTCCTGAGAGCCAGGCTGCCAGAATTCCCTGTGAGGGAGCCATATGGAAGCTGTGGGCTTGTTTTCCACAGATTTTTGTGTTGGCAGCTGGGAACACAAGCGTCAGCACCTTCCAGGGGTGTTGACAGCGCGTGGACGGGAGAGAGGCTGAGCCAGAGCTCTGGGAACAGGGTGGGATAATCCTGAGGGGGATAATCCTTGTCCTTTGGTTCAGGAGGAAGCCAAAAACTTCATCACCCCCGAGAACCTGGAGGCACGGATCGAGGAGTGCCTGGACAACCCGCGGAACTACAACTTCGCCATCGACAAGGACGGGAGGATCGTCAAGCGCACGGTGCTGTCATAGCAGCCCTGGCACAGGGCTCCTGGCCTGGCTGGTGTCCAGAGGCGCCCCCAGACAACACAGATTCTTCCTTTGAATGGATAAATTGACCACAGAAGTGGTGGAGAAAGGCCACGGGCCTGGTTGTGCCTCTTCCAAAGGGTTAACACCTGTAGGAAAGGGAGTGAGGGAGAAGCTTGGAGGCTCCAGCAGCCTGGCTCAGCCCTGTGCCTGTTGCTGTGATCCCACCTCCCACGTGTTTGGATCCCTCCTGCCTTCACACACAGCATGTGAGGAGGAGCAGGAGCGGTCCCGAGGCAGAGCCTGGCTCTGAACTCCTTGCTGTCAGCTCCTCTGGATGCTTCCGAAGGCACACGAGGGCTCAATGAATTTCTAGGAAACACTGACCTTCCCTTCTTTTGTTGTTGGGGGAAGGAATTAATTGTAATCCTGATTTCACACTTTAAACCCTCCTTTGCACTTCCCTTGGTGTGGCTGAATAAGAAAATGTGTCTGATTGATCCGGGATTTCTGGTGTCTCCTTATTCTTCCCTTCAGGCTGAATTTATTCATCACCTGGAGCTGAAGGTGTAGATAAAATTGTAATGACTTTGGGCATTCTGGGTTCTTGGGGTCTTGCAGACTCTCAACTTTGCCCTAAAACTTCTGGGTTTGGGCTGCCCAGTGTGGAGCCTGGAGTTTGCTGTGGTTCAGCCGTGGTCTGTAGGTCCCTCTCCCTCCCTCCCTCCCTCCCTCCCTCCCTCCCTCCCTCCCTCCCTCCCTCCCTCCCTCCCTCCCTCCCTCCCTCAGATAACTGACCTGAAATCCTCACTTTTAACCTCCACTCTTTCCTAAAAGTGTCTTTTTCTCTCCTCCAGAGCCCGCACCTCAACCAGGCAAGCACACAAAACCCACAGACTTCTGTCTGGCTTGTTTTTCTGTACAAGTTTTATTTCTAATTAAGCTCGTCACTTCAGTCTGAGTCACAGCCCTGGGCTTGGCTGTTCCCAGCCCGTGGCGGAGCTGGGATGGTGATGGATGCGGGATCCTGCAGATTCTTTCCTGGCTGGGCTATGCAAGCAGCATCTCCTGGTCACAGGATGAGTCAGTGCCACAGCCCTCTGAGGGGAGAGAGGGGGCAGCATGAAACCAGACAGCACCGACCAGACCTCACGGAACCCCCAAAATGGGTCCAGCGATCCCTGAAACAACCCCCAAAGATCCCTGAACCAGCGCCCAAGGACCCCCCAAAAACAGCCTCCAGACATCCCTTAACCAGCCCACAAGCACCCTCCAAAACAGCCCACAGAGACTCCCAAAACAGCCCACAGGTACCCTCCAAAAAAGGTCTCAGAGACCCCCCAAAACAGCCTCCAGACATCCCTAAACCAGCCCACAGGGACCCTCCAAAACAGCCCACAAAGACTCCCGAAACAGCCCACAGAGATCCCTGAACCAGCCCACAGGGACCCCCAGAAAAGGTCTCACAGACCCCCCAAAACAGCCTCCAGACATCCCTAAACCAGCCCACAGGAACCCCCCCAAAAAAAGCCTCCAGACATCCCCGAACCAGCCCACAGGGACCCTCCAAAAACAGCCCCCAGAAATCCCCGAAACACCCAAAACCCCTCTGAAACAGCCTGCAGGAATCCCCCAGCACTGGGGTTTAACGAGCTTGTGTTCACTCCATTCTCTGATGCTTCCCGGGATTTATAGCAGGATCTCTGGTAGTTTCATTTAGGGAGGAGGGTGGGATTTTGGGAAAACTAATGATAGCAGAAGGGAGGGTGGGTGCTGTGCCCCATGGGAGTCCTGCCATGCCCCGCAGGAATCCTGCGCTTGCTCAGCCCTCAAAACTTGATTGCTGTCACCTCCCTCCTGCCCCAAACCTCCCGTTCTCATCCCTTCCCGGGGGCCTGGATAGGTCACGGAGCATGGTCTGGCTGGTGGGGCGCTGGATGGACACACGGATGGGACAAAGACAATCCTCTGGGCATTGTCCCCTCTCCCACTGTTCGGTAGAACCCTGGATTCCCTCCTGGGTGTGCGAGGATTCCGTGACAGGAATCCCGGCATCCCGTGACAGGAATCTGAGCATCCCGTGCCACCCTCACCGGTGCTGCAGCAGATGCCGGGAGCGGCGCAGCTCCCTCCGGAGCCGCAGGGTTTGCGTCCCGACTCGCAGGGGGTGGGCAGGAAGTTTTCCTCCTGGCAGCGCAGCGTTTCCGAGGTGCCGATGTAGCAGCCCAGCTCCTCCCCGCAGCAGATGTTGGGCCCGAAGCAGTGGCCCTTGTTCCGGGGACCGCAGGGCAGGCACTGCTCGGGGAACGGGGAGCAAGAGGGTTGGGAGAAGGGAAGGATGGGGTTCGGAGTGCCCCGAGCCCTCCAGGACGTACCTTCCTGATGTCCATGTCCAGCACAGCGCGTTTACCCCCGATGGGGCAGTTCTGGATGTAGCAAGCGGAGGAGAGAGCCAGGAGCCCCAGGAGGCAGAGGGCCAGAGCCTTGCAGGACATAGCGGCGGGACAGGGAGGATTTTTGGCTGCTCATCCCAGCCGCTGGCCCTGTATTTATAGTCCCAGTTCCTGCTTAGGGATTCTGGCACCGGCGTCACCCGTGTTCCTTAAAAACCACAAGGCATTGCTTCCCACAGCGGAGGGCTCGGCTAATAGCCGGAGGTCGAGGACGTGAGGTCAAGGACAAGGTGTTGGTTTTCTCCTCTGTGATGAGTCCGGCAGCGGCAGGAACGTGTGGAGGTTGTGGATGGAGCCGGATGAATGTGTGGAGGTTGTGGATGGAGTCCTGTGGGGTTTGGGGCCTGTCTCTGCCGGCCACTTAGGGCTGCTGACCTGTGGTGTGTCCTGCTGGGAACCCCTCTGGCATGGAGAGGGTAGGGATGAAGGAAGGCAGCTGTGGGTGGGATGTGTCCACCCAGGAGCAGGGTGAGAGGGGCGTGTGCTTCCCTTGGCTTCAAATCCCTTTGGGTGGGAGGAAGCAACCCCATATCCTCTGGGATCATCCATGGGATCTGGGATGGGGAATGTCCTTGTTGGCCCTGTCCAACCACCCATGCCTGGCCTTTGGGGGATGCTCAGCACTGGGCTCATCCCGCTCAGGGACGATGGTGACACCCAGCCTTCCCCACTCGTGTTCATCCAACAGCTCCACAGCCACCTGAGAACAACAAACCTCCTGGGCAAAGACCTGAAATCCCAAATTTCCCGCTGCTTCTCCTTGGAGCTGCACACAGGGATGGAATGTGGTGCCCTGAGGCAGATCACCAGCAGACAAAGCCCCCCTTCCTCCCCAAGAAGCGGTGCTGAGGATGAGGCCGAAGGCTGATGCAACAGCCCAGGGTCCTGCTCACCCCAGTCCCTCACTTTCCTCTTCCCAATTAGGAGCTTCCCAGCCTGAATAAATTTCCCCGCTGAGGACAAAACTTGACGTCCACTGAGATCATTACCCTGCGCTGGCTTAATTGGGAATTAGGCAGCCCAGAGCCGGACACCCGTGACCTTTTCCTGTTCCTCTGTCTTGCTTCAAAATCCACCACTTAGCACGGCTGGCGCGAGGGCAGCCGGGTCCCCGTCACCCGCCCGGGGTCAGTCCCAGTCCCTGGGGACAAGGCAGACACTGGGATCCATGTTAATGGGTTGGAAAGGGAGCTCAGCACCTGCTGTGTGCTGTCCCAGCGGCTCAGCTCCGGCTGCAGCACAGGGTGGAGGGACTGAATTGTCATCCCAGAGCCCCTTCAGCTGCTCCGGGGGTGCCCAGACCCCTGCAGGATGTGTCTCAGGAAGACAAGTGGGGAAAAAACCCAATTATCAGCCTCTGGCGCTTTTTGGGGATTTGATTCTTGCCTGATTTTGAGGTGTTCATCAGATGGAGCATTCCCAGCTCAGCCACACATTCCCGGTGCTGCAGGAATGTTGGGGTTCACATCCTGCATCTCAGAAAAGCCTGGGTGCTAGGGCTGGGCTGAAAGCCCAATTCCCTCATCCCAGCTGGGATTCCCCCGTCCATGCTGGTGTCACCCCTTTCCCAATGATTTTGGGGTGATTTGGGGTTGCCCCCCTCCCCCGGGCTGGGATAAGGTGCCAGCTGTGGGAAGCAGGTGCTGGATCAATCCTGCATCCCCTGCGGGGAGCTGCCGTGGGCAGGATGGATCCCGCCGGTGCCAGGGAGCTCCACCTCCCTGGAGGTGCCACCTCCCTCAGGGACAGTATAAAGGACGAGCTGTCCCCTGTGCCGTGGCCAGTCCCAGCCCGGAGAGACCTCGGAGCAAGGACCCCGCAGGGTAAGAGAGCCGGGAGAGGGTTGGGATAAGGGTACCCCACATTTTGGAGAGTGACTGTGGGATAACAGGAACTGATCCTCCTCATCAGTGTCCAGAGATGATGGGGAAAGATGAGACCAGCCCTGGAGGGGGTCTGTGGAGCTGGGACCCCAAACCTCACTGCTTTGAGGGAGTTTGGGTGTTTTCCTTACTTTTTATCAATTTTAGTAGGTGCTGTGCTGATTCCTGGAGGCAGTGAAGCCCCGAATCTGCCCCGAAGAAGGACTGGCCACGAGGTAACGCAGCGATGGTGGCACATCCCAGCTGTCCCCAGTCTCCTGGGGCTGGGAGTGCTGCTGGGGCTCCCGGGTGGGACTCCATGGCCAGATCCCAAATTCCAGCTCTGCCTGAGCTCCTTTCCTTGGGAGCTACAAGGACGGAGCCAAATCCTGCACCCAGCCCAGCCAAACCACACGCACTCCATGGGCATGGAGACCCTCCAACACCCCCATCCTGAGCCCCAGCCAGACTCCCTGGAGCCCCCATGAGCCGTCCCCAGCGCCCAGGACGAGGCCACCACAGTGCACGAGGACTTTTATTGGGTCTCGTATGTACAGTGCCGGGGTGGGGATGTCGGTCAGGGTGGGTGGGACTCCCCACGCCCTGGCTCAGAGCGCGGGGTGCTTGCCCTGCTGCTGCTGCTGCTGCTGCTGCTGCTGCCGGTTTGCCAAGTGCATGAGCCTGAGGAGCAGATCTCCGGCCGAGCCATCCAGCACCGTCAGGTTCTTCTCCTCCGCCGCCTCCTGAGCGCCGTCGCTGCCCTCGTCCAGGCAGCCGGTGTCCATGGCGCACGTCTCTGCCGCAGGAAGAAAAACGTGGCGATGGAACAGGTTATTTGGGACCACCAGGGGGTTGTTTTCGGCCGGGGAAGGGGTTGGTGGCAGCCAGGGGGGTTCCCACTCGTGCTCCAGTTTTGTCTTTCCTGTTAACCAGGGAGTGGAGCTGGATTTTCTGGCACATCAGGGAGGCTGTGCCTGGCCAGGGAAAAGCTCATGGTGGGTCAGGAAGGAGCGCTGAGTCCAATCCTTTAAGATCAGGGAATGGTTTGGGTTGGAAGGGATCTTTAAAGCTCATCCCATTCCCCCCCCTGCCATGGGCCGGGACACCTTCCACTATCCCAGGGTGCTCCAAGCCCCATCCAACCTGGCCTTGGACATTTCCAGGGATCCAGAGGCAGCCACAGCTTCTCTGGGCACCCCGTGCCAGGGCCTCCCCACCCTCACAGGGAACAATTCCTTCCTTCCAGTCAGCCTGAATCCAACCATCCCCAAATTATCTCTGAATGGAGCCAACACCACTTCCACCCCATGCCTCAGTTTCCCCTCCCTAAAACTAAACCACACCACCAGATGAGCGTTACCTGGAGAGTTCTGCCCCTTGCTCTCCCCCCATGCTCCCCACCCACCCCAAACTCCCCGTCCCCGGTTACCGGCGGTGCAGCAGATGCCGGGCGCGGCGCAGCGGCCCCCGGCGCCGCAGGGCTGCCCGCCGGCCTGGCAGGGGGAGGGCAGGTAATCCTCCTCGGCGCAGCGCCGCGTCTCCGCCGTGCCCAGGTAGCAGCCCAGCTCCGCGCCGCAGCAGATGCCGGGCCCGAAGCAGTTCCCTCTGTTGCCGGGGCCGCAGGGCATGCACTGCGGGAAGGAGCTGCCTCAGTGCTCGCACCCCAAAAACCCTTCTTGCACCCCAAAAACCCTTCTTGCATACCCTTGTGTTAGAAACCCCTAGGCATAAGCACCCGTAAGTATAGAAAACAGCTCCCCACCAGCCCCTCTTCCAGCCCCTGGAGGTGCCACACTGCCACCAGCGCTGGTCGCCGCCACCAGCAATGGTGACCTTGAGCCCCAGTTTGGGGTGTCACCACTGCCCCCATGACCTCCCTGTCCCCTCCCCATGCGCTGTCCCGTCCTGCTCCCCCGCAGCCCAGCAGGACGCTCCGCTGTGGCCAAGCTTGAGCCTCTTCTCAAAGTGCCAGCAGCACTTCGGAGTGGTCACTGCTCCGCCACTGCCCCATGGTGTGCCCTTGGGCGTGTCCCCCAGGCACCCCAAAAACGCCACCGCTCCGGGGAGCCTGGCAAGGCCAGTGGTGCCCGCAGGTGACGGGAGCCTCTGCACCCCACAGAGCCACTGTGGCCCTCCGAAAGCCCCATCCCGTGTCCCGAAGCGCCCGTCCCGTCCCGTACCTGTCGGAGAGCTGTGTCGGCCAGCGCCCGCTTCCCGCCCCGGGGGCAGTTCTGGATGTAGCAGGCGGAGGACAAGGCGAGGAGGCAGAGGAAGGAGAGGGGCAGCGAAGGCTCTGCCATGGTGCAGGGTGCCCGCGGCCGTGCCAGGGGAAGCTGCTCCAGCTGCGTCTGGCCCCGTGCTGAGAGAGCTGCTATTTATGCTGCCATCACCCTTTCCCAGGGGAGGAGGAGGAGGAAGAAGAGGGATGGGTTGGGTTTTTTTTGTTGTTTTTCTTTTTTTTTTTATCCCTGTCTGTGTTTTTTTCCCCAAATCGCATCCAAGCAAATCTGTAATTGAGATGATTCAGTGCGGCAGCACTCGGGGCTGGTGAATCCCACCCGTGGCTGCTCCGAGGGGCACGGGCCGGCTCTGGGATGTGCTTGGGAAGGGGGGCTGGATGGGCTGGGGGGTGGCTTCAGGGAGAGGTGCTCCTCCGGCAGGTGCTGGTTTGGGGAGGAATGCAGGTTTGGGGACAGATGTTCACTAAGGAGATGCGGTTTTGGGAAGGATGCGGAGTTTGGGAGAGGTGCTGGTTTGGGGTGATGCTGGTTTGGGATGGACGTGGATTTTTGGAGAGGTGCTGATTTCAGAGAGATGCTGGTCCGGGAGCAATGCTAATTTGGGGAAGAATAAGGGTTTGGAAGGTGCTGCTTTAGGGGGGGTTTGTTTATTTGGAGGATGCTGGTTTGGGATTGATGCTGGTTTGGAGGGATGCAGATTTTAAGGGGGGAGCAATGCTGGTTTGGGAAGGGATGCTGGCCTGAAGGGATGCTGGTTTGGGAAGTGTTGTTTGTTTGGAGCATGCTGGTCCAGGAGGGACGCTGCTTTGGGGAAGGATGCTGATTTGGGGAAGGATGCTGGTTTGGGAGATGCTGGTTTGGGGGATGCTGGTTTAGGGAGGGATGCTGCTTTGGGGGATGCTGTTCTGACTGATGCTGCTCCAGGAGGGGTTGCTGGAGGGGAATGACAGGGTCGGGGCTGGGAGAGAGCCCCGGGTGCACAAAAACACCCCAGAACCAGGGGCGGGGCTGCAGCATCGGGGTGCAGGGCATGACCCTGCCAGGTCCTGTCCCCAAAGGGAGCCGTCAGTGCTACCCACGGCTCTCCTGCCTCTTCCCCCTCTTCTCCAGGAAAGCAGGAGGCAGGGAAAGCACTGGGAGAGGGGGAGTCCGAAAGAAAAGGCACCTTTGGGGCTGGCACAGACCCTCCTGCTGCAACCAGGGGTCCCCACTGCGCCGAGACCCAGCGCACTCGTGTCACGCAGGGGCTGTCAAAAACATCTGTACAGGAAAAACGCCATCAACAACCTCCTGCCCCATCCAGCCAAGAATATTCCTGCTGGTCCCAGATCCCTTTTCCAGGGAGGGCAGCCTCAGCAATGTGAAATTAATATGCAGAGGGGAATCGGGTGCCTGTGAGCATCTCCCCTCTCCTTTCTCCCTAAAAATCCTGGGCCTGTCTCACAGTGACCAGGAGGGTTTTTTTGGGTGTGCTGGGAGGGGGGGTGGGCAATGGAGGGATGCTGCCAGCTGTCCCACTTCTGGAGTCCCACTTCTGGAGTTGTTTTATCCTTTACTCATCTTCACATAAGGTGGGGAATTGAGGCAGAGAACCATAAAAATCAGCCTGGACATTACTTGGGGTGGCTGAACATGTTTTTCCCTGCCCCTCATTAGTTTCCCTCGTTTTCTCCCCCTCATTAACACCCTTTTTCTGCTGGACGAACACCCCAGGCCGGCCCAGCCCCAGGTGAAGCGAGGGCTGTGGTGGTACCCTGGGTGGGGACGGGGCTGCTCTGCTCGAGCATCCCAAAGGAAACTCTGATCCCACTGCAATCCTCCCTGGAAAACCAAAGTGCATTGAAAAGCGCCACAGGAAGCAGGGAGTGATCCTGGAGGGGGCTGAACCCCAAAGCGTCGCTTTGCCCCCCCAAGGGAAACTGAGGCACGCAGGGAGAGTGTTTTGTGTGTCAGTGCTGGGGGGTCCCAGCCTGCTCCCAGCTCCTGCCGTGTGTTCTTGGAGCATGGATCCACCTGGGGGGTGCCAGCCCTGGGGTTTGGGGCTTTTACTGGGTAACATGAGGGCGATTTCCTCCCTCCGAGGGGGGTGAAGGCGGCCACAGCTCCTGACTCAGCTCTCCCTGGGACCGAGGGAGCGGCGAGTTCCCAAATTTGCCCCATGACGCTGAATCACCCACGTGGGGCAGCCGTGGGGGATTTAATGACCAACATCATTAGCGCCAGCCTCGTTTCCCCATCCAAACCCATCCCTTCACAGCGGGAGCCCAAACCCTCTTACGTTGCAGGGCTGAGGAGGACGCAAAAGCCCTCGGCTGGGAAAACTTTTCTTTAAAAGAACCCCAAATGTCAGCTCTAAATTGGGTGTTACGCGCTCCTGCTCCGTCTCTTCATTACTGTATCGTAAAATTACATTAGCTGGGAACGATCTGCATTCAAATGATTCTGTGTCTGGAATGATAACGCAGGAATATGAGATTAAAATGTAATTATGCTCTTTAAAGTCAAGGAAGGTTAATAAAATGTTTTTCCAAGTTGCAGAGGCTCCGCAGCCACAACGCGGAATCACTTACGGGAATCAAGGGGAGGATGAGGTGGGAACGGGGAGGGGGAAGTGGGTAAAAAACACAAAAAAGGGGGTTTTTGGGGAGGGAAATATTGGGATCACCTGGGGCGTGTCATGGGATAAGTGATGCCGGGGGGATGGGTTTCAGAGGGGTGGGCAGAGGGGTGCTGCTGGTCCTTCCCTTCCCTTCCCCAATCCCACATCCCACTCCCAACCGAGGCCTTGGGGCTGCTCAAAGTCCTACCCCAAATCCTCCAATACCAGCCCCAGGGTCCCTTCTCTGTGTCTCGAGCACCGGATTTGCTCTGCCACGTCCCTGCTCTTGCCTGGGCTCTCCCCCAGAGGATCCCCCTTCATTAGCACCGATCTCCTAATGACACGCGCGGGGTGTGGCCGGTGCCGGGGCATTCATCAGGGTGTTAGCGGCTCCCATCCCTATCCCGGCTCCCCTCGGGAATGAGAGAAATCCCAAGTGCCTGACCTGGGCTGGGAATGGGGCAGCGCCCTCAAATCTGCCCCTCTGCTCAGCCAAAATACGGCCCCAGCTCTTGTAGACACCAGCAAGGGGCTGGGGCTGCCACGGGTTCAGCCACGGAGATCATGGAATCTCTGAGGTTGGAAAAGCTCTCCAAGATCATTGAGTACCCCCAGCACTGCCAAGGCCACCAATAATCCATGTCCCCAAGTGCCACATCCACACGGCTTTTAAATCCCTCCAGGGATGGGGACTCCACCACTGCCCTGGGCAGCTGTGCCAGTGCCTGACCATCCCTTCCATGAAGAAATCTTCCCTGATGTCCAATCTGAACCTCCCCCTTCCTTCATTAACAGCAGGAGCCTCGTTAGCTCTGGAGCCGCCAGTGAGGTTTGTGAGAGCCCTTTCAGAGGCAGGAGAAGGGATGGAGGTGACTCTGCTTGGCAGCAGCACGGAGAGCTCCCAGGGCCAAAGTTTAACCAGCAGAAATGAGAGTGACGACATTCAATGAGGATAAATTAGAGGATGTTGGAAAATGGGATGAATTTCACCGATTTGTGCATTTTCCTGCCTTTGCCGTGGCTGGAGGGGGATGCAGCAGGGAAGGAGAAACTTCTTGAAGATGTCACTAATGTGCTGGGGACACGGAGAAGGTCAGGCTGGGGGAGAGCTCCCTGCTCCTGCCTGGGAGCTCTAATGCCCCTCAAATGGATCTGTCACTGTCACCGCGGCCCCGTGGCTGACAGGGGGTTAATGGCTGGGGGGTGGTGGGGAGGGGGATCCTGCACCTCCTCCCCTCACATCTCGGATAAAGATGCTCCTCTGCTTCCCTGACAGCTGGAAAACAGCTTTGATGCCTCTTTAAAGGCAGCACAGCAAACGTCAAGATTGGCTGGGGCGCTGCTTTGATCACTTCCACGGCCAAATCCATCTTGCTGGGATGCGGATGTCACGTCGGGAGGTCGCTGACCAACAAGGGATGGATTTGTCCAAAAACAAATGCTTGAAGGACAGCATTAGAGGAAATTGCTCAGGCTGCAACGAGTTACATTCCCCACCTCCCAGGGAGAAGACAGGCTTGGTGCTGGGAATGAATTTGCTGGTGGCATCCATATGGGAGCTGAAGAGGGATTGCTGTGGGTCCAGGCAGAGGAAATTCCTGGATCTGTGTGACCCAGCCCATCACCTTGGAGTGCAGGGAGGGTCCCTGCTGCCCACAGGGGTTTCAGTGCCCCAGGACCAGCTGGGGCAGGGGTCCTTCCCTGAGCTCCAAGATGTGGGTGCACAGGGAAACTCATCCCTGGATCCGCAGCAGGAGGGGACACAGCAGGTGAAATGTGCTGCCAAAGGGTCACAGAGGGTTTAGGAGGAGAAATTGGGGGGATGAAGGCTCTGAGAAGCTGCCATGAGGTGGGGAGGAGTAGGGAGGGGGACCTGATGCCCCAACACCACCCCTTCCCTTCCAACCCCTGCTTCGTGCTGGCTCCTGCCCCTCCCTGCAGAACAAAGGGAACCTGGAGATAATTTGGGAGGTGGCTCCCACCTGGATCACTGCCGGATAATTTGGGAGATAATTTGGGAGGTGGCTTTGGGTTTGGTTGGAAGCCTCGGAGCTTTGCTAGCGCTGGAGCAGGTGATGGCTCTGGGGATCCAGAGGCAGCCGTCCCTCCTCCTCCCTTCCCTGGGGGAGGTGTGAGAGCTGAATCACCCCGGGATGGCTCACTGCAAACACGGCTCCACCACTGCAACGGAGTGGATTTACTGCCTCCAAATCAGGGGGGTTTTAGGAATTTTGTGCCTATTTCCTAAGCGTTTATTATTTTAAGATGCGTGATTTTCTATTTTTGCTGCAGATGGAGACGGGCTGTGAACTCCTGCTGACGCAGACGGGGAGCAGGAGCAGCGTGGGGCCAGCACAAAGTCCTGTTCCAGTGGATGAGCAGCTCCTTCCCATGCCAGGAGCACAACAACGCTGCTCAGGTGCCTTTTGAGAGCAAATAAAGGTGTGACCAAGGTGAGCTGAGTCAGCTGGAGGCTCCGTATGGCCCAGAACATCAATTAAGTGGCACCAGCAGGGGGTTGTAGAGGTGACAAACCCTTTGCTGTCACCTTACCTCCATCATACCCAGGATGGAACACATCCAAGTCATTTTTTTTGTCTGGCTTTTTCCTGAGCAGCTCTCTGAAACTCCCACAGGTGAGTCTCATCCCTGTGATCCACGAGGCTGCTGCCACAACCCCCCTGAACCCCGCTGGTCTGCAGCTCCCTGCTGTTGGTTTTGGCTTTTTCCAGCCCGTTTATTCCTCCTGTGCCCAGAGATTCACTCCACGACATCATTAAGCCCCAGGATGAGATCAATTTAGGAGCCAGAGAGAGAAATTGACTTTAAACATTTTATTAAGGCTTAAATGTCTATCAGCCAGCCAGGAGCTGGGCCGGTCACACGACATCAACCGAGAGGGTGGGATGGGATGGCTTTTCTACAAGAGTCTGGATGAGCAGGGTGAGATCACTGCCAGCTCCTCACTCCTCAACCACGGCCTCTCGCTGTCGATTCCAGGACGAGGGACAAGCTCCCAGCAGGACGAGGGGAGGGTGAGGTGGGCAAGGGGAGGAAGTCAGAGGGGGCTTTGTGTGGTGTTGTCACTCACAAGGACTTTACCTGCTCCACAACCGGGTGGCTGCTCGTCAAACGTGGCGTGAACTCACGGGGAAGCTGAGCTGGTCCGAAAGGCACCTGTGCTAAACCTCTGAGCCCCGGGGCGGTGGTGGAGACCAGTCCTGGATAAATACATATTCCTTGATAAAGAAGCTATGGCTTTTGTCATCCTCAGGCTCCAGGCCCCACTCTAACCCCCCACCCCCCCTGCTCTGTAAGCACAAGACCGAGTCCTCTCCGCTCTCCGGCTCTCCTCCCGGCGGGTTGGCGGCTCCTCGGGCGGATCCGTGCGGACACGGGGCACAGCAGCAGCTCCTCCTCGCCCTCCCGGCAGCCTGGGGGTCAGAAGTGAACCCTCCTGACGTCGTGCGTGGCCGCCGCCCTCTTGCAGCTCCCGCAGTGGATGGGCGAGGCCGGAGCCTTCTGGCGCTCGGCCAGGCAGGGCCGGCACACGAGGTGCCCGCAGGGGAGCTGGTACACGGGCTCCGCCTTGAAGTAGCAGGAGAAGGATTTGCCACAGGAAGCACATCCCTGGGTCTGGCTGCTCCTGCCGTGCTCTGCAAATCCAGAATCACACAATCAAACAGGCTGGAAAAAGCTCCAGGGATCATCGAGTCCAGCCTGTGACCCACCACCACCACGTCCAGTCTTTCCTGGGGACTCCACCACCTCCCTGGGCAACCCCTTCCAGTGTCTGATCACCCTTTCTGTGATGAAATCCCTCCTCATGTCCAGCCTAAACCTCTCCTGGCACAGCTTAAGAGTATAAAACAAGGGAACAGGAGAAGTGGATTAGGCAGGGAAGTGTGGGAAGTCCAGGCTGGGCCACCCCTTTGGTGCCAGTCCTGCCCACAAGCCGAGGGCCCCAGGTCCTGCAGACTTTGGCTGTGACTCAGGATTGTGCCAGTTTCCTGCCATTACCATAAGGAAAGGGAATGATCCAGCTCCCAGGGCAGGGTGTGCTCAGAAAGGGATGGATCACATCAGCACTTGCACCTTCAGGCTTTTAATTGAGGACAGATGACTGTAAAAAAGGGCTTTTCACTTTTACTGAGACTAAATCACCCTCCCTGCCGCTCTCCCGACCGGATTAAAAGCGGCGATTCCCACGTGGAACAGCTGAGGTGTCACTTTGCATTCCTGTCACACACAGCCCATCGAGGGCTGCTCAGCTCTCAAACAGCAGCAATTTCAGAGGGGACAGGAAAAAGCTTCATAGCTGAATGTCACTGTGAAACAGCAAAAGCTGTTTGGGGAGGGGGACAGAGGGAGAAACAGACACAGACGGACAGACAGACGGACACAGCCCTTCCCCAGGGTCACCTGGCCCCTCTGAAGCCTCTTCTCAGCCACGAGCAGGCAGAGCCTCACCCAGGAGGAGAGAAGCCAGGACATGTGGAGGGACAGCTGAGGTTCAATGCTTCCCTGCACCCCAAAGGGATAATTTTGGGAATGCATCCACAGCCAGATGAGAGGCTGGGCAGCAGGTGGGGTGAGAACAGCGAGGGCTGGGCAGCCTGGGTGGTGTACACCCAATCCTGATGGGATTCTGGGCACGCACACAGCTGGCTGGCCTGGGGTGCTGCTGCTGCTGTGACCTGGCCCTGCTAAGGGCTGGATGTCACACGGCATTTCAAAGAATCCTGGAATGCTTTGGGTTGGAAGGGATCATAAAGCCCATCCCGTTCCACCCCCCTGCCATGGGCAGGGACACCTTCCACTATCCCAGGTGGCTCCAAGCCCCATCCAACCTGGCCTTGGACACTTCCAGGGATCCAGGGGCAGCCACAGCTTCTCTGGGCAAACTGTGCCAGGGCCTCACCACCCTCACAGGGAAGGATTTCTTCTCAATATCCAATCTCAAACTACTCTTTTAGTTTACAAACATTCCTCCTTGTCCTGCCATTATCTGCCTGTATACAAAGTGACTCCCTCTTTTTCCTAAGGTCCTTTTAAGCACTGGAAGGCCGCAGGATTTGCTGGATTTACACCTCTCCCGCAGCATCTCCACACCAGCCTCGTTCCCCACCCACGTGGCAGCTCCCCAGCTTGCTCCACGCAGCTCACAGGCAACACTGAACTGCTCAGCCCAAACTGCAGAGCTCTGGGAACAGTCTGAACTAACCTGGAGCAGGCTGAGCACTGTGCCCAAGCACAACACATCCCAGATCATCCCTGGGCAGCACAGATGTGACAGACAAGAATACAGGAAAATCACAGGATCGGTGCCAGAGCCTGCTCTGCCCATGGGCATGGACAACATCCCACACCTTCTGGAGGTCAGCAAGGTCTAACCTGCCTCACTGGGAGGATAAACCACCAGAACTGCTGAGAGAGAGGCAAGGATTCTGAAGTGAAGCTTGCTGGGAGACAGTAGAATATTTTCATATGGAATATATAAATCTTCAGGGTGTGAACAATTGTGTACAGGTGTAATCCCTGTTAACCCAGCCCCAGCTCTCCTGCAGCTCCCAAAGGTGATCCAGAGGCACCTGTAGCTCACCAAGGACTGTGCCCACGCTCCAGGAACTGCTGCAGCCGCCCTCTCCCGGAGCCTGCTGCTGGCTCTTCATCAGCTTGGCCGTGAAGGAGGGCATGGAGCTGAGAGCCGAGGTCAGGGCAGTGTCCAGGCTCTCCGACAGCTTCTGCTCGTGGGACACCAGATCTGTGAAGGGAAACACAGAGACCAGGTCTGCAAAGGGAAACAGAGACCAGGTCTGCAAAGGGAAACAGAGACCAGGTCTGCAAAGGGAAATAGAGAGACCAGGTCTGTGAAGGGAAACACAGAGACCAGGTCTGTGAAGGGAAACACAGAGACCAGGTCTGTGAAGGGAAACAGACACCAGGTCTGCAAAGGGAAACACAGACCAGGTCTGCAAAGGGAAACACAGAGACCAGGTCTACAAAGGGAAACACAGAGACCAGGTCTGCAAAGGGAAATAGAGACAGGTCTGCAAAGGGAAACACAGACCAGGTCTGCAAAGGGAAACACAAGGACCAGGTCTGCAAAGACAAGAAAAAGATGGAGAAGCAGATGCTGGGAAAAAGAATCTGTGCTGCAAACACTGCCTTGGCTCTGAACCCTGGAGGATTTTAGGAGCCCTGCCACTTGTGCTGTTGAGAGGTGTCATTTCCCCACCGAGGGGCTGCGATGGGGGTGGAGTGCCTCGCCTCCTTTGGGTCCTGGAGGTGGAATGCCCCATGGATTACCACCAGACATTCACATGGTGTCCCAGTGCCAACTTACACAGGATCAGAACCATTTGGGTTGGAAAAGCCCTCCAAGATCATCCAGTCCAACCCTTAGCCAGCACTGCCAAGGCCACCACTAAACCATGCCCCAAGTGCCACACTCACATGGCTTTTAAATCCCTTCAGGGATGGGCAGCTGTGCCAGGACTGGAAAACCCTTTCCATGAAGGAATTTTCCCAAATGTCCAACCTAAACCCCTGCTGGCACACCCTGAGGCCATTTCCTCTTGTTCCCTGGGAACAGAGCCTGACCCCCACCTGGCTGCACCCTCCTTTCAGGGAGTTGTAGAAGTCTGCAGGTCTAAAAAAGGAGCAAAACTCCAAATAACCCAGAAAGCTGTTTTTCCCTGAAATCCCAAGGATCCCAGCCCAGTGCTCCCAGCCTCGCTCCATGCAGCTCACAGAGAGCATTTAAACCATTAATAAAATCTGTGGGACTTGTTTTTCCCTCTCTGTCCCAGTTCTGAGCCCCAGGGCCAGGGCTGGACCCTCCCTGCAGGGCTGCCCTGTGCAGCACCGGCGGCGCTAATTAAGACAAAGCATTAAGAGAATGTTGTGTGCATCACTAATTCTGTTAAATCCATCGCCCAAGGGAAGAGCTCGGAACTGGTGCTGCACATTTGCTCCACCAATCAAGGCTGATGATCCAGTGCAGCACGAGCTCTGTGGGCTGAGCACTCTGCTTTTATTTATGTATGGACACGGGAGCTCCAGGACCTCCAGGGCAGCTCCCCGGTGGGAGCTGTCACACACCTCCACAACCAAAATAACCAAAGGTTCCTCCTAAAACAGGGAATGAGCTCTAGGCTGAGGGATCAGAGCAGGAATGTGCAGTCTGACTTTTCCCTACTCTTCCTGGTACCAGCCAACGTCAGTTCTTTTCAAACAAAGAATTTGTTTAAAATCGAACGGCCACCTGAGCTTTGTCCTCAGAATATTTTTGAGCAGTTTGGGAGAAGGGTGAAGGCAGTGACAGGTCCCAGCAGCTCTGGGTCAACTTCTGACATGTCACAGACCACCAGCAGCTTAGAGCAGACCAGGAAACTGGGCTGACCTGCCTGGAGAGCCACCCACAAGATACCCACACACCTGGATTTACACCCTCTGTCCCCAGGTGCCACATCCACACAGCTTTTAAATCCCTCCAGGGATGGGGACTCCACCACTGCCCTGGGCAGCTGTGCCAGGGCTGGACAACCCTTTCTGTGAATGAATTGTTCCCAATGTCCAACCTAAACCTTCCCTGGTGCAACTCTTGTTTCCTCCTGTCCCTGTTCCCTGGGAGCAGAGCTCAACCCCCACCCGGCTCCTCCTTTCAGGGAATTGTGCAGAGCCACAAGGTCCCACCTGAGCCTCTTTTTCTCCAGATTTCAGAACATTTGGCATTCCCATCAGTGCTGCTACCACATCACTGAGAAAATCATGGATAAAGGGAAACCAGTGCTCATTCTCTTCCCCTGTAACTACATCTCTTGTCTAATTTAGTCTCTACAGGTTTTCTGCTTTAAGCACCTGCAAATTCTGTGCAGGGCTCTCCCAGGCTGGGCTCTCCCTCCTCCCTGCAATTCCCTTGCTGTGGTTTGCTGTGTGTCCCATTCCTGCTTTCCTTCCCACCTCCCTCCTCATGATGATCCACACAGCCAGGACTCCCCGTGCCATCACCACTACACCACCACCTGTTTTTGGTGCATTTCTTTTCCTGGTTTTGCAGGATGCAATAAATCCCCCTGGAAAAAGAAACTTCACACCAGGATGGTGAGGAAAACATCTCCACATGGAAGGAAGAGAAAAGAAGCCCAAACTAAAACGGGACAGGGTGACCCGAGCAAACAAAGGCTGTGAAACACTGAACAGGGAACATGAGAGCTGCATGAAATGACCCAGCTCCACCACACCCATCAACAGCCAAACACAGCCTGGAAAATTCTAGAGGTGGGATGGGAATTTGTACTGGATTTGTCGTGATTTGAAACCCCAGCCTGGGGCTGTCACAGCACTCAAGGAGCAGAGGTGACCCGGGGAGCCACGATACCTGTGGAACAGTCCATCTGGATCAAGTGGGAGTCACTGTCAGTTTTCATTTTTTTAGCACTGTTCTCTGAGGTAGCCGTGACAAGTAAGTTTGTAGCAGAAAAATAGGGCGGCTGCAGGGAGCCCTGATCCATGCAGTCCATTTTCCTTTTCAGAGAAGACATGGTGATGGAGGAGGGCACCAGGCTCTCCGGGGCGTGAGCCCTCCCCAGCAGGTTGGTGCCAGGGATGCTGTGCTGCAGCAGGAAGTGGTCTATCCTGGCCTTGAGGGTGGGGTGAGGTAGGGGCTGTGAGTGCTGGCTGAAGGCCACCCCCGTGAAGGGATCGCTGGGAACCCGGCCCCAAGACGCCTCGCTCCGGTTGCATTTTTCCAGGGTGGTCTGGTCAATCACCTTCCCAGAGGGCAGGAGCATGGGTAAAGTCATGATCTCCAGAGTGATGGGGTCCAGGAATTCTTCAGGGATGTCTTGGACGACATCCACCAGCTTGTGCAGGGTCTGCTGTTCGTTGGCACTGAAGGGGACGCAGTCGCTCTCCATCGGCGTCCAGAGCTCCGGCTTGAGGCTGCCGACGTCCTGGGCCAGGAATTGGGAGGCCACCTGGAAGACGCCCTCGATCACCTCCTGTGGGCAGGACTTGGCAGGTTGTCCCCACACCTCCAGCCTCTTGATGCTGGGCAGGCCCCCGCCGGCCACGTGGGTGATGCAGATTTTTAGGTGGGACACGTTGCTGAGCGAGGCCGGCCCTTTGTTCCAGAGGTCTTGAGACACCGAGCCAGGGTAGGAGAAGACATTTTCCATCTGATGGAAGGGAGGCCTCGGCTTGAAGCCTCTGTGGCCGAAAGTCACTTTGCTCTGATTTTTTAAGACAGCTTTGCCCACCAGGGTGAAGGTGTCCTTGTCCGACACAGGCTGCCCAGCCAGACCTGAGCACTGCCCCTCAGGGCTCTGCCAAGAGGTTTTGTTGCATGAGGTAGAGGTGTAAACTTCCAGGCCGGAGAAGGTCTGGTACCCGCCGGAGGAGATGTCGATGTTGATCCTGCAGATCTCGATGTTGAAGGGGAAGGAGATGGTGACGTGCACCGGGGGTTTGATGAAGTACTCGCTGCGGAAGCCGCGGTTCCTCCTGGCGAGGTCCTCGGAGATCAGGTTCTCCACCTCGTAGCCATCGGCAGAGATCTGTGTGCCAGGACAAAACTGGGTTCAGTTTGGAGCAAGGAAATAGAAGGAAGTGAATTTCACAAGCACTTCCATAGATCCTCAAGGTGACATCAACCAGGAGCCAAGGCTCAGGTTCATGTACAGCTCACTCCCACCCTCCTCCAGCCACGTGCTCCCATCCCCTCTTCCTGCACCCTCTGTCACCACGTGCAGATCTGACTTAACTGCTGGAAAAGTGGAAAATTAGGAATGATTCTGGTTTTGGCTGGGTCAGTGAAATAAGTCAAGTGGGAGAGGGTGGCTGGGAGCACAGGGTGAGCGTGGGGGAGAGGGGAGTCTCCTCTTTCAGTCTCCTCTTTCAGATGGGAGTCTCCGGATTTTCTTTGTGCCAACTTATCCTGCCATGTGGAAAGGCACTTGGAATCACAGGATCCCAGAGGAACTCTGGATGGTAATCAGCCTCTGGGACCCACCTGACCCATCCCTGAGGGAGATCCATCAAACCATGTCTCCCAGAACATCCACTCCCATCCTCTGCTCTGCTCCTGGGCAGACTTGGCTTGACCCATTCCCTTCCCTGGAAGCTTCAGGGTGTAAGAAATCGGCAGCACTTGCTGAATGGACAAATAAGAACAAGGAAAATCTATTTATTCCATCTGTTTAATATGGTCTTGATCATGACAATCACACCAAACCTCCATGGCATGGCTGGGTCTCTCCACAAAAAATTCCAGTACTGCTGCTTTTTGCAGCACAGTATTTACAGAGCCAAGGCTGTCCTGGATTTTGGGGGGAGTTGGTGTGGAAACGTACAATTAAAAAACATATTTTCTTAAATAAGGTCCTTAATAGTTTTCTTAAATAAGTTTCTTAAGAGATTCTGATGTGCTGAGTGAAACCAGAAATACTTGGAAAGTAACCTCAGCAAACACTGTCAACAGCTGTGTGTTCCACTGAGCAGAGGGAAAGCTGGAATATTGCAGGGAAAAAGGGATCTCAAGTTAAAGAACTTATATCTGCAAGCACATAATGCTGTCTGGTTATGAGATCCTGCAAAATTAGGGCTTCTCCCTCCAATATTTAATGTGTGCCACATCAGAGCAGTGATGCTGATTATCCCAGAGGAGCAGTGAACAAGCCCCCCCTGCCTCAGGACAATTCCACCTAATCCCTCCATCCCCAAAACCCCCCCATCACTATTTTACCTTGTTGCAGTGAATTCTTGGCTTGAACTGTGGGAGACAGACGTTTATTACCATCTTGGCAGCTGCAGAGAGGTCACTTGCTGAGCATCAGAGTCAGCTTGGAAAAAAAAGAAATTAAAAATAAAGGAAGTGAATATCCACGAGCAGTGAAAGGATCTCGTGTTTTGGAGCCTGGGTGAGTTACAGGCTTGGGAATTCCTACAATGCACCTCAGATCTGAGCCCAGGAGGTGAAGCCAATATAAACCCAAATGAATGTGGTGGAAAGATGTGACTGAGAGAAAAACAATCACATTAATATTAATTAGTGAACCTGTGGAGCAAAATCAAAGAGAAAATGGCTATTTTAACTAGAATCACCTATGAACAGACCAGCAATTAGATGGGAAGGTTTATCAAAGGTCCAGGAGTTTTGTAGGTGTAGGAAAGCAGCAGCACTGTCACAGTGAGCCAAGATTACCCACAAATATTAATAATTGGTGTTAAATAACTCCAAGGGAGCAGAGGGCATGGAATAGCTCTGAGGGGGATGTCTGGGATCTGAACACCAACCGCTGATTCTTCTGCCAGCGTTCATTAAGGCAACTCAAGTGAACACACCTTCTTTCCCATTGAAAAAAAAATGTGCCTGGAATTGGCTCTCTCAGATCCCTTTAAAGAAGGAAATTATCTGCAAGGTGAGAGCTTTAACCTCGTGTTAACCCCAGCTTTAAAATGTCACTGCCCTGGGCAACCTTGCAAATCAGGGACTTGCTGCCTCCTTCAAGAACAAGCAGCTCTTTAATGATTTTCCACTGATCTGTTGGTTCAGCCCAAATGAAATTGGCCTTCCGGGGGCATGTTGGAAAGGCAGAGTTAATGAGCTCCCTGTGCTGCATCTGGAAGGAGAAAGGTGGAATTCAAGGCACAAATCCCACAGATAAAACCCAACCCAACATGGAATTCACACCTGCAGAGAGCAGAGCTCGGATACAATGCCTTGAACGAAGCAGGTGTGAACCTTACAAGAGGAACAGCCAGGTGAGCAGCACTTCTATCCCAAAATTTGGTCTGGCAGCCATCAGGAGCAATTCCTGCTCGTCAAGGAGCAGGACAAGCACACACCAACTCTCCTCCAGTACTGCTTTCCTGGCTTTCTGAGTCTGAGAGGTTTCCAGAACTGGGCTGCCACTGGGGAACTGTTTAAACTGGGCTGACTTTTGGCACTCCCACCTTGTAGGAGACTGACAGTTCAGCTACAGGCTGTGCCTCAAAACTGCTCTTTTTGGCTCATTTGGAACCAAAATGAATTTACCAAGTGGGGAATTCACTTGGCCCTCAGCACTGGTGTTATGAAAAGAGGCAAAGCAACTCTCCTTGCTCCCTTCCTTGAGAAAACTCAAGGTTCTCCCCCTGTTCTGTCTCTCCTCATGTCTCTTTTCTGGGCTGAAGACTTCTGCAACGTGAGGAGCTCTGCACAGGTATTTTACAGGATTTTCTCCTACTTGTGACCCTGAGAGAAACAACTCAGGTTAATTTTTCCAGTCTCAATACCTCAGTAAGGAAATGGATTATTCTGCATTTCCAAGTCACTGCACTCCCTTTCTGCTGGAAGACTCTGCTACAAATCTCATGGCAAAAGTTGAGTCACTGAGTTGCTTTTACCCCTGGCTGTGGATTTTTCCCTCTCTCTTCAGTGTGTCCCTTCCCTAAGGTGAACAAAGATCTTTGCACTGAAGCAGTGAAACACAGACCTGAAAAAAATCCTCTGTGGATTTGGATGAGGAATTTCAAACCAGGCTGTCTGGAGCTCATCACCACATCCCTTCCTGGTGTCCTGCATGGGGTTATGGAGCTGCTGCCATAAGGAATGTGCATGGTGGACACCAAATAAAGTCCTTGGAGCATGAAATGAATGTCCTGAGGTCAGAGCACCCCAACCCTCAGTCCCACTAAGTATCCACGTTCCACCCTGCTCACACCCAGATCCTAAAGGAGAAACCCAGGCTGTGCCCTCAGCCCTAGCTCCATGGGGATGGAGCCACGAGGAAATAGCTGGGTGTGCTCCTGGCACTAAATATCCTCTATTCCTGCCCTCACAGAGGCACCAAATCCAACCACTCTCATTCAGGGCGAAGAAAGAAAGAGCCACAGAGAAAAACGAATCCTTAGCAGGTTTTATTTGTGGTGGAAGCATTTGAGGATCCAGGTACAAAAGGAGAGCACGGGAAGTACAGATGTCACCAGAGCAGAAATGGCCACACAGAGCACCTGCCACAAACTGAGCCAACACCCAGAGACCATTTGAACCAGCAGCCAGCCCCGGAGATGCACTGGGGAGGCTCTGGGCGAGCCCTTGCCCCCACTAGCCAGCCCTGGTGAGCAGTGCCGGGCAGAACACTTTGTAGTGGAGGTAGCTGAGCTTCTCGGAGCGCGTGCGCTTGAGCAGAGGGAACCACTCCCAGAAGGGGATCTCCACCACCACGTAGCCCAGCAGCCGCAGCTGCCGCCGCTTCAGGCAGTGCAGCCCCAGCAGCCGCTTGGAGCCGTAGCAGAAGTGGTTCCTGTTGGACACCTGCAGTGCCAGCCTCACTTCCCGAGGCTGCCAGCGCCCTGCTTTAGGCTCAGCCTGGGATTTGGAACCGGCAGTAAGGGCTCCGCCCAAGTGTGGCGTTCCTGCTGCGCCCCCTCTCTCCTGTCTGGGAATCCCGGCGTCATTTCCCACTTCCACGGGAGACTGGCTATGAGCTCTCCCCCTTACGAGCTGAGAAATTAAATCATCTGTCAGACTAACTCCCATGTCTTTCAGCTTCTGGGTTGCCGCAGGATCCTTGAAGTTGAAAGGGATGGGATGTCCATCCGTGGCCAAACGCACCTCCAGGTCGCTGGACCTGGTGTGGGGCAGGATCATGTGGTTCTTCACATACTCAGGGCCTCCCAACATGCTCTCGAGGAGGGATGTGGCTTCCACAATTTCAGGCCTGACGTAGATTTCCCGCTCTGCAAAGCTCGAAGCCATCTCAGTGAACTCCTGACAAAGCTGAGGCGGGAGGCGGCTGCCTTGGTAGGTCGGGCACTCGATTTCAACGCTCCTTCCAAGGGTGAACAGGTCCTTCTTGAGCTCATATTTGCTACCTCTGGTTTTTTGGACAAACTCCTCCCTCAAAGCAAAATCTATCAGCTCCTCTGGGAAGCGTTTGACAAATGCCAGGCCAAGCAGAGCAGTAAGGAGATGCTCTGGAAACTTGCTAAACTCATGGAGTTTGGTATGCAACTGCTTTATAAGGCTGGAGTAAAACTCCTCCTCGTTGGGAGGTTCATAGTCCAGGCACCCGAACGACCACAGGAATTTGGCAGCATCCTTGCTCCGGCAGTAGGACACCTTGGAAGGCAACGAGGTGGCGACAGCAGCCAAAACATCCTCGTTAAAGAAGTGCAGGGATGAATAGGTAAGAGTGATGTGCATGATGCCCTGGATGTTTGTTGTAGGAATGCGAGCAGGAATCACCTTCCCGAGCTCCCTCATGAGGGGCACGTGGTCCATGCGAGTGTAGCGCAGCATCTTGAGCACGTTCACCAAGGCGTAAGTGCTCATGTCCTCCATCTGCAGGGACACCCTGTCTGCAATCCTCCTCATGACGTGGTCAGACATCCCACTGAGGGACTTGAAGAGCCCCAAGCAGATGGCACCCAGCTCCTCCAAGGTGAAGGCGTCCAAGTGCTTCAGGATCGTGCTCTCCACCTTCTGCGCCAAGTCCGCGGGCGACCTCCGGCCTTCCCCGATGATGTAGAGGAGCTGCACAAACTGGGGCAAGGTGAGCTCCTTCCAGTGCAGGTTGGCATAGCTGAACAGAATGCCCAGGTAGGAGGGCACGCTGCGCTCCAGGCAGCGCCAGCAATCCGCCACCAGCAGCAGCTGCTCCAGGCCCATGTCCCACGCCCGCCGGCAGAACTCGGCCTCGCACGCGTCGAGCAGGGGGTGGGAGGCTGGCACAGCCAGAGGGACACAAGCCTTTAAAATCTGGATGAGATCCGGGGTGCTGAACAGCCTGCTGGCCGTGACAGCACAGTGACACAGGGCACTGAACCTGGGATCGGACGCCAGCGCCGCGCGTCGCTCCGCTGGCAAACGGCTCAGCTTGCGGAAATAATCCGTGAGAATTCCCGGGCTGCCCTCACACCCGGCCACGCTCTGTAAAATCGAGTCCCCTTCCTCTGCAGGGAGGGTCTGTGCTGGCTCAGTGCTGTCACAGCTGAGAGATCTGTACTCAGGCCTCCCCTTCTGGAACATGCGGGGGTCCTCCTTGGAGTCGTGCACCTCCCATTTTTCCTTCTCCGCTTCCTCCTTGTACAGCGCGGCCAGGACGGTCTGCTGCGGGAGCGTGTTGGACTTGGGCTTGGCCAGGGCATTCCTGATGGGTGGCAAAGCTTGGGAAGAGGCAGGAGGGAATGTCTGCGGAGCCTGCGTGGTGCCAGGGCCAGTGAACGTGTCACCGAGGGCCTGGCTGCTGTCCCTATCCACGTCCTGCTGGGAGCCAGCCCTGCCTTTGGCATAGGCAGCTGGATTATACAACACTCTGTAGTCCTGCGGCTTCAGCAGCTGGATTGTAGCCCCGGATTCGGTCCCAGTGCTGGCTGCCCCTGGTTTATCGTGCTTTTCCTTCTTGCTTTTGCTGCTTCCACGCTCGGCCTTGCGCTTGGCTGTGGTCGAAAACGCCGTCACCCTGCTCAGCCTTGGGAATCTTCGGCACATTAGCACCGTAGCCATGGATCTCAATTTACTGGGGCTCAGAACTGCTTCCAGGTACTGAAAAAAGGGCAGACGGAGAGTGAGTGGCCTCCACCTCACAGGCAGCACGTTTTAATCAATCCTTTATGCTACCCAAGGGAAGGTGGTGCCAGTGCCTCCCCCGGCCAGGGCAGCTGGATCCCGGCAAAGCCACTATGGAACGTCACCTCATGCAAAGGCAGCTCAGGATGAGCAGCCAGGTGACCTGGGCTTGGACTAGAAGGCAGTCAAGGCATGACCTGCTACTCAGCAGACACAAGAAACCTGGCACAGCCTAGGAAAGTTAAGAAAAAAATCATCGTTTTTTCATTCTTAAGAGACCCAAGCTGCTTTTCTTTCACTCTGAACAGTGAAAACGTGTTTTTGCAGTGGAGCTGTGGCTTCAAGAGACTTTATGTGTTCAAACAGAGCATTCTGCTGCTTTGGTCATCGTGGTCTGAATCACTGACCACCACCTGAGAAGTTGTCCAGATATCCAGGGTGCCGCACTGCCCTTTGCACCTGGAGACAGGATGTGGAGCGAAGTCTCCACAAAACCAGTGCAGAGTGAAAACTCCCCAGAACCTGCGGATGGAGACTGGAGGAGAGAAGAAACGTGGCCCAGAGCAAAGCAGGGGAAGAGCAGAGGAGAAGTAACACAAATCACTATATGATGCCACATCCCAGGCTGGGGGAACAGAGCTTTAAACTTCAGATTTGGGAGCATTTCCCAGAGTTTTAGGGTACAGCAGGTTTAAAAATGGCTGGTGCCTTCCTAATTCCTGCCTAAAGCAGCTACAGCTTGAAGGGTGAGGATGAGAAATCTGTAGGAGTCCAGCTGGGTGCTGCCAGCCTGCACTGGCTGCCAAACGAGCCCTGTTTGCCACGATTCAGATGCTGATTAAAAAAAAATAAAGCACCAGGTCAACGCTGCGTAGCAAACCCTTATCCCACCCAAATATCCACCACACAGGTGTCATCCACTTCCTTACAATCCCTCAGTACCACAGGGAGCTGGGCAGTCAGGAAAGCCAAGGTCTGGCAGAGACGTTGCCACTGCATCACTTTGTGCTCCTCACAGGGGGAAATAAATCCTCATGGACAGCCCTTGGAGCTCTGCCTGTATCCACGGCTTCCTGACCAGGGACGGAGCAAGATGTGGGATCAGAGCAGGCAAACTCAGTTCTGCAGCATCAAAATGGGCACTTTGGGGCAGAAGAGGTGGGGTGAAGGGTGGGTTTGGGGTGTGTGAGCAGGACAGCGGGATGGGGCCTCACGTGCAGCTCTGGCTGAGAATAAGCTGGATTTTTTTGGACTATAAGGATCCCCACATCTCCCATGATCCAGGGACACCTTCCACGATGCCAGGTTGCTCCAAGCCCTGTCCAACCTGGTCCTGGACACTTCCAGGGACCATGGGGCAGCCATAGCTTCTCTGGGCAACCTGAGAAGCAAAGGAGGACATCTCGCATCCTCTGCTCCATGGACAGAGCTTGCAGGCAGCAAACACCAGCCAGAGAGGGAGGAGAAGCTGCTGGAGCAGAAACCACCCAGCAGAGAGGTGACAAAACCAACTGGGCTGGAGAACAAGAGGCTCTGGTGGGTTTGGGGGGGAAGGGAAGGCAAACTGAAATGCAGATTTGTGGAGACAGCCACGCAAGGAGGAGGGTACAAGAGAGGCCAGTGTGTTTTTAAGATGATCAGTAAATATTGTGAGCTGCTCAGCAGCCCACCAGGCACCTTATCTGTACCCCCAAACACCCTGAGGCAGCCCCAGGTGCAGATCAGGCTCTGCCCCACAGATCCCAGGCTGTTCCAAGGCCGTCACTGTCCCATCCCAGCGTGAGAAGTCAAATTGTGCCAGGCAGGAGAAACTCTGCCCCTTCTGCCCCTTCCTGCCTGTGTGGGGAGCAGGGAAAGGAAAAGCCCCTTCAGAAGCTGGACAGGAAAACCCGAGCCAAGAGCTGGATTTCTAAGCTGTCCTGTTTAGCTCAAAGGAATGTCTGACAAAATGATCATTCCTGGCTCTCCTGGCTGTGGTGTCCAGCCTGAAGTGGCCGCAGGTGACAGATGCCAGAGGCAGGGACAAGGCTCAGACTGCACCTGGCTGCGGGAAGGAGAAATCCCCTCCAACAGCTCCTCCTCCAGCAGCTGGCAGAGCTTGGACCATTAGAGGGGCTGGATCAAGCTCCAAAAACCATCTCGAACAAGAGGAGCTTTATCCAGGCGAGGCTTTCCCAGAGATTTCCTTGTCTGACTCGACTTTGAGTATCTTCATCGACTTTTCTACTAACAAAACCCAGGTTATTTCTATAAACCGACTTCTGTGTGCTGTGAAAGGTGATACTCCCTGGGAAATCCAGCACTGCTGCTCCCAGAACCCCTCCCAGCAGCAACAGCCCCACTTCAAAGCCAGGGAATCAAAGCCCCGGTGAAGGCTCCGAAGGCGAGCGCCGCGTGCTGCTAAGAATATCCTGCACGGATTGACTGTGGAGCTGTGACACATTTGGGAATCCAGGCAGTGCAGAGATTGCTTCTCTCCTCCTTTGCTCCAAATCCAGCAAAAAAGAGAAGACCACGCACAGCAGAGCGAGGTTGGGATGGGACAAGACAGTTCCAAGCACCCTCAAGGGCAACGGGCTGCTCCAAGTGATTTTTCCATGATTTTGCCCACCCCTGGCCCAAATCCTTGTGATCTTTCCAGTTTCCACCCCATTCCTCAGCCAACTCCACCCACGCCTTCGCTCGATTTGCCTCTCTTCACCTTGAGCAATCGGCCTTCCTTCCTCCCTCCTCCCACTTCCCATCCCAACACAGCCAAAATCCTTCCCACCTCTGGGCAGGTCTCTCCAGAATTTTCACTTCCAGCAGCTCCAGTGAGTTCTGGAGCTGGGCCCTGCAGGCTGGGAATGCCCTTTGAGGAGCTGCTCAAGCATGGAAACAGCTTTGTTTGAGCGTCACAGCTGAGCACTGCCAAACACCTGGAAAAGAGCATTCCCAGAGGGATGCCAGCCACCCCAGGGGATCAGCCCTGTTCAAGAGGATGTTGGTGCATCCCAAAACGCTGCCAGGGCTTTGGCTCCCTCTGGAACACTCAGAGGGGCTTTTGGAAACCCCTCAGCCGGTGCTTCCACCGGCAGCCAAAGGGCAGAGGAATCTCCTCGGGATGTGAGGAATGAAATGTTGGGGATGGAACAGCTCGTTTTGGCCAACAGCCTGAAGGGAACTCCTGGGCCTGGGCTGGAGAGGAGAGCAACAGAAAAGGGATTTTCTTCCCCCAAACAGGTTGTGATGTCAGGGCACAGAACTGCCACTTTTTGGGTTGTTTGTGCTTTCTTCTTCTTTTCTAAGACCACAAAATGGTTTGGGTGGGAAG
>VZRS01010815.1:20000-82568 GCA_013398055.1 Ifrita kowaldi | reverse complement strand
CCTTCCCCATAACGTGTTGGCGGTTTCCATTGTACCCCCAAGTCTCCCTTTCCTTGCACCGCACACAAACTTGGGATTGAACAACCCTTCTCCATCCTTCCCACGGTACGGTGCGGGGAAATGCCCCGGCAGCGCATCCGCATAGCCCCGCGGGCATTTCCCCGCACCGTACTGTGGCACCCCCCCTTCCCCGCCCCATCACCCCCCGTACCTCCTTTCTGCAGACACTCCAAAATCCATCCCGCTTTTGCCGGTGCGGTTGTTTTGGTGGCTGGGAACAGGGGGAAGAAGGGGGGAGTAGGAGGGCGAAGGGGGAAAGCTGAAAAGACATGTTGGTGGAAGGGCAATTTGCATGAAAAATAGAGACGGATGATTAGGGACCCAGGCAGGGAATTTTGATTGCCCCAGAATTAAAAGATACATCCTGCAAATCGAAGGCAAGACCAGGTGAATTGTATTCTGGCGTTTTCTTTGTAATCCCGGTATTTAATATAATGTTCTAAAAGTAGCAGTAATAATAAAAAGCATGTTTTTTTGCTGCCTCTGCCTCCATCAGGAGCCAAATGTTTTGCAGCGAACACGGTACCAGCCGTATTTCATACATTAGTATATAATTCTTGTTAATTAGCAATAATTTACGTTAAGAGCATAGAAAATGTTGAGGTTACAGGTTTTATATCTGTACATTTGATCATCTTGTTATTTTCAAGAACTTTGCCTCCTATAAAATTAATTAGGTGAAATGTGGAGGTGTAATCAGCAACCTCTGAATTACCACTTCATTTCCTGGTTTTGATTGTAAATCAGCCCAGTCCGCACAGACTTTTAGCAAAGTCTATTTTTGTTCAGTGCCACTTTTAACTGTCTGGTGTCGAAGCAGCGGGTTACCTTCCCCTGCTAAATAATAGTGACAGCGTCAGAAAGGAATCAGGCCGCGGGAAAACATTATAATTGAGTAATGATTATGCAGAGCTCCTCGCTAAGCCAGTTGTAAGGGGAACACGGGTGGTTTTGTGTCTTTTTGCTGCGGAGGGTCGGTGAGCTCGAAGTTAGATTCGCAAAATACCTTTGTCTGCGGCGTGCAGCGAGCTACCGGTGGAATTAGTCCTGCAATAATTTACTCCCTCGGTCCGAACGCAAGGAACGGCTTGGGGAGAAAAACGCCATGCCCGGCAATCCCGCAGAAACAGCCTGCTCCTCTGCCGGCTTCCCGAGGAGCGTGAGACGCACGTTGTGCCTTCTCTCCTGTCGGTCTGTAAGTTTAGAAGAAAGCCCCAGCGATTAAGACATTGTTTTTATTAATACGAATGTAACCTTCATATTCCTGTGGTTGACCTTACGTTAAATTAGAAGTAGTACTAGAGGCAAGAAATGATGGACTGGATCCCTGTGTCCTAGTTGGAGCTGAGGTACGGCGAGGTAGTGTGCTCTTTCAATATTATTTTACGCAGCACAACTGGGAGCTACTCCAGATCTTCCTCCTCAATATTCAGCCTAGGTAGGGTTGAAATAAATTTAACCTGAGTTCACTGGATTTTTGCACTTTATCAAAATCAGTTCCAATATTGTGCAGTCAAATTAAAATCTATTTTTTGATTCTCTGTGGCTTTAAGTTCATTAAATGTGAAATTGGCAGCCAGCTAAAGAAGGTCAGGCTGATTAACTGTTTAGGAGTTGTATTCTGTCTCATTTGTGTTACCTGGCAGTGTTTTGATGTGGATTGTATTTGTAGTACCCTCTCCTCCTGCTCGCTGCTCTTAGCGTGCGTTGTGTTGCGCAGACAGAGGAACACCAGCATGCTGCTGGTATTTATTTATTTTTTCCCCCTTGTGAAAGGCAATAGTGATGGAGACTGCACAGAGATTGCCAAGGTATTTCTCTGCAAATTTAATGTAAAAAAAAAATAAGCCAACAGAAAAGAGAGCCGAGTCTGCCTTGTTAAAGCATCCACTGACAATTCTGTGAGCAGAAATAGCCTCATAATGAAGCTTTTTGGAGCTCATTCAGAAAATTTGTCAACTTTGACAACATTAGGCAAGGTATTTTGAGTTTAAAGAAGGCGCTTCTCACTGTTGCAAGGAAATGTGGCAGTTGCTTGGCCAGGCTAATTTTTAGATGCTGAAGGCCACCAGTGCTAACATGTTCAAGATAATTTAAGCATTCCCTTATTTTAGGATTAAAAAATGCAAAATGACTGATTGCCTGATTTCCTTAAGTACTAAAAAATATCCTATCCAGCTAATATCTGTGAGTGGACTCAGTTGTGAATTTGCTGTTTATTTGGATCCTGAGGAGTAGCTCAGAAGTGAGAGGTGCCTCCCCCCTCCCTGAAGGCATTTCTGCTGCACTTGCTTTTTTTATCATTTTGGTTTTCTGCCATCTATATTTATTTATTTATTTATTTATTTGCCTCGTCCCCTCCCCCCCTCCTTCCCCCCTTCGAATAACTACTGCCTTTAGGATTTTTTTAAATTGGAAGCCGCAAACGGGCCGATGGGGACCGTGACACAAATCCGTGCGTTTACGTCTGCACGTGCGTTCTGAGGGCTGGATGTGGCCCGTGTGTCGGTGCCTGGGTGTGTGTGCCTATGCAGGCTGGCTCCCCCCCTCTTCTCTTTTACACACATGCACACGTTACCTGCACGGCCTGAGCAGGGAACGTGCAGTGTCTGTGTGTATTGAAACACCTTCTGTCTACGCCGTGTTTCTGAATTGTAGAAAGTGGGTCTGGTCTTGCTGGTGGAAGATACACACCCATGTGTGTGAGAGCGTGTGCAGTGCTTTTAGCCTTGAATTCATGTACATAAATAATACATTCAGCAGTAAAACACCGTATTCCCTTCTTGTCGTAGTACCACAAGAGTTTTGCAGTGTATTCTTTCAGCCTATCCATTTAATTTTAGCACTGAATTGTTCAAGGAGTCAGAAATTTGCCCTCCTGTAGAACATGGAGACAGTTGCGGTGCTCGCCCTAGGAGTTCTGCATGCTACAGCTGCTCCTGCAAAATCTCTTCCCTGTAACTGATGAATCCCTGTCCTCGGTGCCGTGCTGACAGCCGTGTTGCACGGGTTTGGTTGGGGGGAGGCAGGCGGACTCGAGAGCGGGGTGTAATATTCATGAAGAGGGGGCTCGGCGCTTTCCTCCCCCCGCGCCCGGTGCCTTTCCCGAGAGCTCTAACCATTCTCCTTTTGTTTCTCAAACTGCAGCCGAACCTCTTGAAGCCATTCTCACTGATGATGAACCTGAACATGGCACATTGGGAGCTCCAGAAGGGGACCACGACCTCCTCACTTGTGGCCAGTGTCAGATGAACTTTCCGTTGGGGGACATTCTTATTTTTATTGAGCACAAACGGAAACAATGCAATGGCAGTCTCTGCCTAGAGAAGGCTGTGGATAAGCCACCTTCACCCTCACCAAGTGAGCTGAAAAAAGCATCCAATCCTGTGGAGGTTGGCATCCAGGTTACGCCAGAGGATGACGATTGTTTATCAACGTCATCTAGAGGAATTTGCCCTAAACAGGAACATATAGCAGGTAAATTAAAGCAAGGAGAAGTGTTTGCGAGTTTATTTCTGTTTCAGTTGCAACGTAGCATGTTGGCAGTCGTGTGCACTACCGTGTCTGTGTGTTCTGCTCGCCGTGACGGCCGGGGTGTCCATGCTCTCCCTGCCTTGGGTTAGCGGTGTTTCCTGGTGCCTGCGCAGCGGCAGGAGCAACAGGCACGTGCCGTGCCAGCCGGTGTTTCTGGCAGTATTGTTTGAGGCCACTCTCGTGATCTGCCTGCATTGTAGTCACCGTCTCCCGGTGCCTCGCCTGCCGGAGTGCCAGTGGAGGACGGTTCCGAGCCTGCCGCGCGAGAAAGTGGGGAGCTTTTGAGTCTTTGGCAAAGTCAGGGGTGAAAGAGTTAACCGAGCATCAGCCAGCCTTGGTTCCATATTGGCTGTCAGCGTATGGACTGTAATTAAACACAGCCCCATGGCAAAGTGACACCACCGACCTTGACTTTAAGATGCCATTTTCGACTGGCCAGGCCAGAGTAGAGAGGGCAGTTGCTGAAGCGCACAGACATGCTTATTCGAAAAGTTTAAGGGCATGTTGGAAATTTCAAAAGGTTGGTTTGACAGGAAAGGCTGCTCTCTGCAGCCTGCCTCCTCAGCCAAATGATAAATGCTTCGCTGTGCTCTCTCTTGTCTCTGATGTGGTTTTGACAGATGTATCTTGATTTTGTTTGCGGTTTACACAACCACATGTCAGCCGTACAAATGTCCAAGGCAGAGTTCTGTTTTGTGCAACAAACAATATGAAATGTAATTTAAAAAGAGAAAAAAGGGTAAATCATTCCATTTCATAGCGTATTTTTTTATTTTTTAAAAAGTCAGAGAACCATTGGCCATGCAGATACTTTCGCAAATGAGGTTAAAAAATAACAAGAGTACCATGTGAAAGAAAATCGTAGAGCCCTGGGAGTGTAACAAGGCACACTCTGCTTTTAAAACCCTGCTAGTAAACAGAAGTACTGCCCATTTACAGCGAGCATTTCAAATCACTTCAAACCACGCTAATACTGCCAGTCGAAAAAGGCGAGACCGCAGCATATCAACCCCAACGAATGCCTGAATCAGTTTCAAACTCCCCCTCCAGTGCTGTTTGGGATGCAGCACTTCTGGTACCTCTCTTCGGGGAGCCCACAGGACCGCTCGGGGTTGTCGGAGGCGCAGTACATCATCACATGATGTGCTGGAGCTTGTCTTGGGCTTGCTTTGGCCACAAAGTTAAACCATAATAGGGCAGCAGGCGCTGGGAGGTTCAGCGGGATCCTCCCGCAGCCTCCCTGGCCTCTAAGCTGGTCGCCAAACTGTGCTGGAGAGCTGCAGTTTTGGAGGTTTTGTGGTGGCAGCAGATCCATATCGGTGCATGGGTGTCTGCCTGCGCACGTGTCTGTGTGCAGAGCCATGTGCGTGCACACGCAGACGTCATGTGAACGAGTGTGTGCTCTTTCTGCAGAGTAATCGGTATTTCCTTGAAACGTGAATATCTCTACATTTAAGAGGAAACAGAGGCTCAGCTACAGCTGAGCTACATTTTGAATGAGACTTAAACCCCCAATAATTCCCCGTATTGCACTTCCCAGACACGGATGTTAAAAGTGAGGTTTTTTTCACAGAGTGGTAGAGGGCAGTGCCCATTTCCATGTGCTGCCTGCAATCTGATGGAAAGCGAGCAGAAGTGTAGGGCATGATTAATGAAGCAGGAGCCTGGCGGAAGGGATTTGTAGTCTTCCAAGCTCTGGAGCCATACTAAATCACCAAATATGGAGGAGCGGCGGTATGATGTAACGCTGTATTTACGTACGGCGCCGCTCCGCTCAAAAGACAAAACACAGTATCTGTCAAGCAAGAATTAAACATGCTGTCGTCCCCGTGGTCCCAGATAGGTCCCTGGCCTGAAGGGATGGCCACACTGAGGAGTTCTGCACGAGGGGAACCTCCTCTGCTGAGGGATTTGCTCTGGCACTCGTTTGGCGCGGGAGGCTCAGCGAGCCAAGTCTCCCTTTCGCGTGGCGCGGGTGACGCGAAGCGAGGAGGATTTGGGCTCGCGCGCCGTCATGGGGCTGTTAATTCAGAAAGGGCCGTGGTTTTGACTGACTGTGAATGTTTCACTGAATGGGGGCGGTGGCTGAGGACAGGGGCACGGTGGCAGGGCCTGATCCTGCTCGCTCTTACACGTAGGATGGCTTGACTGGGAGCAGGCTTGCTGTCATGCAGGAGGGTCCACAGAGCAAGCTGTGAGCGTGTTCTGAGTAGAGATGGAGTTGCAGTTGTCAGGGCTCTTCTGCCCCAAGTTTTCTGGCTGTGGTGCCCAGCTGTGCCTATGGATGGGAGGTCCAAGAATGCAGGTTCTCTGCACCTCCCTGGCTGGGCCGGAGCCAAGTGACACTGGGGTCCCTTGGTTATTCCTGTTGGTTGGAAATGCAGCCTGGCTTTGGGAGGAGAAGGTGCACCAGGAGTTGTGGGGTCTTGCACTGTTCCTCCCCCTCCTGTTTCCATCTCCCTTTTCCCTTGGATGAGTTCAGCTCCCTCGTGTCACAAAGAAGTGTGGCGATAGCTGGAGTGACCCACTGCCCGTAGCCAGTAGTTTGTGGAGTCCAGCAGTAAAATTTCCAGTGAGGGTCTTGGAGCCTGAACTGTGAAGTTCAGGCTACAGGAAGGCCCCTGCAGAGAACCTCAAATTCTTCCAGTTCAGCTGTTTATATCTGACTTCTGTGCAAGAATGCAAAATGCAAAAGATTTGAGTGTGTAATTAAAATAAAAAAGACAGAGGATGCATTTGGAAAAATACACAGTAGTTGGGGGAAATGATTCTTTTTGCTAAGAGGCCAGAAAATACATATTTTGTAGCAATATAAAAATGTCCCCAGTTTAGTTGTGAGGCTGGAAGAGGTGTTCCAGGTTAGCCCTGGATACAGAGATGCTGTGGGTGAGCTCTGGGTGCAGTGTGTTCCCTGCCTGCAGTTTTGTAGTCAGTAAGTTGGGGTTTTACAGTAGAAGAGAATCTTAAGTAATGGTTAGAGCTCTACAGACAAGGAAGGAGGCAGCGACTCCTCATTCAAATGCAGGGAGAAATGATGTCTGTTTTAACTGTCGCTAGGCTGCTCTTTATCCTGCCGTTTTCCAGAGACAGGGATGAGGACAGGAGCTTATATGTGTGTGTGCAACCTGTGCAGCAGCCGTGGGATCCATATAGGTGCAGGCATGTGTCTGTACCTGGCTCTTCCATGTGGGTGTCTGCCTGTGCACAGCTCTGCCTTGCTATAAAATTTTGAGTGATGCTGATCCAGCAGTGGAGCTGAAATGCCATAAATTTAACTGAAAATTAATAGGATATGTTGTGTGGGTCCAACGAGGCAGCTTTCATCAATATGTATGTCAAAGCATCACCACCAGATACCGGCAGCCCGTGATTTGCAGTGAAGGCGACGGCAGGGCTTTAGTTATCTGCTCTCGTATTTTACAATAGGGGGAAATATTAACTGAAGTATCTGGAGATCAGTGAACGTAAAATCGCTGTTCACTTATTGAAAAGGCTGAGGAAATATTTATCGCCCGCCCGCGTCAGGTTTTGGCGGTTTGTTTGTTGAATGTATAAATCCGAGGGAATTAATGAAAGGTTGGGGTTTGGGTGAAGAAGGATCTTAAATGTTACTTGGATGCAGTTGGGGGAACACTTTGGAGTGCTGCTGCTCATTCCCCTGTATAATGCCGAGTGTGTATCCGCGGATGCTCTATTTACTGTACAAAGAGGGGAGGAGGAGGGGAGGTCGTTTTTACTGCTCGAATCCTATATTCTCAAGCTGCTTGTCACATTCAAATAAAACACGTGGGAAAATAATGTAAGAAATCCCTCTGTGTGCTGCATTCGGGGGAAGGTGAACGTCATCTGCTACTAAATCTCAGACTGAGTATATTTGATTATTGCAGGTCTCGGGAAGTAATGTCTTTAAGCAGAAATTTTCTTGGGCTGTTATTAGTAGTTGCTATTGTAATTCTGTAGGTTGTGAATGTCGATTCCTTGTTTTGTTTTGTTATGGAGACAAAAAAATACTGCTGTCTGCACTGAATAGTTAGCATTGCATCTGGACAATAAAATGAAAGCTTAAAGATAGAGGAGGGGAAGAAGGAATATGGGAAGATTTTGAAGTCAAATTCTGTCTGCTTTCCTCATACAAAGAAACAGAGAGAACAGGCTGGGTAAAATATTGCAGGCAGGAAAAAATAGTGAGGGTGCTACCCAAAGGCTCCTGCTCCCGAGATTTGGAGCGCTGCGTACAAGCTGTATTTGTAAATAAGACACAGAAAGGTTGTGAACCGGCAGCTTGGCTGTTTTGTCAAAGTACAATGTCAGAGAAACTCTTTCTAAGACAAATTGTAAATAGAAGTGTCACGATGATTGCATGATTGAGCTCTAGAAGTGTCTTGCAATTGTTGGCATTGTCAGAAGACTTTTGAAAGCTTAATTAAAGGCGGTGGCCTGTGCGGCTGTGAAATTTACTTCTCGGGGGGGAAAAACGTAAAAAATGTAGGGGATCAAAAAGTTGCTGTAATGCTGCTCGCATGGGGATACAGAGAAGAGTCAATCGTTTCCCTGCTTTCCCCGTTGCCTTTTATAAATAACGTTTTTTGAAGAAGCAAGCACGTGACACCAATATCATCCTTTGTACGAGGTAAAGATTGTGTTAGTTTTCCTATTCCCTGCTGTTCCAGACAGTTAATGTAAAAATGGCTCTTTATTGGAAACACAAATATGAGTTCACTAGAAGCGCAGAAGCAGGGTAGAAAGTTTTCCTCTGCCTTCCAGGGGAGCATCCCAGTGTTGTGGTGCCCTGAATATTTCTGGTGGGTTTTTTTGTTTCCTGCAAATCAGATCTTCTGAGAGGATGAAAAGTATATTTTCTGTTCCTTCTCCTATTACATGGGACACTGAATTGTGGAGCTGTCCACGAGCAGAAGCATCACTGCATCCAAAATGCTGGCATTTCCAGAGGCAGCCTGGCACACGTGAAGCTCCATATAGATCTTGAAAGGTGCACGTTGGCATCACGTGCTGAAAGCTTTGAAAATCATGCACGTAATAACGCAAGGCTCTGTGTGCAGAGTCCCAGCAACGAATGCTGGGTGATGGAAACTGAGGCAGGGAGTAAGTTAAACACCTTCTAATTAACCCGGTGGGAGAAGCAAAGTCTTCCCTAAACATTCCCATAATTTGGTAATGCCTCTTTTAAAGAGGAGGAGGCTTATTAGTATCACCCCATTTTGTATATGCAACCCTCAGCCCACGAGCTCTTTCTTGTTTCATTCAAATAATAAAAACGATTAAAGAGGCTTGCGAGGCACCGTCAGGCAACGGGAGCAGAGCCTCCAGTTGTTTGCCTGCACACATCCTCATTACGGGAATTTTTTTGGACAAAATTCCCTTCAAGCTTCAGTCTGTTTTTGTATCCACTAGTACCAGCTTTGTGCAATAAAAGGCGTTTAGCATCAAGCTGGACATGGCCTGGCACAGTGCCACTTGTGTTTTGTTGGTTTTTTTTTTAGCTAATCGCTGAGGATCTCTTGTTACCTTTCTGCTTGTTGTGATTTTGTTCGGGTCATGATGCTGCCAGGGGTGTCGCGAGTCCAAGGAAGTTGTCTTCTTCCAGTGGCAGGCATTTGAACGCAGCTTCCATCCGGGAGCACTCGGTGTTTATGTGTCAGCTACCGAGGTATTGCACAAGTCCATAAAACACGTCAAGTCCATATATTTTAATACATTAAGACTTTCATATATATATTCATACTGGTAGCATGGCCCTAAAATTAAACATTGGGTGGTTTTTTTTTTTTGCTTTTCCCTTGGGCTAATGAACATAATTTTGTCTCACTGTGTGCATAGAGAGTAGCTGCAGCCTGACGCCTGGTGACGTTGGGCGTAGCAGGTTTGGGCCCATGGAGGTAGACACCAGTACATGGATTGCTGTGATTTATGGCATACTTTTAAAAATAACAGGCACATTCGTGGACCCACAAACCACCCAAGCGGTTGGTTCATCTGATAATGAATTTCCATGAAACACAGTTCGCTCTGGAGGGCCCCCATCTTGGGTGTGCGTTGCTTCGCCAGACGTGGATCAAACTCTTGCAGGAGCTGGACCGGTAGCTGTGGACCCCTGTGGATGAGCAGACCAAGTGCTCACATTATTCAAACCCTCCTGTGTTAATGCCAAACGCATTTTAAAGCCCATAAACATCCTCCCCATCTCTCTAATCAGGTTTAGTATGCAACGCGTTCCGCATGGGGTTCAGCCAGTTTGTTTTCCAACCTTTATTGGCCAGCTGCACTCGCTGTGAATCTTTAAAATATTTCAGCGAGGTTTTTTTGCTCTTCTATCACCCAGGCTGGTAACTTGGTGGCTCATTCTTCATTCGGAGGTGGCATTGCCTGGGGTTGGCGAGGGAAAGGTTTGCGGTGTGGGGTGTGGTGAGGTCAGCCCTGATCCCAGCAGGGAATTTGTGTTCTTCATTTGCCTTTACAATCGGAGCACAGCTACTGTACCTTGGAGCAGCTCTCAGGTGTGAGCTCAGATGGGCGCATGTAAATGTCCTGTCAGATGCAACACAGGAATATTAATGTTTCCTCAGCACCATGCTATAATAAAGCTGTACACAGCCAGCTTAATATGCAGCCGGGCTGGGGAATTGTATAAAACTTCGATAGCCCAGTGTGAATGACAGTGGTGGAAAAAAATCTTCAATATGCCGCAGTTTGCATTCTTGTTTGCCTTTGATCTAAAGCAAAACGAAAACATCCTCTTCTTTCCCTCCTCATTCTGAATAGGTGCCCTTCCTCTGCAAAATTGGATAGTAAGTAAGAAAAGAAAACAAAGTACGGGGCACGGTGCAGAATTATTTGAAGCACATTAACTCCAGCCTGCTGGGGGATGTAATTTTTTCAAGTATTAGCAAACATTTATTTTTTATACTTGGGATTGTTGGCATTGCTTTTCGTTCTTTTTTTAGCATCTGAGTCTGGTCGAAACAAAGAAAACAGTCACCACAAACAGGGCTGGAGCCCCCGTTGCCCCCTGGCTTGAGCGCAGCCCAGGCTGTACATCCTCTTCCAGAGGTTTCATTTGCATCTTCTTGTGTGTTCAAATCTTCAGCTCCATCCAAAGGTGTCTGTTTTTCAGTGCGGTTGTGTTCGAGGATTTTTAATAATGTGCTCATTTAACTGAATCAACAGCTGTCAGGAGTGGTTGTAGTAAATCCACAAAATGCACAAAGAAAAATACATACGTTCCCTGAAACAAAACACTTGAAACAAATTGGCTGCCAAAAAAAGCTGCTGAATTCTGGGTTTGCAGACAGTGCACCAAAGTGTTTATTCTCTCCGCTTTCCCCGGAGACCTCTCCCCGCTTGCCTGCTGCAATTCTGCTGGAACTTTTTACCTGAACAGGTTGCTGTTAAAAAAAAATCCCACCACTTCCCCCCATTTGGTGGGTACAGAGCTCAGCTACAGCTCAGATTTTTGTTTTTCACATGAAATAGCTGAGACACTAAGAGTGGGGCGAGAAGCAGAACCCAAATAACTGCGTTGCCGACAAGGCAGGGAAGCTCAGTGTCCCTGTGAAATAGGTGCCAGGAGAAGCAGTGCTTCCTCTCTGCCCTCCCAGGTAGGCGTTGTCAGGGTGCTTCAGAGGGTGCAGGATTCCCACCGGCGTGGGTGTGCTGGTGGAGGGAGACCTGGGGAGCTTTGGTCAGTCAGAACCAAGGACTTTCTGCTTCCATCCTCCCCTGCTTTGCCTAAATGCTGAACAATTACACCTATAATTTGATCTTAGCTGCAGGTAGAAAAACCTCTGCCTAAATAAACAATGGAATTACCGCTGAACAACAAAGGCTCAAAGAAGAGCCCTGCCTTTAGTGGTGTTATTATTGTTGTTGTGGATAATATTATTATTATTATTATTGTTATTATTACTGCTATTACTACAGCTATTACCTTTTTAAAATTATGCATCGCAGTTCCTTGTTCCTTTAGGAAGTAAGGAGTTTAATTTTGCGTTAATTGCTTGCTTAATTGATTTATCAGGTAGGGAAATATAAAATGCGAAAATAAAAATGTGTTGTCTTGTATCCTCCCCCCCCCAAATATTCGCAACAATTAATTTGTCACCCAGCATTACTTTGCTTCAGCGTCACAGCTGGGGTTTTTTTTCAGACATTGAATGAATCATCTGCGTTTCGTTGCATTTTATACTGAGTTTATTCTTTGTGGAGTAGGAGAATAGATCAGCAAAACTGTTGTTCTTCAGCCAGGGCATTGCAAGTGCACGGAGCATTTACTGTGTGAGGGTGGCCGGGGGCTTTTCCCCGTGTTTCTCTATTACTGATGCTGATTTTCATGTTTAGGGAAGAGTTGCTGTTGTGCAACGAGAAACAGTAGTCCGGGAGCCTTGTTCTCTTTGAGGAGCTGGAACACAGTGGGATGCATTTGGAAAAAGAGATAGAGGCTGTATTATTTTGTAATAAACTATAAACTGTCCTATGTTAAATTTGTGTTACGTTAGAAAAAATCAATAAGGAAAAATTAAATTCTGATAAAGATACTCTTGGATCTTTGAAAACAACTGCTGTCCTTTTAACTAAAACATTTGAGGAGCTTCAAAGAGTATGTATTTCTTCTGATCTTAGAGCTGTGTGACTGGTAGCAGGGAAAAAAAATCTTATTCTACATACAAGTGGATTGCTTAACAAGTCAGCACAGACACATACTTGTTTGTACCATAGAGATAAAAATTCCTGTATAAAAATAATTCAGTTGCTGACAGCAGGCATTGTGCTGGGGCTGCCTCCTTTGTGTTGGCCGGGGGTCAGGGACCACGGCTCCCACTTTCTGCCGAGGGGAAGGCTGTCACGATCGCTTGCTGGAGCCTGGAAATAAGTTAATTGCTTTATTTTAAGGAATGCTCAGAGCCCACTAGTGTGGTTTTTACGTCTCTGGAAACAGAGAAAGAAGTGGGGGGAAAAAATCTCCTAATGGGGGGACATGGCTTGAAGGCAGTTTGGAAGACAGGGCCTTCAACAGCTTGGCAGCCTGGCAGTAGTTTCTAAACTTTGGTTTTTAATCTAATTCTGATTTATGCTGTCACATCCCGTACTGGCCTTCCCTGGACTCTTCTTGTGTGAAGTAATGTTGGTGTTGTGGGGAATTGCTTAAAACTGGAGACTCGTGGCCAATCCAAATGTTTGCTGTTGCAGTTCTTGCACGGCACCAGGTCCTGTGTTGTCCAATAAATGTTAAAAAAGCAGGACATTAGCACAGCTCCAGGCATCCTCTGTTTTGCTCTGCAGGGATGCAGGTAGGGTAAGCCATGAGGTTGGAGAAGGCTGGTGAGGTGGGAATAGGAATTATTTGAACATTCATCCATCCTTCAAAGTCAGGGTGCCGGGGAGGCAGCCAGCGCTTCCCTCCCCAACCTCCTCCTGAGATCTCTGGCAGAAGCGTGTCTCTGTCCCCTGCTCTGCACCCTTTGGGATGGCTGGATCAGGCCCCTGCGGGGCCGGCCGAGGGCAGAGCCAAGTTTGGGAGCGGCCGGCGGCGCTGAGCGGTGCCCCCGCAAACTCCGCTCGCTCGGCGGCTGCAGCTCCGCTCCCCGGGAGCACAGCGACTTTCTCAGTGGCACGCTCCGGTGCTGAGATCTTTTCATCCCTCCCTTTTAAATGCAGCGAGTCCCTAAAATTAATGCTGCTGCACTTTGATGAAAATAATGTTTTTATAATACGTTTGCTGTTTACATGGAAGATGTGACTTGAGGGAAAAAAGGCTTTTTTGGAGGGTGGTGGAAATCTTGTTAATCTGCTCTCGGAGAACGGCACACAATACTGCCTATGAGCAAGTCTGTGCTGCTTTTGATAAATTACCATGTTTAGAGATAGGTTTGGCTCTTAAGGGCTTAGTTTTCTGAACAAAGTCCATAACAATGTTTTCTGCCTCTGTTTGTCTCCAGCCCCTTTGGCTTGACTCGGAGCCCTGTGTTTAGTTGAAGCTCCGTCTGGAAGATATAACAATTTTGCATTAAAAAAATAAGGAAATCACAGGAAGAAAAACCCTTTTGCTTTTTGGATGAATCTTACTGATAATTTGCTAAAGCTCATTTGAATTTTAAGCACTTCTTTAATCTTCAAAGGCTAAATTGCTTTATGAATATGCATGGTGTGGGCAGACTTTAGTTCATTACCTAGTTGTAAATTCTAATGACCATTAGGTCCTTGCAGTAATTGCGAATTGTTTTGCATTTTTGATTGGCCTATTAACATGTGCATTCGGCACACATCAGGCCAGCCTGTCAGGCTGCTGAAGGAGAAAAAAAAGGTGAAAATTGTTTTATAGCACCAAGATTCTTAGATTTTCAATCTTGGAAAATTGATGATGTAAAAAAATTAAAGCGGTGTTTTTTCTTCTCAAGATTGAAAGTTCACCAAGAGATTTGACATATTTAATTTACATGATGACTTTGCACTCCTTCATTAATGCAATTTGCATATGAAGCTGTTGTTAATCACTTTTGATCATGTTTTGTGTATTAGCTGCCTCAGTGGCTCTTCTCCCTCAGATGCTCCAGTAGAAAGCAGCAAAATGATGCATCTTCTTGCCAAGTTTCCTTTAGTGAATTGAGGAATTAGGAGTCTAACCTTGAGTAATTAAATATGTTCTATCAGTTCTCTTTTAATGTTAAGTACACTTGGTTGGAAGTGTAGAAGGAAATTGTTCCCATTTGGGGGAGACATTCCTTTAAAAAATAATTCTATATGTATAGATAGAATAGAATTATTTTCCGTGCTCTGGAGATGCCGGGGCTGGAGGGAGAGGTGACAGCAGGGCAGGATGTGGCGGTGCCTGGACCTTTCTCTGCGTGACCAGTGTTGCAAGCACGTGCCCCGGGCCCCATCCCGTGCTGCCCGGGGTGCAGAGCTGCTGCCGTGGGTGCAGAGTTGCTGCTGGCATTGGGGTGGTGGCCCTGCCTTTGGGGGACGCTGCGTAAAGGGCAGGGAGCGCCCTGTTCATAGCAGCAAATCGTGCTGCTGGCGCTGCTCCTCTTCCACTCTAGTCTCCCAGTTGCCTCATCACAAGGAAGGGTCTTTTTCTCCTGCCTGTCCGGGCAAGGCGTTAATCATCCAGCCCTGGGAGGGGAAACTGGGAGCAGCCTGGCTGGAAGCCTGCCCAGCTCTCATAACCTGCCCAGGCATCCGCGCCCGGCCAGCACCGGAGGCCATCCGCCACCCCTCCTGCCTGGCTGGGGCTTGGCCTGGTCCCTGTTCCGTGTCCCTCACGCTGGCAGCACCGCAGTTCCTGGCTCTGGGATCGGGGCCTTACCTTTGCTTCATCCCTTCGGTTGTCCGGCCTTGGTAATTGATGCTCAGCTTTGGTTGGAGAGTTTATCACTGGGTAAGAAGATGAATCGGAGGGGTGAAACGGATACCCTGATTAAAGGAACTGCTTAATGAAAGAAAATAAACGGAGAGGGAAAAGGACCATTCTGGAAGGAACAGAAGTATAATTTTAACCTCAGAGGAGACCTGCTGCTGCCCTTCCATGACTTCCACCCATACCACGCTAAAAGCGTGGTTCAGTTCAAAGTTGTTAATATTCAGCTGGGAAACAGTATCCAGAACACAAATAAATTATTAAGTGCATGAACTTTTTCGGCAGTAAGATGAACTGATGGGGTCCATCTGTGAGATCCAGGGGCTTTTTATTTGTGTGTGTCGAACGATTCTGCCCTCTCCGACTTCATAGCCTTTGGTCCCTGGCCAAGTGCATGCATAATTGATTCCACACGCGCTATCATTTTCTTGATGTAATTGCTTTAGTAAGATATGTTGAAATCTAATGGATAATTTACTATATGAAAATGACAAAAAAGTAAACGTTCGTGTTTTGCGCCGGGCGCGGAGAGGAGGGTGACCTGCGTGGTGAGAGGAAACCCACGTGGACCATCTCCCACAAGCAAAGATGGAGGTAGATCACTGGAGAAGTTCAGAGCAAACTCTCTGGAATTAACTGGAGTTTTACAGCACAGGTGAAAGCAAAACAGTGGCGTTGTTCAGAAACTTTTATTTTTTCTGGAGTGATGACTTATTTGCTTTTCTAATTGCCAGAATGTGAACTCAGAAAAAAGTTCTCTGCGGAAGGCAAGGGGGGAGTATTTTTAGAAATCAGTGTGTCCTGGAGTTGCTGCCCTGTGCTGCAGAAGGTCCTGACACTGGTGTCTTGCCTGGCAAAAAGTTCTTCTCTTTTGGCTGCTTAAATAATCCACCAAATTAAAATCAATGCCTCGGTTGGGCTGGATATATTTTTAGAGATTTCAAAAGTGTGTAAATATCAAATCCGCCTGTAATTCCATCCACATCCAAAGGAAAATATTCCACCTGAAAATTTGACATCACATTGGTCTTTAACAAATGATTTGTTAATCTTACTTCCTTTCCCCCTTGCTTCCCAGTCCTGGAATATTTTGTATTCCTTTCCATAATTTTTTAAAATAGACTTTTGAGGTGGTGTAGACACAAAAACATTTTCTCATTTGCTTTCCCCCCCTGCCACGATGTTTTCAATGTACTAGAAGAGGAAAAAAATATCCAAGGCAAACCCACATAACTGTAGCAAAACTGTTTTTGAGCAAGTCATAATAATGAACAACACATGATCTGAAATGTGATCAGCAAACATATACTTATGCCAAGGAATTTTTGCCATTCACATACCAAGGTTCTGTAAATCAGTAAACCGCGGCAGAGGAGCCCCCGGCATGGCGAGGGGAGGAGCAGGAGCAGGAGCAGGATGGGCTGCCTAGCAGAACTGTCTTGTTCACAGAGCAGGGAATGGGAACAAGTTTTCTCTCTTCCTCCTTCCTTGTCTCTCTCTTGGTCCACGCACCAAAATGTACAGCCTCTAACGAGGGAAAGTGCAGCCTGATCTGTCCTCAAAAGCAAAAGCAGACAAATAAGTAGCAAAGGGATGAAATTTCATCACAATGTGTTTTATGGGATTTTTTTTTTTTCCTTCCCCCACCTCCCCATCTTACACAGAACCAAAATGTAAATTACTTTCTGGTCCTAATTGGATTTAATTATTTCTTTAGGAGAGGATGGATGGGAGGGGGTGGGAATGGCACACAGCTGTCCTAACAAAACAAAGGAGCCAGAAAACCCTCACTTTCCCCCATGCTGGCTAATAAACGGTGCAGAGGATCTTAGTGCTGGCAAGCAAATGGAGCTCTGTGTAGACCTGGGAAAGGGGTAAGCGCTGTCGGCAGCCGGGAGCATTAGGAAAAGGCCAGGCTAGCTGTTAGGAAGTGCCCTTAAATGGTGATTTGTGGTTTCCTATTAATTTCTGTAACTGCCCTGTGTTTTACAGCACCCAGCCTGGCCCTTCCCTTGACTTAAACCACCTTGCCCAGATGCCTCAGCCCTGTGGCGAGACCCACCCTCAATAGTGGGCTGGGAATCTCGCCAGCGCCGCTCACCTGGGAAGCACCAGCTCCCTGTGGTACTGCTGGGAGGGAGTGGGAGTGGATTTGGGTACCCTACACTTGGCAGGGTGTTCCCTGTCACCCCCTGCTGGGGTCTGGGACACTTGGGTGCCAGCAGTGGGGTCTGTGTGAGCTGGTGCTGCTCTGTGGGTTGGTGGCACATCGCGCCTGCGGATCTCCAAGAGCTTTACAAGCTTTAATGAATGTGACCACTAACGTGATTTATAGTGCGATTCATTATTGGTATTGGAGGGACTGTATTCTTATTTTGTCATTTGCTGTTAAAATTAATACACTCCATGCTGGCTATAAAAGTGTATTTGCATTTAATTGCAAGTCAGAATGAATTAGTGGATATGATTTAAACCTGAACTCACTCCCTAAAAAGAAATCTTCAGTGGGGAAGGAAAAATCAAGCTCTGTGCTGGATTTCTGTGGTGGACGTAGGGATGGAGACAGGAGTCGGGGAGAGGAGGGGGCAGGCGGGGGCTTGGCTCTTTTTTTTTTCTTTTTTTAAAAAAATTCTTGAGGTTGCTTTCAGCAAAAAATGCCTTTGCCAGGAGGGGCTTAGGCAAAGTGGTCAAGCACATCTGCTCCTGGGAAGGTAGGGAAGAAAAGAGGTTACTAGTAATAGGGCAGCGGCACAAAGGGAAAATTGTACACTGGAAGCATTAGTCTCCTCGGCGGTGGTGTGGCCAGACTGGTTTAGCAGACAGGATGATAGATTGCTTTGTCAAGGGTCCCAGGGTGTGCCCTGAACTTGAAGCACTTTGTTTATCTTGAATAGAAAGGGAAAAGCACAGACATAATCGATGTCTAGTTTTTTAGGAGGGAGGAAGAGGTAGAGGAGGGAGCAAGGGGGTGGTGGCGGGGGGAGGCCCTGCCTGTGGCTCTCCATTAACAGATGAACTTGGCTGAAGTCCAGAGTTTGATGAGAGAGTGTCACAGTTCCAGAGCCGGCCAGCCTTTTCAATAATTTTCTTTTTTTTTATACCTGCTGACTGTACATCAAATGCTCCCAGGTCTTTTGGCTAAAGGCAAGAAGAGGGAGAGAGGGGGGGAAAAAAGACACAGCTCCATTTTTTCCCTCTGAACCAGTTGAGACCAGTCCCTTGGCCACGCACGCAGGTTCTATCATCTTTCCTGGCTTGCTGTTGGGAAAAAAAAGAGTTGTCGCTGTGCCAGTAACCTGAGGGCCCAGGACAGGAAAAAAAAAAAGGGGGTTGCTGTTCTGAGAGGCAAACTAAACTTGAGAATGTGAGAGCAGCAGGGGCTTGCGTGTGTCTGGGAGATTTCAGAGATAGCAGGAGTTAAATTGGGGGGTGAAAAGCATCTGCAAGGCAATGCCTGCCTGGCTGGGGAGAGTGAACCCTGGGGGCAGACCCGGTGCAGGCCCACAGCTTGTGCATGACAGCACCTTTTCATGCTGGCTCCCACCCATTCAAATGACTTTATGAGAAACAAAATCAAATTGATCCCCTAGCGCAGACCTGCACTGGGTGTGAAGGTGGCTACACTTCCAGCCTTCATGCAGCCCTCACAGAAACATTGCTGGGCCATGCCTGACGTCGAGGTGCTTCGTTGGGTGGTGAGAACATAGACAAAATACTGTGGTGGTGTAAAAAACACTGTGGTGGTGAGAATAAAGACAAAATCCTTGTAATGCCGTGGTGGTGAGAATAAAGACAAAATCTGAGATCTTTACTGGGTTACCGTTGTTTTTACCTAAAGTTCCTTGCTTTGCGAGAGGTGGATGTGGTGGGGATGTAGTAAAGGAGGCTGCAGGGATGCTCTGGGTCGGACCTTCCTGAGCGTGCCTGGCTGGGGGTGTGGGTGGCCCCAGAGCGCCTGTGACTTGGAAACACAGTCTGAATTCACGGTTGTTTTGGGTATTTTTATTTTTTTGTTGTTTCCGATTATGCCGTTTCTGACAGTTGTTCAGCTACTTACCAGTCTTGGCAGGAGGCTGAGCCTGTAACATCCTGACATTTTTGCTTTTTAACAGGCCAGTCTCATCGTGCTGGAACAAACAGCAGCTTAACTGTGTTTCACTCTGGCTGATTTGAATAACGTGTACTCTGGTCAAACAAGAAACTCCTCAAAAGAAGAGCTCAACGCCTTGTTTCCCGTCATGCTGATGGACGGTGGATTTCAAAATGCACGGAAAGGGCATAGCTGGGAAAACACAGGCTCCCCCCGCTGCAAAGGGCAGCGTTTTCAGAGGTGTGAAGGGTAGGTCGGAGTGGGTTGGGTCACCTGCCTGTCCTCTGTCCCTTTGATGCATTCCCAGCATCACAGCTTGCTGGGAATTACGAGGTTTGCTTGGCACTAGAGGCTTTGTGTCACATGACTGTCTCTCTTGGAAGGTGGGCATGCATAGAGATGGCGTCTCTTAGCTAAAGCTTTGCCTGACCACCTTGCTCCATGTGGGCATCCAGGTCTGTGAGTCGTAGTTCTTGAGGAATCTGGATATATGCCATGGGTTGAAAATCCCAGCCTTGTTTCCTCTCGTTCCCCTTTGCGTTCTTAGCTAGCAGCTGGTGATGTGTGGTACACTGAGCTCTGCTCTGTGGGAGGAAAGTACAAAGGCTGGAAAGAGGCTGTGGGATACGGCTCCATGAAACTGAGTACCAGGGCTCTGGGTCTGGAAATCTCCTTCCTTACACTGGTTCTTCCCTCACTCCTCATGTTGCATGTCAGACTGTAACTGGTTTGATGGTGAGCTTCCCAGCGACTCGGCACCCCTGTGTTTTTTCCCAGGCGTTTGCCTACGCACGTGTGCAGCTCCCGTGTGTGTGATGCCTGCACAGGACTCCCTGTTATCTGCTGATCGAGGTGTTTACCTCTGCAGCATCCATTACTGAGGACCTGAGTGCCTCGGAGATGTTAATGAACACACCCTCGCACTGCCAAGGCGAGAGAGGCAACTGCTGTGGCACAGGTGGGGTGGCTCACCCCAGGTAAGGCCAGAGAGCTGCAGCAGAGCGGGAATGAGAGCCCAGCCTCACTGCTCTTCCTCCCTGCTGGTGGCTTGGCAAAGCTGGGAAGAAAAGCAAAGATGTGGTCGCATCTCCAAACCAACCTGCTCTTGACCAAGACCTTGGTAAGGAGTCCACCTCGCTTCACCTCTGGCCCTGGGGAGATTCAGCCCCTTGGTCTGGGGGCACGTGCTTGGCTACAGGCGTGCAGTGCCACGTCCCTGGGTTAGTTCACCTGCACGTCTGTGGGGAGGCAGCGGGATTTGCAGGGGCTCCCTGTGTTTGGGCAAAAGGCCTTTGCCCAGACACAAAGGTGGGTTGTATGTCCAGGAGACAAGGCGGTGACCTTTGGGTCAAGTACCTGTGTCTGGAGAGCCCACGATAAATATTGTACAGTGGGAACAATGGGGCTGTAACAGAGCTGCGCCCGAAGAGGCTCGGGCTGAGCAGCCGGCTGGCTGAGAGGCTGCCGGGGGAGCAGTGTAGTATTTCTACTTCAAACTGATTGAAACGTCGACTAAAAATCAATGTTGTTGACTAGGGATAATTTACAGTTTTCTGGGCGCTAAGTAGCCGTGCGCGTAAGGATGCGCTCCGGGACGAGCGCCGAGTGGTCCGGGCACGGTGCTGAATCAGATGCATTATAGGTCAGCTCTTTATTTGTTTCATCACGACTTTTACACAGTTGTCGTGTAATTTATGGCTGCTTTCACGTTGTCAAACATTTTCATTGCGGCTGCTTCTTAACACACTCCTGACACAAACACGGCTGCTTTAAAGACACTGTATTGTTTCATAATCTGAGAGGAGGACTATAAAACATCAAATTACACTATCTTCAGGCTAATCTAAATGCACTACAGATTGAAATCAGAGCTCATTTGTCCCTGATGCAAATTATTAAGTTCTAATTATAAATATCCATTTAATTACCCCATACATTTTTATTCTGCAGACCTTCTCAGCAATTCTGTCTGAGATACAGTAGATGTATAGGAGAAAATCTGCAGTAATTAATGTGCATTTCCTAAATAATAAAGAACAAACATGAGCCACTTTGTTCATGGATGACATATCCGCACACACATTTTTAGCTATCCGTGTCACGGCGGCAGACGCTGAATGCTAATTCAAAAATAAATGGAAAAGACAAAAATTAAAATTTTGGGGGTTTATTTCCCTCCTTTCCCTGCCTGTTGTGGAAAGAGCTGGGTCTTTCAGTGCCTTGTGCCCCCTGGGAGAGGGATGAAGGTGGCTCTGGGAAGCAGCATGTCCCTGGCCTCTGTTTCATGGAGGTGCTGATCCTGAAGCTGTCTTGTACTGGAAGCCCCACAAATCCAGATGCATCTTGCAGTTAAGCAAACTGGGGGAGCCACTTTCTGCCACTCCAGCCTCTCTGACTTCTCAGTTTCACGCCCAACAGCAGCTGGGCAGATTACAAAAGCCCCTCTTGGGCAGCAGTAGGGAATGTTTGTGGTCCCCTCCCTGATTCTGTGCTCATGCTCGTGCAAGGACAGGGATAGACACAGAGAAAGTGTCTGTGGGGGCAGATCCTGCTCGGTTACCCAGGGGTAAATCCTAAGTGGCTTCCTTTCAGTCAGGAGAGTCATTTGGTAGGCACAGCGGTGTAAAGGAGCTTGGGCTCAACCCGTTATGGTTATTTATGTTCAGATTAAGAGAGTTTTGTCTACCGGCCACTGGAGTCCAGGAAAAAAACTTGGAGAAGGTGGCAGGCATGGAGTTGAGCCTGGATACAAGTGATGCCTGTCAGAAATCACCAGAGGAGCACGTGTGTGTGTGAGTGTGTGTACCCATACACATATATGGGGTGGGAATCTGACTGCACGGCAGTTAATATGAGCATTGCCACAGGCTTCATTGCACTCCCTATTTATACCCATATTTGCATCTGCTTTCTGGGTGATAGAGCAGGCTTCTGGAAAGGATACTCGTGTGCTATCAGTAATTATAAACAGAAATTAGCTTTGAATTTTCTCAGACATATATTCCACTAAAGCTCCATTCATTTAATCAGTTAAGAAGATGAGGGGCTGCAGCAGTGTCCTTAATTCCCAAATAACATTGTCCTTATTTATTATAATCGTTTTATCTCAAACTTTGTCCTAGAGTCACAGGGCACTAAGGAGAAAATCATAGAAGTGTTGGTAGGAGCCTAAGGACCTTTAATAGAAAGAAACCGAACAAAACTCAAGCCTGATTTCCTAAATAGAAAAATAATTACCTTGGCTTTTCTAGCAGCAGTATATTTTTTGGAAAGATCAGCTTGTCTTTTTTTTTCTTGTTGTTGTTGTTGTTGGTTTTTTTCTTTTTCCAGAATCACAATTACTGTACTGCTTTGAAACGTTTTTTATTATGATTCCTCTGCAGCACAGTCACTGTACAGCTAATACTGCTTGAGATTTTGCATCTTGTTGGCTCTCTTATGCAGAAACTTAAACTAACCTGGCAGTCGGATGGCGAGCGAGCCACGCCGCAGGCTTGCGAGTGCTTTAATTCCCACACGATCTGCTTTTACCTGAGCAGCTGAATGTATATCTCTGCTCATGTTGCTACTGTCTGGAGTAGAAAGTAAACTATGTATCCCACCACCCACACTAGCTTTTCACAGCTTAATAGTATTTACCTGTAGTTATTGTTATTGTTGTTGTTATTATTATTATATCCTCCAAATGCATCGGTCATTACATCGCTGGTGTCTGGTGGGGTGCCCCGGCTGGGACTCGCTAATGGGGTCACCCATGTCAGGGTGTGATGTATGGATTATGTTTACTGTGGCATGTTTGGTTTGTGAGCGAGGCTGTGGCACTGGGGCAGATGATGAATGAAGATACTCCACAGTTTCGTGTTCATCCCTGTGGTTCCCAGTCTCCAATACAATAAAGATCCTCTTGTGATATAGAGGGATTTATGTGTCTCTAGTGGACTTAGAGCTGAATTTAAAGGTGTGATAGTCCAGTGCTGTGGGGTATTTTTGGTGAAATTTCGGTTTATCCACGACCCAGATAAACACTCGGAATTTGTTGTGAAAACCTTGGAAATGTGTTAACAATCCAGTTAAATAATTTGCCTGGCTGAAATACTGGTCAGTTTTTCATCTTAGGGCCTCCACGAGTCAGCTGGGTGACATTCATCACCAAAACACGAACGGCCGAAGAGAATCACAGGATGATTTGGGTTGGAAGGGACTTCAAAACTCATCTGGTTCCAACCTCCTGCCATTGGCAGGGTCACCTTCCACTAGACCAGGTTGCTCAGAGCCTGATTCAGTGTGGCCTTGAACACTTGCAGGGATGGTGGATGCGCGTGTGCTGTCGGGGACCCCAGTGATTAATGCCTTCAGAGGCTTCCTTACCCTCCAAGATGCAAGTAAAGCACTAGTTCTCTTCAACGTCAGGTTTGCTGTAGTGCCTTTACACTTGGGCTGTGGAGGTTGGAGTCAGGGCATGGTAAGGATGGCCTTCACCCTTGGGGCAGCTGGCTTGTCACTATGGCAGAAGGATGCTCGGAGCTTCCCACTGTTCTCTCCCATAAGTCTCGCTTTCTCTTTTTTCCCCCCTGTGCATCCACTTAAATGGACAACTGTGGTCTGTATGCAGGTTCTTCTTACTTATTTTATCTCCTGAAAGACTCCAACAAGCTTTTACCCACCGAGTCTATAGAGACAACGGCCAGGCAATTTTTGTTTCAATTTAGACGTCTCTCCGGAGCACTAGTTCCAGAGACTGATCAATAGGTTTTATTGTAGACCTCACTGTCTCTAAAAGCACCGTGACCTTATCCTGTCTAAAAATAGCATTTGCTCTTGCTGCCTGCAGAACCTTGACCTGTGACAACCCATTTGGAGCATAACTGACACGTGCAGTCAGCTGTGCATCCAAGACCCTTGCACGCCCCAGGAGAAAGCTCCCTGTGCTCCTTGTAGCCCTTGTTGAGAAGAAGGAGAGAGGGAGGGGTGTGGTGGTGAATGAGGTGCCCTACTCCATCAGGAATCCCAGAGTGATGAGGGTTGGCCTTTTCCAGGTCCTGAGCAAGCCCTGCTCCAGCCCATGGGCAGTGGGAAACGAGCACCTGTGAGCATCCATCCTCTTCTTTTGGGAAGAGCCTTGCATGGAAAGCCAAATACGCATTCACAGCAGCACCTTGTGCCACATCCCTGCGTGAGTTCCTGAGCTCAGGGAAGTGCTGCTCTGGAAAGCATACTCTCCTTTGTTTCTAAGCTGCTCTTCCTGCATTTGGACAAAAGAAGGTCACCTAAGTTACACCATTTCCTGGTCAGTGGGTGTGTTTAAGGCAGTTCCCAAGGGCAGAGTGAGGGGGGAGAGCTCGGTGTGGATTTTGGTGACCTATTGATGCAGCGCAGGGGCTTGAAGTGGCCACCAGGTACTTCCTGCCTATGGCAATGTCAGGCAGAGAAGAGCCCTGTTGCACACCTGCATCCTCCACCGGAAGGGATTTGTTTGGTGTTTTCTGTGCAAATGAAGGGATGTGGGAGAAGAGGAGCCTGCAGGGACCTTGGCACCCCTCCCTGCCTCCTGCTGTGGCCGGGCTGCCCGGCAAGGGTTAACCATCGTCCCTGGTGAGCAAGGTCTGGTACAGAGCCTCTGGGAGATGAAAAGGGAAGCAGCTATGATTGCAGAGCTGTAAAAGGTGGCATTTTGTTCTCCCCGCTAACAAAAGCCAGGACCATTGTTGCCTCTGAGCTTGAAAGAGAGGTCACCGGTGGTATTAGTGCAGCTAATCACAGGAGAGGCCGGGTGGGCTCGGGCGCTGCTGGCGGGGCTGGGACCGGCCAGCGCGGGCTGTTCCCAGGCACAGGTTCCTCTTTGGTTACACAAAATGTCCGCTCCCGCTCCCCTAATGCGCAGGCTATTATTAGCCCGTGTCACTCGGTTATCTGAGAGTGGCGCTTTTAGCTGCCATCTAAGTGCTTGACACTTGGGTTTACAGCAGATTAAATTAATTTTTAGGCTGGTTTGGCTTTGCTGGGTGTAGACAAAGGGAGCAGCTGCCGTGGAAATGTAATCTGGCACTGGTGAGGGTGGACTGCCCTAGCTGGTCTTCCCCTCTGCCTGCGCTTGGAGGGACTTAACATGCAGGGGACGATTTTGGTACCTAAAACACCATCCCTTGGAGCATGGGCACCTGCATCCCCAGCTCAGTGCTGGGCCATGTCCCTATGAGTCAAAGCATGTTGAGATGGAGAGCCTTGTGGATGTGACCAGCTGGGAAGTGCAGGCACCAAACTGGTGCTTATCTTGTGTCTGTCCAAATGCTGTAGTGCAGAGGTCATGATAAATATTATTTACTTATTGATGAGTCTGTTGGTGCAAGCCATTCCTTTTGCTCCCGGGCGTGTTTTTGCCTTACTTATTTTTGGCTAAAAAGCAGCAGGCCTTCAAGAAGATTCTGCATAAGTTTTTTCTGCCCTAAAAGCAGATCAGGTCAAGAAATTAGTCAGAGATGAAACTGACTTAATTGCCAGTTGTTGCTGTGGGTGAGTGGNTTAAAACAGGGTCAGTGTCAGAAACTGAGTTCTTCTGAGCCAGCTCCGGATGGAAAAATCTGGTTGAAGACCTCTCCCTGAGGTCTTCAACTGCTGCTTGAAGGGCATCCTTAGACATTGGATATAATATCACTCTACCTTTAAAGTTAGATTGAGAGGGATCAAAGACACCTCTCAAGATCAAGACACAGCTGGCCCTGCTCCAAAACTGCTTCCTCAATAACCTTCCTCAAGAAGAGAAGGGTAGCAGCAGGCCAGGAGTCGGCAAGGTTGTTTGTGTCAGGAGATATTTTTCTCTTTAGCTGCCTGTTGATGTTCCAGGGTGGCTGGTGCCTTGTGCTCCTGACATGAGGCATCAGACCATCACCCCAAAAACCTGAGGGGGTGGGATTTGTGGAGCAGGGGAACAAGGTTAGCCCAGAGCTGGCGTGAGCAGCCGCTCCACATGGAAATAGCAGATGTTAAAGAAGGTAATGGCTGGATTAAAACTCAGCCCCCATCTTAAATTCACTGCTGTCTTTTCTTGTGGCTTTGGGGTCCATGACTGGTGTAAGCAAATTCCACTTTCCCTGTGGTGCCTCGGCACTGACTGGTGTGCAGCTCTGGCAGGCTGGGCTGCTTTCCCTTGAGTCCTGCACCCCGCTCATCACTGTTCTTCCCATTTATTTGCCTCCTGGCGTGGGAGAGTCTCTGCGGCTGTGGTTTGTGTGCAGGGTGCATTTCAGGGGAGCATGCACAGGTGCTGTATGGGCGTCTCTATGGAAGGAGGTGTGGGCTCGGAGGTTCCAGAGCCAAGGTTTTCATGGGTAGAGGGCAAAGCAGAAACACCTCTGGGGTTTCTCTGCCCAGCCTGGCTTTTAGGTTTGATCCATACGAGACTGATGATCACATTAAATTCACCGCCTTTCAAAATGAGGTCAGGGCAGTGGCGGGAGAAGGTGCAGAGCTGTGGTGAGGGTGCTGTGCAAGCCTTGGCGTGGGAGGCTGGTTGCCCCTTGCAGCCCTTGGCTTGTTGAAGACCTCCTTGAGCAGCCTGCAGGCACATGCAGCAAGTCCGGCCAAGTTTTGGTCCTGGCACTTTCCCTCTTTCCCTGGGGGACTTCAGGGAGAATCACAAATAATTCACCTTGGTGTGGTGCAGGAGGAGGATTCTGTCTTGATTTCAGCATGTGGTGGTGTGTTCACCTGAAAAATGAGAACCTTTTCTGGGCGGGTAAAATATTTGCTGGAAAGTATGATTGGGTGAATTTAGGTACAGCTTTAGCTGGCAAAAAAAAAAAAAAAGAAAAAAAAAAAAAAAAAATTCGGAAAACTTTTGGTCACTGAACCAAAATCTAAAAGGCTTTCATTTCATTTCCATTCTGTTTTTCCCTCTGAATTTTCTGTTTGGAAAACAAATGGAAAATCTGGTTTACGTCCTTCACTAATTAGGAAAATGGAGCTCCTGTGAAGGGGATTAAGTTTAAGTTATTAATGACTGCACAGCGATTTGACAGCCCCCATTGAAAGAAGAGTTATCTGCTCATCTTATCTTATTTAGAATTTTGTTTAGTGTTGTGGCATGGTGGAGGTTTCATGGATTTCTGGGCACATCTTGTAGGTACACTTCACCTATGTGCTTTGCCAGTAAAAGTTTTGCAACAAGTGGATAATGTGTTTTAATCATCCCAACAGAGCAGCCAGCGGTAGCATTGCTTTGAAATGAGTGTTGTTGGGATGGAAAGCCCTCCTTGTCCGTGGTATTTTGGGAGTTAGGAGGCGGATTTTATGGAGTGCTGACTGTGCTGCTTTCCATCTTGATGGGGATGTCCATCTTGATGGGTGTTGGCCTGGCCTTGGGGAAGGTGGTGGCTGCTGCTCTTGCTAAGAAGCTCTTGGAAAACCTGGTTTTCCATTCCATAACTCTCAAATTTAAATTAGTTGTTGGGGCTGCAGTATGTCAACCCAGTCAAATTCGAATCATGTTTGCATAATTCACACCTCACGTCTGATGGGAGAAAAAGTGTTTCCTTAAATTAACAAAAGCCTGTAATTATTTTCTTCTACATGTTGAAATCGGAGAGAAAGGCGTCTCCTTGAATTTTATTCTTTCTATAATTTGTTTTTGCTGTTGTTTCAGAATAATTTAGTCATGTATTTATTAGGAACTGGCAGCATCTGCTAATTTTCAGAGCCATCACAATGATGGCAACATAAAAACTTGAGGCCAGAAGTGGGGCCAACACCTTATTTGCAAGCAGTCACATTTATTTTGGTGCTAATGCTGCTCTGTTAGCAGAGGAATATGGTGTTCAGCATAATAAAGAGTACGAAAATTTGGCCCTGAGCAATCACTTCTGCTGCGTTGGGGTCAGATTGCGGAGCCTTTACTCATCAGGGTAAGTATTTATTAACCTTCGGAGAACAATGGCTGTAATGAGATTACCTGGGTAAGTGCTTATCCAGTCGGGAAGGAAGTTTTGGAGCCTGGGCCCAGTGGTGTTTTAAGAGAGATAAGGATAAGGAGGGCTCTTTGCTCTGCAGGTCGCTTTCCTACCTGTGCCTGGCAGGGCTGGAGGGCAGCCTGGACTGGCCAGGAGTTAATGCCTTTTGAAGTGGTGGTTTCACTCTGTGTTGTCTTTCCGGGATTAGCCATGCTGAGAGGGAGAAAAAGCAGTAAAAAAGTCAGTGTTTGAGTGACGTGAACAAAGTAATTGACTATCAGTATCAAGAATTACTGCACAACCATGCAGGGGACAAGTCAGAACATAACTTGACAAAACCCTGCAACAAAGGGCTGCTCAAACACACCCTTCAGTCTCGGGAGCTGTAAATTGAGCTTCAATTCCAGGAAAATACTTTTGGGCTTTGTGTACGTTTTTGTATCTGCTTGCAGCGCTTCAATGCCACTCAGGAGGTGACTGAAATCCCCAAAAAGAAGCAGCAAGCACCGTGCTCAGCCAAGCACCAAGATCAGTTGTTCATGTTGGTTCATGGCAAAGTGGCTTTAGTCATCACAACCATACAGTACTTCTCTGATTCCCACCTCATTTTCCCATCTGGCTCTGTGTACTTCTCAAAAAAACTTGGGGAGGTGAAACAGCTCCTCAGTCGTATTTTAGTCGCTGTTTCTCTTACAAGGGAGAAACAAAGAGGGGGACCTTGTACCCTGCTGTGTGAGTGCAGTGATCATTCAGTGAGGAGCTCCACACCCATTTCTTCCTACAGGTTAGAGACACATTTTTGGCACTGGACACGGTAAGCGTTCCAACATGTTTTTAATCTGTGGCTCTCACGTCTTTAAAGGTCTGGTGTCGTGGCTCTGGTTGCGTGCACGTATTTCAAGGTATCTGAGTAGTGCAAATTGTGGGTAAAATACCGTGACATGAATTTAATCTGTTGGTAGGAGTTTGCTCTGTGTTTGTTCTGCCTGTCCTTTGGTGCCACTTTCTATGTCCTCAGCTTTTTGCCTGTGACATTAGATGACTCTTCTGGATTTCCTGGTGTCTGGCAAAAGGCTAGTGACAATACACTGTCGATACTTTCTGAATTTATTCCTAAATGGTGAAACCTGTCAATTGCTTTTGCTGGGCATGTGAAGTGAGAAGTTGGATTGTTCATTTTCTACCCAGCGTGCACCTAGGTGTTGAAACACAGTGTCAAAATTGTGGAATTCTGTTGAATTGGGTTTTTGATCAGACTCCAGGTTCTGATTCAATTCCTTCCCCATTTGCCCGGAATGCAGACTGTGCCAGTTGATTTTCCCCTTTCTTCTCTGAGTGGCATTGCCGCAGTCTGAACTCAACCAGGCTCGTAATTTCTCGGATGCTTTTTCTTAGAGGCAGAGCCATAGGAGCAAATGTCTGGGGAGGACCTTCCAGGTCACTGGGTGCAGTCCGTGGCCTTCGACATCCAGAGGTGCTGAAGTGGCTTCATGTGGCCTCATTTTGTGTTTTACTCAAACATGCTGAGATGAGAACAGTGCCCGGGGTGGAGCGGCGGGCGAGGAGGAGGGAAGAGGAGATGGATGATCCCTCTCTTGTTGTGGGAAGATTCAGCAGTTGCCCTTGGTCCTTTCACCTCTGCGGGGCCACATAAGGGTTACAGCATTTGAGACGTTTCCCAAAGTGTCAGTGTTCAGAGCACCATTAGGAAAAGATGAGATGAATGACCAGAATGTAGGGGCAAAACAAATTAGGCAGTTCAAAAGCTGCAAACAAGTCATTTGTGGGGAATAACGAAGGCTTGCGGTTGTGAGGCCGTTCCTTCTCCAGCCCATTGCCACTGTGTTTATAAATCAGGGGAACAAAACAGGAGCCCTTGTTAGGCCAGGGTGACATTAAGGGTGCATTTAGCTACAGAGTGTAACACTGCTGTGAAATCAGATGGATGCTCAAGCTATGCTGCAGCTTGTGGGGAAAGCAAGGCTGTGCCTTTGGGACTGGCTCAGACCTTCCTCGGGTGTCGCGTTTCCTGTTCTGCAGAGAGGGCTCCATAGGTCCAAGCCAGGTTTTTCCCCATTTGTGGCTCTCTAGTTCTGCCTCTTGAGACGTTGCTCCAGCCTCTCCCTGCCTAATATCCACCGACCTCTGCTCCCTCAGGGATAGACCTGACACGTCCCCTTTAGGCAGTGGTGCCTCCTGTCCCCTGTAACTCCATCTGTAGGGTCCCTGGACATGCTGCAAGCCTCCTGGTTATCTTGCACACCAGGAAACCTGACTGGCTGGTGTAGGTGCTCCTAAGTGAGCAGTATTATATTACCCCACATAAATGTCACATTAATGGAGCATTATAACCCAAAGATGCTCGTAGATCACTCTAAACCATTTTAGGCATCTGTTATGCTTCCGTCATCTGCTCTTCACCCATTTGTTTGTGTTTGGGATGGGAAGGATGCTGCCAGGAGAGCCTGGAGGGGACCTGGGGGGAAGCGGGGCTGGAATGATGAGCAGCCTACCTTCTGTCTGGGAGCTACACCGGAGTGAAGCCCAGCTCCACCAGGCTGTTGCCATGCTGGAAGAGGTGTCACAAGCTGCAGCTTGGCTTCGAAGGGGTGTTGATAGAAAGTGCTGACTTATCTGAGCTGGCTCAACGCCTCCTGAAAGTCCGGTGTAGCCACGGGGGGAGCTGAGCTCGGCGCTGCCGAAAGCCCACGGTGCCTCGTCTGTGACGGCTTTCTAGATCACACCATGTAACACAGCCCAACAAAGGGCTTTTAAATCCTAGTCAAGAAGACAGACAATAGAAGGTCAGAGTTTAAAAGAGAAAGTGTGCCTCAGACTGATGTAATTCCCCTTCTCCCCCCTTTTCTTAGTGTGAATCCTTTGATATTTGAGCAGGGAAATCCTCTTTATCGGGAAACTCCACCTCCTCTTATCTCATACTCCCTCGAAAATACTATCTGCTCTCCCGCCTTTCAGCCTCCCAACCCAGTTTGTGGTGGGAACCTCCCCACGTGGGCCACACTGCCATCCCATCCCTCTCACCAGGTGTGCACAGCAAGGCTTGGGGCTCCACACCGGGATTTGCTGTAAGTGAGCACCCTCTGGCTAATGATTCCTGTGGGAATCCATGCTTGCCTGTCCTGGTCAGGATCCTGGGAGTGTATGGGGTCTGCACATGAGGCAACCTCAACGTGTCATGACACTGCCCTTGCAGCAATTGGCTGGCAAGGCTTAGGTGGTGAAGCCTAGCCATGTTTACCTTTCAGCCCAGCAAATAAAGGTCTCCCTCACCTTCTTGTATTGCAGAGCAATCTTTTTCAAAAAAGATACAAAACTGGCCATGTTGAGTCAGACCAGAGATCTGGTGTTCTGTTTCTGGCCCGTACTGAGTGGGAGCCCTTGGAAGCAGCGGAAGACATAAAGCAGGCGCAGGGAATTTCCTATTCCCTGCTGTGTCCTCTTGTCTTTCCTCTCTGGCATTGTGGGTTGGGCTGGAGCATCCCCACTCTTCCCTCAAGGTTGTGCCTGTCTCTTCTGGTTACTTGCATGCATTTTGCCTGAGCTGGGACCTGGGAGGTTGCATTACATTGCTGATTGCATCAGATAAGTTGTGTTTCTTAATCTCCTTGCAGTGGGCTGCAGTAAGTCTTGTTAGCACTCTTAATTTGCTCTAACAAACAGTTGCAGAGCTGGGGAAAGGAAACGTCCCTGTGTGTGCACTCAAAGCCGCTGGGGATTCTGGCGGGGCTGCTGCAGCTTTGGAGACCAAAGAGCTTCTGTCCCTCTCCTGCCCTGTGGAAAATCAGGTTGTGGCTCTGACCTGAGCTGTTGGTAATCAGAGGACCGGGCTCTCCTTTCACACAAGCAGATTTTCACTTGCTGTGTCTCTGAGGATGTCAGTAGGTGTATTCTCAGTGTGAGGCAGGCAGAGGTGCCCAGCACATCTTTGTGTGCAGAGGACACCAGGTACCTGTTCTGATGTCCAGCTGGTGTCAGTGACTGCTGAGGTGACACCTGAGGGGTTTTGTTCTTTCCACATCCAGAAGAGCCAGTGAATCACCTGTAGTCATACCTAGGGCAACCCTTGAGGTGTAAATCAGATGGGACCTGCCTGGTCAATTTGCACCAGCAGCTGTTCTAATCCTGAAGGCTCATCCCTGAAGTCGTACAGGATTGGCCACTTAATTTTTTCTCCTTAAGACATTAAAAGTGACTTTTCCAGTACGATGGATTTTGTTATTCACATTGCTCTCTCCCCTTCCATTGGCCCTAAAACTCACAGGGCTGGGGCAAGAATTCACAGGACTTCTCAGCAACATTTTACAATCTTCGCAGTCTACTGTGCTCCTGCACTTCCAACTTCTTACAGTCTGGAAAAGAGCTTGGCTGCAAGAAGACTGTGTCTGTGAAATGGTGCAGAGTGGAAGGAAATGGTGTCAGTAGCTGTGCAGTTGATGTAGATTGTAATTCTTGTAGCCTTCAGTTCCAACCCAGATTAGCACTCCCTTAGCTTAAAATAACAAAAAGGGAACTGTCAAAATCAGAGCAAAAATGTTGGCATGATGAAACATGTTAACAGGTAGCCATTAGCACTTTATGTCTGCATGAATAGTGGCTCTAAGTGTTTTTTATTGGTAACAAAGCAGGGAGGATGGGCAGAAAATGGTATTTGTTTTCAAACTGGCTTGTTGCTTTAATTGCAGTTTTTTATTGTCATTACTTTGTGGTCAGGGTATGCTCTGGGCTGGGGAGGTGGCCTTGGGACACAACTGGGTTTCAAGTTTTTTGCCAGAGAAAGAGGAAAGGACCAGATAGTCTGGACTGGACCTGTTGTTATTCTTATTTTGCTCTTAACAACATGTGTGAGATACCCAGCTCTGGAAGAAGAGCGAGGGGATGGCTGTGGTGCGGACTGAAACATGACTGTAACATCTGAGGCTGGTCGGTCCAGATGTGTGAGATGTTCCCACTGCTGAACCACGGAAAAGTCACCACACTGAGAGCAGCTCTGGGTTGTGCTGGTGCTTTGCTGGTTGACACTTGACTGATCATTCATGGTCATTCCCAGGCGCCAGCATCCAGAGGTTGCTTAAGGGAATGGCAGACATTTATTGGAAGAACTAAAACAGAAAAAGAAAAGACAAAAATACGAAAGAGAAAGGGGGGGTCTGTGTAGACACCGGGAGTGTTTGTCCCAGAAATTAAGGTAAATCCTTCTGGGTTTTTTAATAGTGTTTATGACAGTGGAGGAGAGGCCATTGGCTCCATCCCACCAAGCAGCAGCATGTGCCAACTGCGATGGCTGGAAGTGGTCGGAGCTGTGTGGTCTTCCTGACTCACCCTAAGACCCATCACAGCCCTGCTTGTCTCTGTTTCCACCCTCTCTGACCATCCGTGTTTCCTCTGGTGCATGGAGCTTTTGCCAATGTGAAGGTCCTTGGGAGAAAAAAAAGATAAAAAGAAAAGATTTAAAAAAAAAGATGCATGCTCTCGCTGTCTCCTATGGACCCTTCTTGTTGCATCCCTTGAGAAACATGCCTTGTGAATGTTTTGTCTGTGTCTCAGCACCTGGCAGCCCTTCTTGTTAGTGGAAATGTCAGCCCCTGCCTTGTTGCTGACTGCAGGGCTGAGTCTCAGTGTCTCAGTGCTGGCCAGGATCTGGCCTTGGGCAAGGCCTCTCTTCCACCAGCTTCTCTCTGCTGCTCTTGGGCCCATGTGTCGATGAACACGAGTTGCCTCCTATTGTTTATTTACACAAGATTTTTTGGGGAGACGGCCTGATGGCAGTCAGTGTCTTAGGTTGGTTCTCCATGGGTGAGCTTAGTAGTTGCTCAACTACTTTTGCTGTTGGTTTTGGGTTTCTTGTGAGGTCTTGCTCATGAGTGCATGTGTGGGCTTTGGTTCTGCTGTGGGGAGAGATGTTGGTGCCCCTGTGTAGCCTTGAAAGCCTTGAAAATCTCAGCCTTGGGTGCAAAATGTGCCTTTTGAGTATCAACACTTCCTTCCTTCCTTCCCAGAGAAAACAAAATAATGCTGGCAGTTGTAGCACAGTGCCTTGTTCTTTTCTTACGGGAGCTCTGGATTAATGGCAAAAACATGGTCTGGATGCTGCTCTACAGCCTTCAAAAAATCTGTTTGTTTGTTTCTCCCCCTCGGCTGTGGTGCGGCTGGCGCGAGGACGCTTCCCACCTTTCTGCCATATGTTCTTGGATTCTGGCAAGACAGTAGCAGGGTTTGCACCTGGACAGCTGAAGGCCATGGGTGGCTCTGTGGGACCCACACTGCCCTCCCTCTCTCCCACACACGCTAAAACGATCTTTTCCTCCCGCTGAACCTTACAAGGTTTTCCTCCATATGCACTTCAGTAGGTTTTAACTTTTTTGTCTTGAATCCAAGCAGCTTTAATCAACATAAACGCTTGCGGTGGGTATAGGTTGCCGCATTTAATAAAGGGTGAGCTTCCCCCCCCCTTTTTCTTTCTTCTCTTCTTTCTTTTCATCCCTTATTTTGCATTCTGCCGCGTGCGATGAGCGTTTAATCCCTGCCCTTCTGTCTGTTGAGATATTATGTTTTTTTAATAGTGCTTGTTTATGACTAAGGTCAAAGACAGTATTTCAGAACAAAAATTAGAGTTAGTTCATAATTGCGTACATATGTATGTTACTGTTTATTTTTATAGTTTGCTAATTTATTTTTAAACAGCTCGGTTGAGCCAACATGTTTATAGGTCTGTTTATCACATGTCTTGCCAGTCGGAGTGCTAAAAGACACATGCTTTTCAATAGCACAGATCCGAAGTGAAATTAGATAATACCGCCAGGTAGCAATTTAATTACATTAATTGAATGTTTAGGTTGAAATGTAGTTTTGCAAAGGCTATAATGGAATACATTTATAAGTGTCTGCGTATAAATCTTGGCATTTAAAATGTTATTCAAGCCTGCTGGCAGGGAAATGAAACTCCATTGAGTGTTTTTGAGGGAGAAAGGACGTATTTCACTATGAGTACTGTGCTTGCCATCACTTGGGGTTTGGGCCCTGTCTCAGCTGTTGGGAACCTCTGCGGGTGCTCCTTTCCGTGGGGAGATACCTGATCAGGAGGATGTGTGGCCTGATCCAGAATGATGGGATCAGGAAACAACAGCCCCTTTGAGTCCCGATGGGGAGATAAGGGGTGAGTCCCGATGGAGAGATAAGGGGTGAGCTGGCACTTGGCAGGAGGGCAGGGTGTTAGCCAGCCTGGAGAAAGTGTTTGTCCGGCTGAAACCAAGTCCTTGTGATCGTGCACTGAGGGATTTCCCAAGTCTGCCAGCTGCTGCACTGGATTGTTCTGTGTGTTCTGGCTGTGGGCTGCTAAACAGCCCTGGAAAGGCAGCTCAGGGGAAGTTCCACTGAAGAGCAGAAGCTGTGAATGAACCATGCTCTCCAGCCCGGATGAGGATTTAATCCTCAGCGTAAACATGTACAAATAACGTATTGTCAGGAGAGGGAAAGGGAAAATTCCTTTGGTTTGACGGTGCCCAAGAATAGCAGGCTTGGTTGGGAGAGGATGGGAAGAACTGCTCTGGCACTCCTTGGTTTTCCTTACACTACTGCCTTTTGCATGCACCCATTTCCAAGCAAAATGCTAAAATCATGGCATTTGTAGTGAGGCTGGGCTTTTTGCAGATCTCTTCTAGGATCCTGACAGCTGAGCGAGGTTTCAAAAGCAAAAAATAATGTAAATCAAAAGGAGCAGGAGGTCATAGGTGGATTTTTATTGGGGCTCAGGGATAGATAAGGACTAACCAGAGGAGAGTCACAGCGTGTGCAGCATTCTTGTGCCACGATGGGCGATCTCCTTTTGGGTGCCTGCATCCCAGGAGGGATGGAGGAGGAAGAGGGGGGGATATGCAAGACCTAAACACCCAGGCAGTGGGAAGTGTTTGGAATTAGGCTGGTGGCAAGCAGGCCCCTGGCATTTCTCAGGCTTTTATATTGCATACAAGTCAGGAAAAACGCTTCAGGCTCAGCACAGGGATCTTTTAATCTGTTTTGTGAACTCACTTGTGTGTGGGAACTTGAAGCCTCTCCTCCCTTATCTGGGTTGGGATGGGCAACTGAGGTGTGGGATTTTTCCCCCGGTCTTGAAGGGTTAACATGTGCTTTCAGCCCCTTGCCAAAGCACAAGTAACATTGAAATGTGGCTTCTCAAGTCGAGGTGCCTCCAGTGAATCTGGCTTTTTGGGCAGTCATGGCTGGTGTTTTGGCAAGAGCTCCAGTTTCTTCTCCGTCTTTCGGATCAAAGGAGGCTTCCCTGTGTGTCTTGTTGGACCTCCGTAGTGGGGTTTGGCCTCATGGGTCAGGGTCTGCTGAAAAAACACAGCACAAGCTGTGCTGGCCAGGATTTGATGCACTTAGTAAAATATTTAGCTGTGTTAATAGCATTTGCTTTCTTCTCCTCTTACTTTCCCCACCAGTCTATAAAGTGATGATTCTTTGAGGGCCTGACAGGCACCTGAACATGGGGTGGCTGTTTGTGCCCTCCTTTGGTAACTTGTGGCTAACTGTCTTAAAAAGCTCTTTTCAGTGGGGTTTTCCTCTCTTTTTAGCTGAAAATAAGTGACTGATTTATTTTTTTTCATCTTACAAAAGCTCACCTCTGGCTTAAGACCAACTAGGGAGAGTTTGTGCTCAAAAAAAAAAAAAAAGTAGTCCAAATCAGAGGATTTCAGTGGAAGTCACAACATAAAACTGAAGTTAGAGTGGCATCCACCAGGTGATTACCGTAATGCTGAGTGCTTATTGCTGGGCTCAAGCTTTCTGAACTCATGGGAATGGTTCCAGCTTGTTTGGGCTTAGGAACAAAACCTCTCCATGATGCTGCAGCCAGGGTGGAAGGGATCCAGGGAGCGCTGGGAAGCGGCGCAGCACCATCCCTATGCTGCAGGCTTGTTTTAATGACTAAAGCTAACAGAGCATCCAATGGCGTTGCAGTAGGAATGTTTGCAGGCTGAGTTCAAAATGCTTATTTGAAAATAATCAGTCATGGCCTAAAAGCTGGCTTATTTTAGTATGGAGACCAACAGGTAGGACTGCTGTATTAAGGATGCTGAAGTGGTATATGTTTTAGGATCATATTGCAGTCTTTTTGGGTTGGAGGGCATCTTCTTCAGCCCTGATTCTGCTGCCATCCTTTCCAACAAAACCAAAGTTGGTTTTGTCTCAGTTTTTGTCTCAGGTGACAGAGCTGGTGTGATAGAGAACAGTTGCAAACACTCTTTTTTCGGGTTTATGTGGCCTAAGCCATGAGAGTTGAGCACAGGAGTAGATAAATAAGCTCTGCTGATGGTCTTCTGTTACATTTGCAGTGGGATCTGTTTTTTAAGATCATTTTTTCCCTGAGTCTTTGAGAGCAGCCCACTTAAAGGACTCACAGAGCTGTATTTTCTTTACAGTAATGAGGCATCATGACATACCAGTTGTGGAAAATCTGATAGACTTGGGAGACCCTAGGAGGGTAGAAAATTACTTAATTTACTTTGTGTGCCATAGTCTTAATTTTCAACTATTTGAACAACTGATTGCTGGGGCAATCATCAGATCTTCAGAGTTAAGATGTTTCCTGCTGGAATGGAGCATTAGCTAAATCAGCAATGGTAAAACGGAGCGATTGCGCGCGTCCATCTGAGGGTAAGAAGGAGAAATTTAATCCCTGAACCCGAGCTCCAATGCTTTCTTCTTTTGTGGGAAGGGTGAAGCAGGTGAGGCTCACCTGGTCTGGTGGTTAGTTACCCGGGTGGGGAGCTGGGGCTGCGTGGCTTTGGCGGTGGCTCTGGTTGGCTCTGGCGGCAGCTCCGGCAGGAAGGAGCTGGGTCTGGTTTCCTTCTGAGCTCTCTGCTCAGTGATTCCCCTGGTATTTGCTCATTGTGAGTAAGAGCGATAAAATCTAGTGGTGGAATTACATTATGTCTTGGGTGCTTTCTTTCCAAATTAGTAGTAATCCTACATGTCTTTGACCCATTTCACGGAGACAGGGGGCTGGATTCTGCTGCCTGTTTACTGTGAGCAGCTGGCTGAAGCAAACAGACCTTGAGTAAAGGGATTAGAAATCAGCCCTTCACTTGGGTGAGGTGTTGCAGTCCTTGTGCTGTGGACAGTCCTTTCTTGAACAAGTTTTCCCACAAGCCTTGCATAGGTACCTGCTCATAAAGAGACTGCTGGTTTACTCACGGGGATGCGAATAACAGCAGCGGAAGCGCAGAGGGAGGCACCCAGGGTGAAGGGACCCATTTTATTCACCAAGATCGAGCTCGTACTGGAGCAAAAAAGATAGAGGACTTTTCATTTTGAAAACTCTACGCCACTGAAAAAAAGTATGTGAAATTGCTCAGAAAGGCAAATAGGCATAGGTGTTCAGAGACCTTCTCCTGCCTTCCCGTGCCAGCAGAAAACGAAAAATTCAGTGTGAAAGTATTTTCTTATTAAAAGAACCCCGAACTGGGCTGTAAAATGCAATACTAATTTCTGAAGGCTGGGAGCTGCATGAGTGAGAATATTTAATTACAGTAGCAAAGTACAAACATATCCTAGCGAGCATTCATTGTGTTAATAATAATTAATTAATTCCTTGGCTAAAACATACATCCTGCTCCTGTTCTTTTTTAGTGGGCCGGGAATCCAATCCCACTTCTTATTTTGCTGACAACCGCCCAGCAAGTATGGAGGGTAGAGGCTGGAGCCTATTTATATAAACAGAGGCTTTATGTTTCGCTATGTGGATGGTGATGCTGGGGTTGCACAGTTTTGGCTTAGCAGAGGAGGCGAGGACTTGAAGCCGATCAGCTGATGCAGGGGGCCCGAGTATCTGACTGCTCCAGCGATAAGTGTCTGTACAAATATTTATACAATCCTGATAGTCTTTTGAATTGCATTATTACAGCACAAAAAGCTGTCAGATTTCCAGGCTTTCCGAGGCGTACTTCTTACGAGGCTTGCATTCGTTTTGCCAGCGGACACGGGCGAACTCCGCTCCCGCTCGGAGCCGGTTGGACCCACGCCACGGCTCCACCGGGAGTGGGGTAGGTGCTGAGCCCCTGCAGCACCCAGCCCCAGCTGATAAGCCCCGTGAGAGCCTGGCTCTGTTAGTTCAGGCTTAGCACCGAATTAATGCAATTATGTGGCACAGGGCTGATTCACAGCAGCCACGGAGTGAGACTGCGGGCTGAAGAAGCTCAGAGCAAAGGGTGATGGAGAGGTAGCCCCTGCATTTGAGAGACACATTTCTGTGCCAGGCTGCAAACTCCCACCTTATCCTGGAATGCTGCTCCTCCCCGGGGTCACTCACAGAGAGGGTCTGATTCCAAGTCTGCATCTAATGGTTGGAGGCAAATGTCACATCAGGCCCCACATAGGAAAATGACAATTGTCACTTAGAAGGAAAGGTTAAGAGATTTTGGTGGCTTATGTGCAGAGGCAGATGTAGATGGATTTGGATAGGTGTAGAGGAGAATTCACCTTGTGCCTTTTCTGTTGGAAGTTAGTCCAAATATCCACATAGGTAGGTATCCAGGCATTGCTGATGGTTTGATGGTGATTCTCACGAGATCTGTGTTTTTTCGTAAAGCTTTCTTGGAGCCATGGGATTACAGGATCCTACTGGCACTCTGGAATAAAATTTGACAACAGGACTTCAGTTCCACTTCAGATCGGATATATGCAGGCACAGTTCACACTGCTTGCTGCCATGAGGCCAAAGGGATTATTCCAGATCTGCAAAACCAACACAAGTTTGAGTCAGTGGTAGGGAAAGCTGGAGGCTTCACCAAAGTGACTGGAATAAATCAAGTGCTGTCAGTGGAAAGCAGTGGCTGTTCTGGAGCAGGGTTGGAATACATCAGTAGCTGCCCCAGCCCTGGCAGAGAAAGCCCTGTGTTTTCACATGCTGATAGTGATTGCCTGTCCTGTTCCACTTACTTGTAAGATTAGGAGTTTGGAAAATATTTGCAAGGTTGTGAAACCACAGTCGGGGGTTGCTGAGGGCCTCCTGGTGTCCTTCAGCGTCACAGTTCGGGATAGCCTTGGTTTTTAGGGACAAGTGTGTGTCTTCTAACAGCTCTCTCCAGTGTCTCTCCAGAGCTTTCCAAGGAGTGGGCTCTTTACTTCCAGTGCAGCATTTGTTTGTTTTTAGGGCATGTTTTTCCCCAAGGAAAGAAGAGTAGCAATCCCATGATCAAAGAAACAAAGCAAATTGCTGTGGAATTTCTGCTTAACAGTATTTGAATAATAAAAAAAAAGTAGTATATAATTTTAGTATATAATTTATAAATGAGTCATGTGTGCCTCAGCTCTGGCCTGCTGGAGCAGCGTCAGAGCAGTGTCAGGTTCAGCAGCCTGTCAGCCCATCACCTGGGATGTGGTGTTGTACAGGGAGAGCAGAGCCATGAGGCTGCTCCATCCGCATCCCTGGCTATGGTGAGCCCATCTGCTGCTGCAACACTGGCTTGGATAGGTGAGCTGCATGCAGGGGAAGGATCAAGTGACTTGGGGAGGGAAAAATCACCTCCTGATGCTCATGGTAAGGAAGAAAGCCAGGTTTTCCATGGTGGCTGGGTAATTCGCTGGGACCGCTGTGTGCCCTGCTCCTGCAGCTCCCAGTGCTGCAGCATCCCTGCTTGGCCAGTATCACTGGACAGACCATGCCCAGCACAGCAATGTGGCTAGCCAGATAACAAGGGCATTAACCCTGTTTTTCTGCCTGTGTTCTAACAGGAATAGCCCCATTCCTGAAATTGCACCTGCAAACCTTATGTCTCAGTCACCTCATTTGGCCATTGGATTGCTGCTGAGCCTGGCTGCAGGGGGTGGGATGGGGTAGACCCCTCCCTTCATGCTGTTATTTGAGGTCTTGTGGGGCAGTGCTGTGCTCAGAGAGGCTTTACCAGGATAAGAACAATTAGGGCTGGTTTTCTGCAAGTAGTAGGGTTGTGCTTAAAAATGCCTGTTGGGCTTGGAAGGGCTGCATGTGTTTCCCTGGCAGGCTCTCCTTTAGTTTCCAGCAGGGATGTGCTTTGCCTCTGCAGCATCCCAACTTGAGAGGAGGCAGGTGGAAACAGTGAGTGCTCAGGGAAACTTTGAAGCAGCATTATTAATGTCACAACCCCAAAAAGAAGTCTGTGTAGTGTGTTGCTCGATGTGTAGTGTAGCTGCACATTCTGTTTGGTGTCTCAGAGGCAGCATAGCTGGAGCAGGATGGTTTTGTAGCGGTCACCTGTCCTCCTTGCTGTTTCCTCTAGTGCCAGTAGCTCTCTGGATGGACACAGTGGCATGGGACATCCTCACCATGAGTCCAGAGGTGATGCCTGCAGCTACACACCACTTTGGAGGGCTGTTAAAAGCTCAGCTTTAGAGGAGGTGGGAAAGTAAGTGCAGAATTGCTTCAAACAGCCTAAAAATGTGGGATGTGCGGTGAAAGGCACATGCACTGCAGCTGTTTGTGACCTGATCAGATCCTCATCACCCACATGTCCTGCTGAAGGGGGCAAGGAGCTGCAGGTGCTGCTGGAGCTGCACCAAGGGGATGGATGGCTTCCATGGATCCCATTCTGATGTCATCCAAGGCTGTGGAAGCTCAGCGGTGGTGGGATCTCTGTAAAGCTGAGAGCTCAAGCAACAGCAAAACTGGCAGATACACAGGGTGCAGAGGGGCACATCCTAACCCAAAAGTAAGGGACCCGCAGTTTGCCTTAGGATTGGGTCTGTAACTCTGGCACTCTCTAAACAGTACCAAAGTTGGCCCCTCAGTTCTGTGGCCGGTCCTTGCAGACTCTGGCCCATAGATAGCGTCTGACAGCACCTGCACCTGCACTTCTGCGGGGCAGAAATCAAAGCTGTGTGCACCTGCTTGCAAACACCCAGGCACTGACTAAACACTGTGAGCGGCCTCGGCACTGAAATGGCAAATCTGCTTTGGAGAATGGCCTTTAATCACAGCAAAAGCTTTCTTCTGCTTAGGTGGTGACCAGAGCACAAGTGCAGGGGAAGGACTGGAGCTGCTTTGGTTGGTTTCTCAGTCTCTGCCTGGTGCAAGGGCTGGTGAGGTGCGCTCTGGGGACAGCTGGGTGACAAGCGATCTGGGACGTGCCATTCAAGGGCTGATTGTTATGACTTTGTGAGGATTTTTAATGCATCTATCTTTGCTCCAAGCATCTTCTAGAGTGATACGTGCCCGAGTGGACAGACAGACAGGTGGTGGGCTGCTGCCCCACAAAAGCCTACGGGGAGCCCGCAGCAAACCCCGCTGGCCGCACACCCAGCTGCTGCCCCACGCGTTGCCTCAGCGGGCAGATGTCGGCATTGCTCAACGCCAGCAGGACCTGGATGTCTGTTTATTAACGGATAAGATGGTCAGGCCGGCACACGGCTCCTGAGCCGGCCTGTGCAACTCCTGTGGTTTCCAACCGTACTTATCGAGGGAGGGGGCTGCCTGCCCAGCGAGGGTGTTTCCTCTAATCAGTATTTTCACATGCCAATGGCAGGCAGATGTGCAGGGGGCAAAGGCTCAGCCATCTCTCAACAGCTGCTCAGGGGAAGGAGTCACCTAAGGCAATGCTGGGGAGGTGGGAAGGAACATACTGCTCAGAATAAGTAAATATTCCCCAATACAGGGTAGCACGGGGAGAATTCACACACACCCTTGGCCATGAACTGTCAGAACCTGGTGAGAGGGGCTGGCAGTTTAAACAGGCACTGCCTCCACGCCAGCACTCCCCACCGTCCCATCTAGAAGGAATCAACTCCTTGCAGTATTGCCTAGCAATAAGTTCAGTTCCAGAAACCCTTCTCCAAGTTCCCTTAGAGGCTTCTCCTATTGTCTGCCCTGTGTCCCCGAGGCGCCGCAGGCAGCGCGCGAGAGTGTTGCGGGCTCAATTTAACGGCATCTCCCCTGCTTATCAGACTATATAATAAACATGGCTTTTAGGGGGGACTTTTTGGGGAGGGGTGCGAGGCAGGCAGTGAATGGAGAGGCCAGACACCATTGTCTGGCAAGAATGTGAGTCGCCCTGGGCTCGCCTTCCAAATTGTCCCAGCATCAATCCCCCCTCCTTTGCGGGATTTCCTTCTCCAGCCGGGGTTTTGTTTCGGAACAAGCGTTGGTCAAACAAGCTTTTGTTTGCGGTCAGTTGCTTGGCACACATACACCACTTCTGGTGGGGGACAATGAGGAAGCTGTTTCGGGGGCAGCTGCGGTGGGACTGAAAGGGAATACTGATGGAAAAAAGGGCGCGGGGAGGAAATAGCTGGGTGGAAATTAATTGGGAGGATCTTATGAAGTCTGGGTGCTCTGCAGCAGTTGGGAGAGTGGCGGGAAGTCCTTCGATCTTGCTGCCTCATCCTGCTCACTGCCTCGTGCTGGTTTATGTGACTTCTTCCCCCCAGGATACCCCACCTCAGAGCAGAAAGTTGGACAAAATATTTGTGACTATGCATCTAAAAAGCTTTCTTTCAGGAAGAAGTAAACTTATTTACAGCAATAATAGAGTTTAAAGGAATTGTATAAGTGAGACTGACTTCTTCGTCAGCAAAAATTGCAGCAAAACTGTTCATAGATGACATTACCTAAATGACATTACGTACGTATGTCCTTTCTTTCACATTTCCTGTAATCCTGTTATGGCATTGTCCCATTACCTCAAGCACTGTCATCTTTAAATGCTGTCAGATCTTAACTGGATGGCCAAGGACATCAGAAAAGGATCGAGGTGAGGCTGATGGCAATTTCAGACCTGTTGTATATATGGCCATCTCCCAGCCTTCCCCCAGATGGGGTGTTTTCTGATAACACGTTCAGGTAAAGTGATGACTCAAGGACTTGTACATCTTTTACGGAGCCACTGCCCATCCCCACCACATCTAGCACCCTTTTTTGGGAAGTGCAGGGTGTCGGGCACAGAGTGTTGGAGGTGCTGGAGGTGGCAAGTACGAGCTGTGTGCTTGCTGGTACTTGTTGGAAAGTGCTCCCATCCCCAGGAAAATGAGGACCCAGAGTCAGTGGATGGAATGAGCAACCCTTCCACTCCCTGTACAGCCTTCATGGCATTACTGACATTGCAAAGCACACGGAGTTCCTCGGACTTAAGTGCAACACCTTGATGTTAATACCTTTTAATGTTATTGCTCTTATTATGTTACCGCTAAAAAATTACATGAGGCCAGTTTCTTTTACTCCAACCACGAATGAGCCTCTGTGGCTTTTTGAAAGTGCTCCAAGACGTGGCAGCAAATGAGAGGATTGCGACTTCTGCCACTCACCTGCTGAAATCTTAAGCGCTCTTAAGCCTGAGGAGTGGGGAATGTTGGTGTGGAGGCAGTGCCTGTTTAAACTGGCAGCCCCTCTCACCAGGTTCTAACAGTGATGGTGATAGCTGCCAGCTCCAGGGGCAGGAACTGTCATTTTGTTATCTCTGGGAGCAGTGCTGCGCTCTGAGGGGTTCTGGTCCCCTGTGGTGGCCGCTGGACCTGACTGCAGTGCGAGCAACAGCAGCTCTGAACCTGAAGCACTTGCTGCAGACTGAAGCCTGTGGTCAGGCATGCACAGATGGGTCTGGTTGTCCATCTTTGGCCCTGGGAGCTGGTTTTCCTGAAAAGCAGAGCTGCTCTGTGTGCTGGCAGCAAGGGGAGTGATGCCAGTATGTGGCTCCCAGATGGGTTGTCCTGGCTGTGTGGATGTGGAGGTGCTGCTGGCAGGTCACAGTGTGCCCTGTGTCCTCCTGTGCACTTGAATGAACAGCAGAATGTGTGGGCTTCCTGTGGTAGCATCAGCAGATAGTGATGGAGATCCCACCCTTCTTGTGAAGAGTCAGAAGAGGAAGACTCATGGATGAAGAGCAGGAGAGTGGCTCATTCAGCCACATTCATTTGGCCCAGCACAAGGGTTAGACAGCACCAAGGTTTGGTTTAGTCCCAGGGATGCTAAAGAGCAGGGCCTGGATCCTGGATGTGAATTCAAATTTTCCTTCTGAAAAATAGCAGTGGAACAGCCCATGGAGTAAGGAAGGATATTTTGATATGACCATGTAGACTATGTGGGAGATTATTTGCTTGAACAGGTGAGTTTAGGGGTTTGTTTTAGAGGCTGTTGTTGGTATCTAAGTGCTGGCAGTTACAACATTTAATTGCATTTTCCTGTAAGAAAATGCTTGCTTTGCTGAAAACTGGGGTCCTCTACAGTCTGTTTTGTATGCTTAAAAAATCTGGTTTTGATTTAGTTCTTTACCATCAGTGCCATCTTAATGCATCCTCCAAGGCCAGTCCTCAGGTCTTAACCCTCTGCTAGTCTGAGGCTGTGCACGGGCAGAAATGTCCGTGCCAGGACTTCCCACGAGTGCAACAGCTCTGCCCCCTTCTCCTGCAGGATATGCTGGAGCCATCTCATCTCTCCATGCCTGCCACAGCCCCCAGAAAGCTCTCCCTAGAAAGGTCTCGATCCAGTGCTCCTTAGCTGGACACAGTTTGTGCATTGCTGCCTGTCTGGCTACTAAACTGATGGTTTTTTGGGTGCTGGAGGAGACTTTTTCTCTCCTTTCCAAATCTCTTAATAACTGAAGATTTGGGTGTAAAAGCTCTAACTGCACACAGTTCACTGGGGTTTCTTTCAGTCATAGCTTGGATTTTTTTCCCCCTATGGGCAGAGGAACCATTTATAGCCGAGGTGGGCCGAGTTTGCAACTTATTAATCTCTCCCTTGCATGTGGGTTGAAAAGAGACACCATGCCTTTATCAAAAGCCAGGCTAGCACAAAAGCCTATGCAAAATCATCATCAAATCCTATTAGAGGTGGAAAATATCTCTTAGATCATCTCATTCATTTCCCTGCCAATGCTAGACAGTTCCTGAGAGTTAATTTTCTAGCGTCTGCCGCCAACTCCCTGTGTGACTGTGGGTCTGTCATCTTGCCTTTGGGTTGTCACTGCAACTTCAACGCGTTTCCATGCATTTCCAAACAAGCCTTGTTTTGTTCAGTGGTTGCCTGTGTTGCTGTTTGCCCTGTATTAGGTGTTATCAGTGGTTTCCACTGTGGAGAGCATCAGTAGACCTTGCCTATGGCTGGGAAAGGCATCCCCATGGAATGGGACATGCTGGGTGCTCAGGGAAGCCCAGGAAGTGCCATCCCCTGGGCAAGGGCTTCATCCTCTGCAGCCATAGGCATTGGGGAAATGAAATCTCAAAGGGAGGTTTCTCTCCTGCAAAGAGTTGTGGATGTGAGTTCAATGCAAGCAGGTTGTCCCCCATAAAGCAATTCCCTTCTCCTAAACGCTGCTGGTGCCACCTTTGATAAGCTCCCACCCTGAAGTTCTGGACTGGCTGTGACATCCACTCAGCAGGGAGGGAAAATAATAATAATTCAACACTGGAGCTATTTATAGCATTAAGCAGATGCAGATTTCATCAGCGTTTGTTTCAGAGAAGGAAATGACATCTAGGAGCAGAGTAACCTTACTTGTAAGTTCCCGGTGGCGCTGGCGGCCGTGATTGAATTCCCCGGCATGGCGAGGGTCTGGGCAGCCCTGCCAGCGCCGGCAAGGTCAGTCCGGCAACTGTCACCCGGAAAGCATCAAAAGCAGGAGCTGTCGATAGCGACCTGCATTTGCAGAAAATCTGAGTGCTTTCTAATTAACTGAGGATCTCTAAATTAGAGCGAAGCCACTCGACAAGCCCCCTCGTACGCCTTAAGTGTCAGGGCTCAGCTGATCGCCGCATCTAACAAGCGGCTGATTTTTAACAGTAGCTCTGAGACTCAATCAGCTCCTAATGGCTCCGTTTCAAAACGTTTCAGTGCATTTTTCATCTCTTACTCTGGAATTTATGCTCTTTGTTCCCTGCTCAAATATTCTGGCTCTCTTCCTTAATTTCAGGCTTCTGCCTTGTGACAGCTCCTCTGCCCTAACTAGGCAGCTCATTGCCTGCCTTTCCCCACATGCGATTCTCTGCCGTGGCCACTCACTCTGCTTTCTAATCAGTAAGTTTCAGAAATTCCCCCTCTCTCCCCCCTGATGTATAGGTAAGTGCTGCGGGGTCTGGAATTTCATAATTAGAAGGAAACCCATATGTTTAAGCAGGCCCTGCGTAATAGCAGCTGAAAAGTGGTTTTATTTCAGCTTTGAGATAGGGAGCCAGTTTGGAAATGCACTTGGTTTTGACTTTCCTCTCGCTGCCGTTCCGTGGTGCCACAGATTGAGGTGGTGGTGCTCCTGATTTACACCACGGACAATGAGACTAAACCCTCCTTTGAGCTGCGTTCACAGCAGAGTTTGATTATGCACATTTAAACTGAGGGCTTCGAGCTGCTGGGAAAACGACTGGGGGATCTTTTCTGACACATAATTCCCGCTGCTGGTAATGAGACCCGTGGATGCATCCTTGGGAAGGCAGCAGGATAAACTCCCACACGAACAGTGATTGGGAACAGATAAATTCCATTCAGGAAGGTAGAGAGTTAATCAGCAACTCTTAAAAACTCCTCCGTGTGTGTGTTTATGTTCCAACGGCTTATCCATATCTTGGCAATTATTCACGTGAAATAGAATATAAATCCCACAGCCTAATTTTTCTTTGAAAAAATTTCCCCAGGTAATCAAATCCTGAAGTGCATCTTCTATTCCGGTGGTTTTATCAGTAAATCAAATTTTTATCATTTATCAGCAAAAGTTAGATTTAAGCATCTTCACTGTAATGTTTGAAAGATGAACATTTGTTTCACTGGGTACTGTGCCAATCAATAATCTTCCAGCTTGACTCAGCTATCAATTATTGCTGCAATTATTTGTCTAGTTGGATATTTAAAATGTCATCAGAAAGAGATGATTACATATTCCAGAAAGCAAGGCACTGTATAATCAGATGAACTGAATTCAGTTAAATGTAGTGTGGTACTAACCTGTCCTTCAAAGCTGAATTCTGCAGCCACGACTGAAACAACAGCTTTCTGCATTATTGTAAGGAAACGGATCTTAACCTTGGAACGGCGTGTGTTATTGGGGTCGGGTAATACTCGGCGAGAGGAGACCTTGCAAGCCTGGAAATTGAATCAGCCTTACTGACATAAAAGAGGGAGGTGGGGTTTTTTTTTTGGAGGGGGGAGGGCTGGTTTTGTTGGATTTCATCTGCAAATCTATAAATAAGGAAATCCACTCTTTATCTGCCTTTCTGGGAGTTTCAGCTCCTGAGCTCGGAGCGCCAAATTTCCGCATGCCCTTTTTGCATTCCGTGACTTGATGTATGTGTGGTAAATACTCTCTGTGCCCCGAGAATGCAATAAAGCTGTAGCAATTCTTGCAAGTCTTACATCCTTCCAAACTCCAGATATTTGGAGTATTATATCATTTTCAACTTCAAGGATATCTGAACGATGGAGAGGAGACAGGATAAACCGGAGAAGACCGGACAACTTTACGACACCTTTTGGTCCTATTTGCAAAGCAGAGAGGGGGAAAAAATATATGTAATTTATTGATTCTACTAATACTTGCTTGTGCAAGTTATGAAACTAAACGTTGTAGGATCTGGTTCAGCACTTGCTGTGCTTGCAACTCCATGGTGACATTGAACTTGCTCAGGGACAGAATAAACCTTTGCCTTCCTGGCAGATGATTTGCAGGTGGAGGTGTCGTTCGGGGGGACCTGCAGTTCCCGTGACCCACTTTGTCAGGATGGTTTGCTGCTGGCTAAATATCATTAATTTGAAAGTGAGAGGAAAGCAAGCCGAAGGAGAAGGCTGGGAAAGAGGAGCATCTGAAGAGGATCTGTTCTGGGAAGGAGATGGTGGCATAAGGCTTCCAAGGAGTTCCTCAGCCACTGACTTGGCTGAGGGCTGGGGATTTTTGGCTCCACCGACACCCTTCCCAAGGCATGGGTGGGAGCTGGGTGCCGTGGGCTGGGGAAGGGGACGTTGGTGGTGCCTGGCTGATGAGAAGGGCCAGGAGGGACTGTCAGCGACCGCTGTGTTTCTTCAAGGTGTTGGTTTAAATGCACGTGGCTTTACAGAGCCGGGCGCGTCAAATAGAGACACTAAGATGTGAAAAATCAGCAAAAATAAAGCAAGGCCATTGATGGTGAGGGGACTTGATGGCCCAGCGATGCTCTGGCAGCAGCGTCCCTGCTGGTGAGCAGCAGTGGGAAGGTGCCAGCCCCACTTTCTCCCTGCGATGGGGCTCAGCCGTTTCGAAGCACACTTCATCTCTCCAGGAGTGTCCCGTGCGGCAGAGCTGCCGTGTCCTCCAGCAAGGTCCTGCAGCACTAATCAGGTCAGCAGGCTTTAGCAGCTCTTCCTGGGAAAGCAGTGTCCTGGCATTGGCCTGGGAGTCTCCGTGTGTAAGAGATACTGAGTGCACAATGCGCATTGCAGAGCAGCATCCATGACTCACCCTCGCCCGTGCCGGGTGCTGGCTGCAAGACTGAGTGGTGCCAAAACCACAACACAAATAGGGAGAAACACCCTCTGCCCCACACCAGTGGGGGCGACCCGAGGTGTTGTGCTAGAGCATCTCCTTCCTCTCCCTTGCAAGAAACTTTCTGAAGTGTGCTCTGCTTTTCCTTCAGATGCCGCCGGCCAGGGAGAAAACGGTAGAAAGGGAAACAATTCAACACGTAGGAGTATGAGTGAATGAAATGATTTGGAAGCTCTTTGTAGCAGTATAATTACAGCACTGCATTTAAAAAGTGAATTATTGACTTGATTGTCCCCAGCAGCCACTGGGTAAATGCATAATTACCGACTGTTGGAGCCAGGTACCGTTTGCTGGATAATCAGGTGAGGCTGTGGAAGGGCTTTGATACTGTTTTTGGGGCAGGGCTTAGATGAGGCTTGGTCCTTGGTGGGTCCAGGTGGACCTTCCAGCAGGGCACACACCTGGTGCCAGGTCGGTCCAGAGGAGCTGATTTAGCAGGCGTCACTCCAGTGATGCCATTGCTGTTTGAATCCTGTACAGTCCCTGTGCCTGTGCTTGGGGAGAGGCAGTCAGGGACAGGCAGGTGGGGAAGATTGTGCATCACAGAAACACAGAATGGTTTGGGTTGAAGGGACCTTAAAAGACCATCCAGTTCCAACCCCTCTGCCGTGGGCAGAATCACTTTCCACTAGACCAGGTTGCTCAGTGCCCATCCAGCCTGGCCTTGAATACTGCCAGGGATGGCATTTGGGATGTTGGTTACTTCACTAAGGATGTTTTTAGAGATGTGTGATGGTATCAGTGGAGAGTTCCTCCTGCAGGGCTGAAATCACTGCATGGTTCAGCCTTTAGGTCCCACCACTGGTGTCTGTAGTTACTGGAGCTGCTTCCCATGTTGTGCTGAGGTCTGCATTGCCTCTCTTTATCCACCCCATAGTGTTAATGTATAGGGTGCATATGTGCACATGATCAGGTTGTCTTTGCTTGAGGGATTTCTTCTAAAACTCCCTCAGAGCTGAATTTCAAGCACAGCATTGTTTTCCCATGACAGGTTTCTTCTGTTCTTCGCTAATCAAGGCACGACAGATTTCCGCCCCCCTTAGGTTTTAAAAAAGCACAAAATGAGTCTCAGGCTGATACCTTACTTGCCAAGTTGGAGCTTGAAGCAGGTTTTTTTGGTGGCCAAATCGTCATTGCCTTGAAAGTGGTGACAGACGCTGAGGTCAGGCCGTGGGACCCCAGCACCCCACTGAGGCTCCAACAAACTGTGTGTTTTGTTGCTTGTTGCTAATGAAGTATTTTTTTGGGGTGGGAATCTAAGTGTATGGACTTTGGTTCTGGTTAGAAGAATGAGTAATGTTGAGGCTACAACCAAACTGGTTACCCATGAAATACCCATTTCTTCTGCAGGCAGGAACTGGTCCCCCTGGTCCCACTCCTTCCCACCCGCTCTTTCCTCAGGCCCAAAAAAACTTCTGCTTTGTGGAAACCTGAGCAGTGCTGTAAACCCAATGAAAATTTGGCTTTGGGAGAAAATGGGGGAATTCTTGGAGTTCCTAACTCCAGTCTAAATCTTCGACTGGCAAAGCAATGCCAGCTGCTGTTTTATTACTGCTGAGGCTTGGGTTTCTTTTTGAAGTTGGAGTCCCACCATTAATGTTTTGGCCTGGTTCTTCCTTAAAGAGGGTTTTTAAAAGGAGGTGTAATGAAAAAGTGGTGTTACTCATAGTTGGTTTGCAAAGTGTTTTCCCAGTTTTATTAATATGATTTCAGGAAGTCTGAATTTGCAGGCAGAATAATTATTTTCAAGAGTATAAATACCGATATTGATGTATCGATTTCAGTATTGAATATCAGTTTCAGGAATACCTTTTATCCCTAAGTCATAGTAAAGAAAATCTGGTAAAGATGGCAGATGGAGCACTGAGAGTCCTGAAAAGCAAAACCTCTTCTAGATTTTTTGACGTTTTCATGACTAAGCTGGTCCCAAGACCCTCCACCAGGCCTTTGCATAATGCAAACAGTGTGGACTAGGTTTGCAGAACTTTATTTTCAAAGGCAGAACAGCCCTGGTATTTTGTGTTTTACAAGCAATACTACGCCACTTCCTTCAGATTTTTGGGGATATTTTCCTTTTTCAGTGTTTCTGAATCTGGTTCCTCTCATGATAAAGAGAAGAGGTTAGAGAGGAAGCACCCTGTTGTACACAAATGCAGCTACTGCTGTTATTTAGTGTTACTCCAGTTATTATGAGAGCAGCAGTGACAGTGCTGATGCTCCCAGTGCCAGCAGCTACTTAGGACTGGTTAATGACAGACCAAGTTAATCACGCGCCTTTCGCAATCCGGAGGATCGGGAGGGGAGATTAGTGCAGCAAGGAGAAAATACCTTTGGACAGTTACGGTTTCCCTTCTGAACTGATGCTACCAGGAAAAGGTGAGTCACGCCAAAGCAGCTCTTCCTTACCAAGGGAGAAGTGGCTGCTGCAGGAATGGAGCAGGACCCACTTATCTCCTGGCCCTGTGACGCTTCCTGTGTCCTAACTGTTCCACTTCACTAGTTTGCAATTGAAAGGAATTTCAACAGTATGGATTTCCAAAAGAGAGAGAGAGGGGAGAAAAAAAAAGAGATATTTGACAAGCCAGATGGAGAACTGAATCAAGTACAAGTGGTAACAATTAACTCAATTTTTTTTCTTCCCCCCTTTAAATACCATAACAACTCCGAATTTATCAGTCCAAAAATCAAGCAGTCAGTTGACATTAAAGCTGAATAAAGAAGTTCCTTGGTTTGGCTCAGGCTGTTCCTCCCATGATTGTTTGGTGGTGAGCAGAAGAGAGGGGGATGCTTCCTGCAGGTTGCATGTGTTTGAGTCAGTTTTAACTTCTGTCTTTGCTGTTTGTTAGAGAAAGGTTTGTATGTGCCCTGTAGGTGCAGGAAGCCTGGTAAAGACTCCTTGGCTTTGCTTACACAGGCAGGTTCCTTGGGAATGTGAGGGAGAACACAGGAGCAAAGCCACGAAGACTTGTGGTGCTGGTTTGTGGAGGGATGCTGCTGGGAACAGGGGCTGGGCTGTCCAGGCAGCAAGGGCCACATCCAGGTCTGCTTGGAGATTTCTCTGGCGTGGGGATTTCTCTGAGGGAGTAAATCTGCAGCTGTGAATGAAATCCTTGTGAACACCATTGGCATGTGCGCAGTCACTGCTTACGCTGCCGGTTTGTTGGGAAAACTCTGGGAAAACTGGGGTGTCTCTAATGCTCCGTGTTTGTGTGCAGCCCGTGCAGTGCCCTGGGGTAAAACACACCTTGTGTTTAATATCCTGCTCCTTCAGCTGGGGCTCCTTCCCCAAACAGCGTCCTGTGCCATGGGCCTGGTTAGGTGCACCCAGGGGTTGCTGCGTGTGCTGTGTCCAGCGAGCAGCTTTCCTGGATCCAGCCCTGACTTTTGAGAAACTAAGGAAGCTCTTCCAAAGCACATTGGCACAGGCATGCAGATTATTCCATTACTCACTTGGCAGTGCCTGAACTTGCATGCCTAGCTCCAGAAATGCTTTTTTTTAAAATTTTTTTTCCCCTCCCAGCAGTAGCATCTAGCTGACAGCTTCTCCTCCCAGCTGGTCTTCTCCCCAGCATCTTGTCTGGCTTTGCTGCTGGTGGCTGTGGACACGGCTGTGGTTCTTGCTTGGAGCCAGCTCTATTGTGCCTGGAGGTGTTGGCTTGCTCCGACTCGGAGCGCGCCGGGTGTATCTGTGAGCACAGTACAGAAGCGCCAGCTTTTCCTTAATATAAAAAAAGCCCCTTAATGCTGAAAGCAGCCATCTCTTCATATTTTACTGAGTAATTGTGCCAACTGCCCTTAAAGGCACTCAAATGCCAATATCCATCCCGCTCATTTGTTAACATTTTGCGGATCAGAAGCTAAATCTGTCACTCGTGTGTCACTGGTTAAGTCACTTCTTCTGGGGGCATGGCAGGCAAGAGCTGTTCTGCTGCTTTTTTTTTAAGCAGGAGTCAACTTGAGGAACACTGGACATTTGTGCTGTAGTGAAATGCTGTGTCTCATCACTGGTCTTCTGCCATTCAGGATGTAGAGAAGGAATAAAAATGTAATAGTGGTGGATGCTTCACTGGGTGAGGCCGATCAGGTGTCATCTTGGCCCCAGGTTTGTATTTGGGTCATGGTATCCCCATGTAATTCTCCTCCAGGGGTAATTTCCCAAGTAGGAGGAAAATGAGCAGTAAAATTGACTGGGAGGAAAAATGTACACACAAAAATGTGAATGGTAATTGGAAGCTATTTGTAAAGAGTTGATGAGCTGTCCAGGAAGGAGAGGGCAACTTTGGCCCCAGTCCAAAACCCACTTCACTCGCTTCAGTGGTGAGATGAGAACAGCAATTAGATATTAAAAAAATCAATATATGACAATTAAAAAAATGGAAAATGGATAGCAATCAATCGCAGTGAGAAACCATGGCGGGTAGAGAACAGGTCAGGGCAGCTGAAGATGCCGAGGAAAATTTGTGCCTGGCACCAGTGGGGAGAGGAGGAGGGAGAGAGCTTCTCAGGATTCTGGAGAAAAGAGAAGGGATACATGGAAGAAGCAGTAAGGTAGAACTTCTTGATAAATATTTCTGCTGTAGCCCTGTAGAGCAGCCGTGTTACATTTCTGTATCAGCTGATGTTTTTTTCTAGCTCATTAGTAGCCAGGGAGGGTTTTATACAGGGAGAGAGAAAAAGTTACTCTCCTTCAATGGAGAGAAATATTTTTGAATAGAAAGGCTCTGAAAAGTTGTACCCAAGGAACCCTGAAGAGTTGACATGTGATGCTGGTTTCTAAAAAAGCTTATGAACTGGGAAAATGCTGTCAAGAGCTGGTCAGGGTAATGTGGGAGAGTTGGCAACACTTTGCTTATCTCTTCTGGGCAAAATAATGGAAGAACCAACATAAGAGTCAATTGATCAAGAATTAAAGGATAGAAATATAATTCGTGCCACTCAGCCTAGATTTATGGAATATAGATCTTGTCAAATAAACCTGATTTCATTCTTCTAGATGACAACTTTGGTTGATAAATGTAGATGAAATAGACTCTGCACAGCGCAGTGACATTGCATATGGGAAGAGCAAGCACTGGGGTGGTACTGCTAGCACAGGTGATGCAGAGCTGACCAACAGATTTGGGAATGTGGGGGTTTAGTTGGAGAGCTCAGCAGGTGCTGATGGGAGCCTCAGTGGTGCTTAGTGCTTTGATGGTGATTTAGAAATTAATATGCAATTCTGGTTGATTGGCATTGTGGGTAAAGCAAGGGCAGGTGCGGAGCAAGAGGGGCAGGTTAATGGGGTGGTCTGGAAAGACTGTCAGGAAGGGTGTGTTGAGAAGACATTGGCTCCAGCCTGCTGTGGTCCTTGGCTGGAAGAGTGGAATTGGGGATGTGCTTACAGAGCTGGGTGCAGTACCCTGGAAGGCAGCAGCTCTGTGGGAGGCTGGGAGGAAAATCAGGTCCTTCCCAGCATGATGCCAGGATAAGAAGGGGTAGTGAAGGGGTGGCCTCAGGATGGAAAAATAACTGGATTTTGAAGTGTGCCTCGATTTCATGAAGAACACCTTGGTGTGTGTGAGGGGGCCCATTGTGTATTAAGAGCTTTTCCCTGTTTCAACCACAAAAAACCTCAAAATATCAAGAGAACAGGTAGAAATTAGAGCCAAAGAAGTTCGGGTGTATCCCAGTACCTGTCTGTGAGAGTGATTAGCTGTGGGAGCTGACTGTGGTGGCAAGCAGTGGGTGCTCTCCCTGTCTGCTGAGCTGGTTTGAATACATTTCACTGGGATTTCGCACTCTGCCCCACAGTTTGCAGGGCTGGAGGAGGTCGTGCTTTACTGAAAGACCCTGTGTTGGTCATAGAGTGACACGTACTTCAGGGAAGGTCGGAGGGTGAGAGCTGGGGGTCCCTTTCAGCCTGAAATTCCTGAATGAGAAGTAGCCAAGGATGTGAGCTCCAGCCCCAGGATGTGAGCTCCAGCCCTGCTGCTGATGGCCAAGGAGGGCTGGTTCAGCAGTGACTCCTCACTCTTGGAAATCAGCTGAAAGCCCCAGTGGCATCACAATGCATGACATACCCCATCACATCATCCTGGTGGATGGTGAGGCACAAAGAGCCCTGTGGGGCCTTCTCCTGCTCTGTCCTTTGCCAGCACGGGCTACTGCATCTCCCTGCTGTGAGACCCACCTTGCCCGTGGTCTTGCCCACATGCGTTAGCTGGGAAGGCTGTGTGGACAGGGGCTGGCCCACAGCTAGGAGACATCAGTGGATGTGGCCTTTGGGTCTTGCAATCCCATCTGACTCTTGAGGGGACCCAAATGGTGTCCCAAAGAACCACCCATGGTGGTGGTGGGATGGCAGCAAGGAAAGGCGAGTCCCTTCCAAACCCAGGGATTGCCGCAGCAGTCTAAGGACCCGTCTTGTTGCTGTGGATTAGTGCCATAATTTTTGCAGTTTGGCAAGGCTGCATCAGACTGGAACGTATCTCTAGGTGGTGATATGGTCAGTCAATAGCCTTCATAATTAATCAAGCGCTAATAGACAAATTAGAAATCATGTCTCTTCAGAGCAGGAGGTGGAGACAAATGGCTGTTGGATTTTAACTGTTTCGCTCCTTCGTTTTATTGCCTGGTTTTACGTTGCTCCCTTGAAAATGTTGGGTTGTTTAGGGAAGTTCTGTACACAAACATGATTTTAAATGTAAATTATTATCTTGATTACCAAACACGGACAGTGAATTGAAAACTTGTTTTTCAGGCAAGCACATGAAGAATAATCTTACATTTTACACTCCACTAAATCAATGTAGCCCTAATTTTGCCACGCAGGAAATCAATTCCAGTCTTTATAACAGTCGAAGATGTTATGAACAAAGTAATTTTGCAAATTATGGCAAGTAACACATTTATTGATGACTGTAGCTTAGGAATTCAGAATTTGTGAACGCCGTAATATAATAAGGCCGCACTGGCAGGAGCTGAGTGAAATACAGATTATACGGTGAAACTGTAATGCATCATTTGCTATTAGTGGACTGGTAATAATTACCAGTTTCAAAGCAGCTTTTTCCATGTAATCTTTAGTCTCAGTCGTAACAGCCCTTCTCATTGACATTATGATTACACGAGCTGCCCTTATGATCTAGAATATCTAGTTGATGGGAATACTAAAATGTGGTAGCAAATGCTTGATGTTGTATCCTCATTATAAGATAAAATGCTATTTTCTCTGACCTGATCTATAAGGTAGAGAGGCGAGGTAGTGTTTCGTTGTTAGCTCCTACCGTGGTGTTAAAAACTTCCACTTCATTATGGTGAAGCAAGATAATTTTTTTTTTTCCCCTGAGCTCACAAATGAGCATAGGAATGTGAAAGTCCAATCGAATTTCCCTCTAATTTCAGCAGATTTAAGTATTTATCTGTGCTCACATGCCTGGCACATACTAAACACCACAGTGCATTTTATTCCAGTGCCGGATTCAGGATGAAATGTTAAATATGATTCCAAGGGCTTTTAAAGTGATTAAGGTGTTAAATGCCTGCTGTAGACGATTGAGGCTCTTCGCTTGCCTGATTCAGCTTCTCAGGCCAAACGTAGAGTAGCGGCAGAGCCGGGAGGCAGGGAGGGAAGCTGGGATGGAGCAGTACAGCCAGTGCTGGATCTCATAGGATCACGGAGTGGTTTGGGTTGGAAGGGACGTTAAAGATACCTGGTTCTGTCCTGTATCCCCAGATCACTCAGGAGGAAAATGCTCACATGATGCTTTTCCTCCCCTCCTCCCCTGTGTGAGATGGGAAACAAGATGGGCGCAGATAAAGCGATGTTCCCTTTCCTAATTTGCCTTATTTGGTTTTTTAGATTTTCTTTATCTTAGGCAAGTAGGGGAAACATAATGGGAACAACTCTCAGTGCAGACTGTTTACCCAAGAGAGATGCCTAAAGAGCAGATTCCTTGGGATGCAAATGTTGGGTCAGAGCAGGAATACGTGGTGAAGGCTGCTACCACCCCAAGTGCTGATGCCCTTGGAGGGCTCCTGGTTTATTTCTCAGCAAACCACAGCGTTATTTTTATTTGTTAAAATATCACTAAACAACAGTTCTGTGAGAACTGCTGAACAAGGCTGGAAATGAATTTATATCCTTCTCTTAGCTGCAGCTTTGGTTTACCAGCGTTTAGCAAAAAGCATCCATATGGGGGTGGAAGTGAATTATTCGCAAAATCCCAGTAATCAATAAAGGCACCCTCACCTTCGCCATAGCTCACGCCGCTCTTCCCTCGTGGGCGGCCCTCAAAAAGTTATTCATCCCCCTTGTTTTGCCATATATTAGAAGGGGCTGCTTTCTGCTGTCATTATTAGCTGGCTTTTTGTTTAGTTATTTATTAGTTGGTTGCTCTTTTATAATGTCCGTGTTATCTCCAAAAATAAATTATCATGAAATAGAGTTAGCTCGCTACTTGCCAAAGTGGCATTTACCATCCTCAGCTTCTTTTCAGCGCGAGAGAAATAATGCGGCTCCGGCAGGGCACTCGGCCAGGCCTCCTGGCCACCCTCCAGCTCTTTCCCTGGTGGAGCTGCCGCTCTCTCTATCTTCCCCTTTCCCTGTCCCATGCTCGATTTTTTTTTCTTTCCCTTTTTATTTTTATTTTTTTCCTTGCCCCAGAGGTGAATCTCTGCTAAGGAGCAGAAATTGATGCTTAATTTTGTACACATTGTTAGTCTCAAAATAAGGAGGAGACTGAAAACGTGTTGATGCCCAGCTTGCTGGCAGTTGTGATGCTTTGAACTGATCTATGTGCAGTGCTTTTCAGAAGGGGATTTATTTATTTTATATTTATGTATCCATTTATATATTTATTTATGTATTTATTCACCTGCACTCTAAATGCTAGCAGCCTCTTGCAGCATAAAGTCTGTTGAGTTGGAGCTGACATTGACTGACTTTTAACATCTCTTATTTTTCTTATCTTGTTCTGCGCTATGGTTACCTGCCGTGGTTCAGTTTTGAACCCAGAGCTGGGCATGGTGGGAGGAGATGGATGTGCTTGGTGTGGGTTTGGATCTCCCCACTGTGCCCCTTAACTCTTCCTATCCATGTCCCCTGCATGTCCCTCAGCTGGGATGTCCCTTCCCCAGCTCCCAGCCGAGTGTCCCAGAGGAGGAGAGGAGGTTAGGTGGGGAGGCGAGCGCTCGCCTGCCGCTGGATGGCCGGAGATTGACGCTGCTTGTTGTGTTATTTTGCAGGTAAAGACGAGCCCAGCAGCTACACGTGTACGACTTGTAAACAGCCTTTCAACAGCGCCTGGTTCCTCTTGCAGCACGCACAGAACACGCACGGCTTACGGATCTACCTAGAAAGCGAGCATGGCAGCCCCCTGACGCCACGGGTTGGTATCCCAACAGGACTAGGTGCAGAGTGCCCTTCCCAGCCACCTCTCCACGGGATTCACATTGCAGACAATAACCCTTTTAACCTGCTCAGAATACCCGGCTCGGTCTCGAGGGAGGCGTCAGGGCTGGGAGAAGGGCGTTTCCCACCCACGCCGCCCCTCTTTAGCCCTCCCCCGAGGCACCATTTGGATCCGCATCGCATTGAGCGCCTGGGTGCGGAAGAAATGGCTCTGGCCACCCATCACCCTAGTGCCTTTGACAGGGTGCTGCGACTGAACCCCATGGCGATGGAGCCCCCCGCTATGGATTTCTCCCGGAGGCTGCGGGAGCTGGCCGGCAACACCTCCAGCCCACCCTTGTCCCCGAGCCGGCCCAGCCCTATGCAAAGGTTGCTGCAGCCCTTCCAGCCCGGCAGCAAGCCCCCGTTCCTGGCCACGCCGCCCCTTCCTCCTCTGCAGTCCGCTCCTCCTCCCTCCCAGCCCCCCATGAAGTCCAAGTCCTGCGAGTTCTGTGGGAAGACCTTCAAGTTTCAGAGCAACCTGGTGGTCCACCGCCGGAGCCACACAGGGGAGAAGCCCTACAAGTGCAACCTCTGCGACCACGCCTGCACGCAGGCCAGCAAGCTGAAGCGCCACATGAAGACCCACATGCACAAGTCCTCCCCCATGACAGTGAAGTCGGACGATGGGCTCTCCACCGCCAGCTCCCCTGAGCCGGGCACCAGCGACCTGGTGGGCAGCGCCAGCAGTGCCCTCAAGTCCGTGGTGGCCAAGTTCAAGAGCGAGAATGACCCCAACATGATCCCTGAGAACGGGGATGAGGAAGAGGAGGAGGAGGAAGAGGAGGAGGAGGAGGAGGAGGAGGAAGAGGAGGAGGACTTGAACGAGAGCGACAGGCCGGACTATGGCTTTGGGATGAGCCTGGAGGCGGCCCGTCACCACGAGAACAACTCGCGGGCTGGCGAGGAGGGCCGGTCGATGCCGGACGTCATGCAGGGCATGGTCTTGAGCTCCATGCAGCACTTCAGCGAGGCCTTCCACCAGGTCCTGGGGGAGAAACACAAGCGGGGCCACCTCCCCGAGCCCGAGGTGCACAGGGACACTTGCGACGAAGACTCTGTGGCCGGCGAGTCCGACCGCATCGACGAGGGGGCCGTCAACGGCCGGGGCTGCTCCCCGGGGGAGTCTGCCTCGGGAGGCCTGTCCAAAAAGCTGCTGCTGGGTAGCCCCAGCTCCCTGAGCCCCTTCTCCAAACGCATCAAGCTGGAGAAGGAGTTCGACCTGCCGGCCGCCGCCATGCCCAACACCGAGAACGTTTACTCCCAGTGGCTGGCGGGCTACGCCGCCTCCCGGCAGCTGAAGGACCCCTTCCTCAGCTTCGGCGACTCCCGACAATCGCCCTTCGCCTCCTCCTCCGAGCACTCCTCGGAGAACGGCAGCCTGCGCTTCTCCACGCCGCCGGGCGAGCTGGACGGAGGGATCTCAGGCCGCAGCGGCACGGGAAGCGGAGGGAGCACCCCCCATATTAGTGGCCCGGGCCCTGGCAGGCCCAGCTCAAAAGAGGGCAGACGCAGCGACACTTGTGAGTACTGTGGGAAGGTCTTCAAGAACTGTAGTAATCTCACCGTCCACAGACGGAGCCACACGGGCGAGAGGCCGTATAAGTGTGAGCTTTGCAACTACGCCTGCGCCCAGAGTAGCAAGCTCACCCGGCACATGAAAACACACGGGCAGGTGGGAAAGGACGTTTACAAATGCGAGATTTGTAAGATGCCTTTTAGCGTGTACAGTACCCTGGAGAAACACATGAAAAAATGGCACAGTGATCGAGTCTTGAATAACGAGATAAAAACTGAATAGAGGTATATTCGTACCCCCCCTCCCCATCCACCCCCGTCCCTAACCCATCCCGCATCCCCGTAGAGGTTTTCTAGTCCCTTGTGATGGAAGTCATGGAAGCTAAGGATATTTGGAAAGTGCTTGTCACCAGCACACCCTGTTTATTTTCTTTTTGTTCTCACCGTTTGAATGCATGATCTGTATCGGGGCAATACTATTGCATTTTACGCAAACTTTGAGCCTTTCTCTTGTGCAATAATTTACATGTTGTGTATGTTGGGGTTTTTTGGTTTTTTTTTTTTTTTTTGGGTTGTTTTTTTATTTTGGTTGGTTTATTTTATTTTGGTTTTTTTTTTTTAATTTTTGGATTAGACAGCATGTATGGTATGTTATGGCTGTTTTTAAATTGTCCCTGATTAGTTGCTGAGCAAACACGTCGCTGTTTCCAATTCCGTTCGGGAAAAAAAAAAAAAAGGAAAAAAAAAAGAGGAAAAAAGAGGAGAGGAGGAGGAGAAAAAAAAGAAAAAAAGTGAAACAAAACCAAACCCGAGAGCAAACAAAACCGACCATGCTGCATACATCCTGTAATACATATCATGTACAATGTACAGTTTTGTTTTGTGACATGCGAAGGAAAACTCGCTGTGGGTGACCCTCTGCGGACAGGACCGATAGCACCGAAGAAGCGTTGTGTTAGCCTAGATCACTGTCTTAAACCAATAAACCCATGATTGGAGACAGAGTTCCCCCTGGGAACATAAAAAAAGGTCTTTAATTGGGAATAACCGACCGCCACCAGTCAGGAAGAGGTAGATTTCTCTTAGCGTTTGATTTCAAACACGCACCCACCCACCCACTAATAATAATAATAATAAATTATCCGAGTGCCTTGGATCTGTCGCGGCCGATGCCGATGGCTCCTTTCTGCTCGTCCTCCACGCGTAGCTCGTCGCCACCTCGGCCGCACTGGGAGCCGCCTCGTGCCCCTCACAACGCCGGCCACCTAGGAACGAAGAGGGAAGAGGAAACTAAGGAAGAGAACGAAATGACCCACTCAGTCCTAGTTAATCATCATTCTCCTCTGCCTCTTATTATTATTATTAATTATTATTACTATTATTACTATTATTTTTTTAAAACTGATCATCCCAGTCTAAAAACTTGCTTGGCTCGTGGAGAGAGCTTAAAATGAGATGTAGAACCTTCCCCCTGCCCGCCCTGCCCCAAACTTTTATTCCCCCTCCCCATCAATGATTAAATAGATTGTGAAACGCGCAGAGGCCCTTCAACACCATTAAACACACAATAAAGGAAATACGTTTTATGAAGATATTTACTTTTAATAATATCTTTTATTGATTCTGGCACCAAAACAAATAAATCCGGAGCCACTTGGTTGTCAAGCTGACAATCAAATTATAAACCTTAAGACCTCTTGTATACCGTATAAAAAATAAAATAAAGACTGGCAATAATATTTTACCGAGTGTAACAGATAGAGGAGCAAAAAAATAAATAAATTGTGATTTATTAGCACAATGTGGTACTGTTTGCCATTTAAAACTAGAACAGGTGTATAAGCTAATACCGACACAGTGGTGATTAACTATGAACTCTTAAGACTTGCCTTTAATGTGATGCTTTGGAAGAAGTAACAGAAAATTAAAAAAAAAAAAAAAAAAAAAAAAAAAAAAAAAAAAAAAGGAAAAAAATCAAAAGAGTAGCAGTATCTGTGTGTGCTCCCTAAAAGTTGTCCTTCATTTTTTTTTTTCCCATCCTCTGTGTGCTATTTGTGTTGACGTGGAAGAGGATTCCTTGTTTTATTCCCAAGCTAGCGCTCGCCCCGGTTGGTGTTCAAATAGCACTTGACTCTGCC
>VZRS01010815.1:0-17500 GCA_013398055.1 Ifrita kowaldi | reverse complement strand
TTATCTCTAAAATCCGGAGTTCAGGTCCCCCCTGTCCCCCCCGTAGGGGTATGTGTATGTTGTCAGTTTGACAAATACTGCATGTTGCAGCATCTCTTTACTTTATTAAAGCACATACCGCTGTGATACTGTCTCTTGCTGTTCCTAGTGTAATGGATTTAATACTTTTTTTTTTTTCTTTTCCTTTTTTTGATTTCTGTAAAACCTTCCAGTTGTTCTGTCGTCTTCTTGTGATGGCATCATTTGTTGCCTGTATTTTGCCCGGCGCCTTCTGAAGGGGAGGTTTGGAATTTTAAAAAAAGGCAGAAATACCTGTCTAAAGAAAAAAAATAACTCTTTTTCTAAGAGAGATTTGAAAAGAAAGTAGTAAAGCTCTGTTTTAATCCTGGAAGAGGAGGAACGAAGATTTTGTTGTCTGAGCTAGTGGGGTGAGAGTGCAGGAGGGCTGGAAAGGTGCCGGCAGTGCCCCCCGAGCTGCGCTCCCCTTCAGCAGGCCGGTACCCACTGGCTGGGGCTGGAGTTGTGCCAGAGGGATCCCTAGCACAGCGTAGGGGAGGCAGAGTCCAGCCCCCGCGTGGGGAGCTCAAGGTGACAGGCACGGACGCTGGCTGTTCCCTGCAGGGCGGGTGTCCACAGGGATGTGCTTTGCAGCTGCCTTGATGACACATCTTTTGATCCCGTGCCATGAAATACCTGTACGGAGTCCAGTCTCTCCCTCCCTGTCCCTGTTTTTATTGCTGGTTGTTGAGACCACGGTGGAGATGTTTTCTAGAGGACTCGGGTTAGCTGTGCCCGGGGTTGAGCGTAGCCTGGCTGTCCTTCAGAGCGGGCGCTGTGCCCCGTGTCGGTCCTGCGGTGGTCGTCCTCCCGCTGCCTTTCCCTGTACTGCATTTTACTTACAAAATGATCCTATACAAAAGCATATAGACAGGCATCTGCATATATCCATATACAGGCATCACTAGGCAGACCTGAGCTGCTACGAGATTAACCAGTGGAAAGCAAACAATTGACTTCTTTATTAAGTGGCACAGCGATGCGTGTGATTCACAGGTTTCCCAAAGCTAAATCTTCCAGGTTTCCCAGAGCTAAACGAGCCCAGCGGGCGCCGCATGGCACACAGGGCAGGGGCGGTGGTTTGGAGGAAGGAGAAACAGCGGGAGAAGCAGTTCCTGCTGTAGGAGGAATTGTCTGAACACCGGCTGGCAAGAGCGTAGCTTGCGAATGGCAACGCGCTGTCAGCCTGACACCAGAGCAGATGTTCATGAACGTGGTGGTTTTCTGCCAGGGGCAGTAAGTTAATGGTGTGATGAACCCACTGAAGTTTGTTGGGTTGGGGCATGGGTGTCCCAGGCCCCACCATGTGCTCTCGAGCTGCTTTGGCATCCCGTGCACGCGTGACCTGCGCTGCCTGGAAACTTCTCCGTTTCTGAGCAAAAAGATGTCTCTAGGAATAAGTGATATTTGGGTAACAGTGTCTCTATTTTTAAAATCTCAAGCCCCATCAACTTTTGAGGAGGAACGTGGTTTTATGGCATAGACCCTTTCGTGTCTAATCTCCTCCAAACTGAATGATTAATGTAATGAAGGCGCTGAAACAGTACCCAGAATTTAGACTACAGATGTTTCATATTTATTATGTTTCCAAGGGCTGAGATAATATGGGAGTAAGTGATACCATGTCTTTGCTTGACATTCAGGAGGCTGTGGCGCATCTGATGAGATACAGTTTTGGGGTTTATCTAAGAGCAGAGTTTGTACCAAGCAGAAAAGAGGTACCAGCTGCTCTTTTAGATCCCTCCTTCTCTTTTTTCCTCCAATAAAGGTTGAGACCCACTTTTGGCGGATGCATGGACAAATTGTAGTATTGACTAGGAGAGAGCGATACTGCCCAGAGGGCTCTCTGCCAGAGCTGCTGAAGAGATGCTGCTCCTCGAGCCCAGATGCTCGGCTGCTGGTTTCCAATGAGCCACAGGGATGCAGGAGGGGAGGAGGCGTGGGGGAGCCCCAAGGTTTTGTGCCCCTTGGCAGGACTTAAGCTTTGCAGTGCTGTTGTGCTTGTGGCCGGGATGGCTGTGCTGCTCTTGGCTGCCTTGGAAGTCTCAGCCAGCTTTAACATTAGCCTGGAAACTGTTGGGCTCAGAGAGCAGCAGCAGCAAGCCCTCCCCGGAGGGAAGTCGGGCGTGGTGCTCTGGACTTCAGAGGAGACACTCCAGTTAACACCCAGTGAAGATCTGGCCTAGGAAGGAGCTGGTTACTAAGTCCTGATGGCAGCTCACATGTAGTAGCCCTTTAACCACTCTCCTAAGTATTGATGAACTAAATTCCATAGAAACCAGCTCCCTGTTGGGCTGCCAAGGTGGATTTGGAGGGGTGTGTTGATGACGTGCCAGCCTTGCCACCAGTGTAGCCCTTAGCCTGTCGCGTGGGTAGCGCGGTGCTGGGTGATCGGCCCGGAGCAGGGGCTTGGAGCCGGGAATGGTTGCTGTCCCAGTGCCCCATCCCTCACTGCTGGAGTCGATGGCTTTGCTGGGCGTGGGCTGGGGCTGTGCAGCTTGAGCTTTGCTGCCGTGGCGCGCGCTTCCATGCCGCGCGATACCCACCGTGCCGGGAGCTGGGAAAAGCCCCCCATGAACCACCCGCCGTGTGCCGTGTTAACAGTACTGATGGCTTTAGGAGGGCCTTCAGCACCTGGGGGAAGCCCATGAGGGTTTGGGAAAGAGTAGGAGGAGGTTTGCAAGACAGGCCGGCTTGGTCCTTGCCCAGTAAAATCCGGAGGTTTTTCTTCCTAAATGATCCCTGTGGTTCCTGCGTGGTGCCAAGGATGCTGGTTGCGAGAGCGCAGCCTGAGAGAGGAAGGGCTCCGTCCTGCCGTGTCCCTTTGTGGCAGTTGGGTGTCCCTAGTTGTTAGAGACGAAAAAGAGACAAACAGAAAAGTAGGATAAGGGAATGACTCACACCGTGGGCCATGTCACACCTGTTCTCTCCTCTGTCCCCATGCTCTCTGTAGGTTCGGCGTACCCCCCCAGCTGGCGCAGCGCCCAGGGAGCCCCGGATGTCTGGCAGTTTTCGGATGGAAGTTCAAGAGCACTTAAATTCTGAAAGGAGGTGAAGCTGGGGCGAGCGGCCGGCGGCGTCTCGGCGTCTGGAGGTGGCCTCTGTCCTGCTGGCTCGCCGCATCCCCGGGAGAGCCTGAGGAGTCACCCGCCGAAGGCAGCGCTCCCCGGGCTCCTCCTGCCTGCAAGACTATCGTATTTATATTTTGTAATAGAGTACAACACTTCTTTGGGGTTGGTTTTCTGGTTTTTTGGGGGGTTTTTTTGTTCATTTGTTTCTTTTTTCATTTTCTAAAAACAAACTAAAAAACCCCACCCACCAAGGTCAAGGGCTTAATGATGGCTTCGACTGGCTCCTTTCCCCATGGAAAAGACTGTCTTGCTCTCGTGGACAACCCGGCCTGTTGGTTATCCCCGCAATGTGCCATTCCTCGGGAGGCACATCTGATGTGATGAATTAAAAATAAAGCAAAACACAGTGTAGGTCTGTGGGTGGGTGGGAAATTGCCATAATAAATGTTGGAGCTTTAGGTTTTGTTTGCTCTGTCTTTAATTTTTAATGCTAACAAGGGCCAGACGGCTGGTGTGACTTTGTGTTCCCGTACCGGCTGCAGAAAAGCAAGTGCTGAGTTTTCACTGGGGATGGTGTTGGCCCCGGCAGACAGAGCTAGGCCAGGAGTCGGGCTTTGAGCTGGGCACCCCGAGCGGTGCTGAGCCCCCTCTGGCCTTTGGTGATGCTGAAAGGGGGGGCTCTCCCAGCTCTCCTGCATCGCCCGCCCCTCCTTGATGAATGCCAGCTGTCGTGTTGCATTTCTGCTGTTAAGCTGCGTACTTTTGGGGCTGCTGGGATCCGTGGCGTCCGCTCATGTCCGTAAGAGGAGAAGTGGGGCCAGCACAGGTTTCGGGAGGAGCGACAGTGGTGCTATGGAGATGCTATCAGACCAGGGGATGCAGAGCCCTGCCCTGAGCTGGGGGAAGCTGCTGTCAGGTTGTTGTCCCAGTGTTTCCCAGACTTTGCGCCAGAGGCATGAGCTTTCCTGCTTGCCAGCGACGCTCGTCCCTTGCTCAGGTCTGAGCAGCCACCCAAGAAGCCTCCTGGTTCGGGGCCCAGGCGCTTTGCTGGACAGAAGATGGGTTATGTGTGAGCTTTGTGCTGTCTCTGATGGGATTTATAGGCTGTAGCTGCTCATGCCTGTGCTGACGAGTGGGAATGGACCTTATTTGGTGAAAGAAGCCAGCTGGGTTGGAAGTGGAGTGGCTGTCTGGCCGTGTCGGGCTGCCGGGATCAGCGGGATGGAGCCGAGTCGTGGGGAAAGGGACAATGGATTTATTTGCTTCGTGTGTTAACTGCAACCTCACTTCTGTTTTATTCATCTCCTTCCTTACGATCTGAGCGAGACGCTCACTTGGAGTGACTCTCTCCTGGTGAAACAACCGTGGGGAAAACGATGTTGCCTTTTCCATGAGCGGTGGTTGCTCTTCTGTTTTTTAAAACCCTGGGCTGTGGTTCTCGGGGTGGCCTGGGCACAGCACAAGCACAGACACTTTGTTACCTTAACATTTGGCTGGGGTGGGCAGCAGGAGCATCTCCAAGGGGTGCCACACTGGGAGCCTGGAGGACTTGGTGCACTGGGACACAAAGGGAGCTACTGCTGCTTCTTCTAAGGTGATTTGGTTTTTGAGGGGAAACTACCCAAAAATCTACGCACAGCCTCAGCTTTTTTATCATTAGGGGATGTTTTTAAAGCTTCTTCCTATCCCAGCCTGTGCTGCCACCTCTGTGTCTGCTCCTAAGGGGGTTTTGAGCCTTGGAAGGGTGAATCCTGTTGGATTAAGCACCCGATTGTGAATGCACCAGTGATGGGGAGTTAGACACCCGCTCCTGCCCTGGGGATCTCTGCTCGAGGCAGCTGTGTCAGGTCAGGGCTGATGGAGTTATTTACTGCAAAGGGGGTTGCTCTGCTCATCAGAATCAGGACTCACCCGGTCCATATCTACAGCAGGCGTGGCCCAGGGCAGCTGGGAAGCTGCTTTATAAGGGGTTTCAGTGAGCTGGCTCCTTCTGGGGGGTGTCTGACCCCTGCTTTGTGTGAGCATAGGTCAGACTCAGTTCATGGATGTCTTCTGGGGTAGCTGGTTATGCTTTTGCTGCTCTGCCTGGTGGAACAAGTGTGATGGGATCTTGCTTTCTGTGGCTGTGGTTGTCTCCTTCAGCAGGCAGCATGAGGGCAGGGGTTTCTCCCAGGAAACGCAGTAAATAACAAAGGAAGGGAAGGCTGAATGTGTTCTGCCAAGCACAGAAGTGATACCTGAAGTGCTGAAGATGCAGTGAAATAGTCTTTAAAATGTCTATTTTTTAATAGAGTTGTTAAACTCCTCTCCCCACTTTTAGGACTTTAAAACATCTTCAGAGTTGGTGTTGCCTTAAAGTTGCCCAGAGGTGCAATGTCTGTGCTGAGCCCTGTGTAATCCATGGGGCTCCTCTCCCTGGCTGCCAGCCCTGCTCCTGCTCCCGGCTCTGCTGTGGTCCTTGCAGAGCACCAGGACAGCCTCAGCACCAGTGGAGATTCCAAAGGGTTTCTGCTGCCCTGGGACACCTGAGGGGGCTAATTAAGGGTGTTATTAGGGCCCTCTTTTTGTCTGACCAGGACTTGGCTGAGTCCCTTTGCTGTGTCTGTGCTTGGGATCACCAGCAGCTTAATGAGTTTCTGCCAATTAGTAAGGGTCCGAGGTTTCCTGTGAGGGGAAGGCTGGGAACCTGTTAGCCTCAAAGCTGGAGGTTGCTGTGGTTTTGGTGCAAGAGGGGCAATCTTCCCAGGGGTTTTGTATTTCAGCATCTTCTCCAGGTGTTGGTCTGCACATCCAAATTGGAAATTAAGTATGATTGGTCTTTATTAAAAAAAAAAAGCTCCCAAAGTTTTGGAGTTGTTAATAAACAAAAGATAAATGTTCTCCTTCCCAGTCCAGGGGGTTGACATGAACAAGATTCCTGGGAATCACCTGGCTTAGCTTTGAGGTTTTGGGTTTAAAAAGCTGCTTTCAGACTTGGAGATGATCTGACTGTGCTGTGCTTGCTTTCTAAGCACACTTTTCCTGACACTAACATGCAACGAAGGTCAAGCCTTTTGTGAAGTCTACCTTAAATTTTGCCTTCAAAATAATGTAAATTTTGGATTTGTGATGCATCTGGGCTGTGGAATTTTATGAGATGCAAGACCTCTCCTCAGAAGGGATCTGAAAACAGATTTTGTGAGAGAGTTTCCAAGCAAAACTGCCAAACTCCCTGTGTTTTGTTTCAACCCCGGCTTTGTGTTGGGTCCCACCAAGTGATGGTGGGACCAGCAGCAGCATCCATCTGGGGAGCATCGTGGTGTTGGTGGCCAGCAGTGTGGACTCTGGGGGAAAGTGGAGGGAAGCTCCATCCTCCTTGGGCTGCTGGAGGTTATTTTTACCATCTTCAGCCTTTCCTTTGGGTTTGCATCTCCCTTCTTGTGCGTGTTTGAGCTGTCTGGGTGCTGGTGAGACTTGGGGTGAGTCTTTACCTGTGGGTTTTTGGCAGTGAGGGAGAGGACCCGCTAAACATCACCGCTGTTCCAGGGCTCCCTGCTCTGCCGTGGTGTTTCACCTGACCCCACTATAAAGCCTTACTGAGGAGTGAGCTGAACACCCCCGACCCTCAGAAATGAGAGTGGTGCCTCATTTGCTTCTTTTCTTACTCTCTGCTTCTCATCCCACCCAGTTTTCCCATTTCAGGCATCATTCAGTTGTGTGTCGTATCTGCTACAAGCCAGACATTGTTGCCCCTCCATCCCAATTCTCTCCCCGCAAAAATCACCCTCTTAGCATTCATCTTCTACAGGGGTCCAAATAATCCATTATTCCCAAGGAAAGATGGAGTTGCAGGGGGCAGAACAACAACAAAATAAAGCCCCTAAACCCCAAATATGGCCCTGACTCCTTAATCTCACTGGATAGAGTTTCACATCTGGTAGAGGCTTGTTCGTTGTTGCTATTACTTTTATTGCGTCTTTAGCAGTGATGAAGTTCAGATGGCAGAACCAGTGGGCCCCAATTTAATTTCGCCTGGCCTCCCGTAATGAGCACGATGTGATCCCTGGGAATGCTGGCTCGGCTGCGGCTCTGTGGCCCTGGGCAGAGTGCTGCGGGCTGGGCAGGCAAAACCCCACCGTGAGGGCGGGAGGAGGGGGAAAATCTGGGACTGGGGATGGTAACAGGTGGGTGGAGGTGCCTGTGCTGTGTGAGCATCAAATCCTGCAGTGAGGGGGATGGACGGGCAGGTGGTTTCTCCCAGCAAAATCCAGATGAGGTGGATTCCCACTCTTTTTTTGGTGGCTGGGGTGTGTGCACCGCGCCGCTTTCCGAGGTTGGTCCAGCCCTGATGGCTCTCCCCTGGCGATTTCCATGACCCTCCAGGTTTCCAGTGGTGATGTACAGAAGCTCCCACCTCTCCCCCAATGTCTGCATGTGTCTAAGGGCTATACAGGACTCATTTACGGGCCTCCCGTCGGTGGGATATGTGCATGCAAAATGAAGGTTGTATTTGGCTTCTCATATTCGGATCTATATTCCATATTGTGTTGACCAAGAAAAACACCTCAGCCCCTGTGCTGAAGAATGTGATGGACTGATGACTTTCAGAAACGTACTGTAAATCAAGGAGGCTAATAAATACTTGCTATTAATACAATGGGGCTACTGCCTTTCAAGTTATTTTCATGTTTTACAGCATCCCAATTTAAATGGCATCAAGAAGGTGGTACCTCTGGACCTCCCCTCCTCCCCCAGCACGGTCTGGCTCAGCTTAACCCCCCAAGGCTCGGACAGGAGTTTTTCCTCAGTGAGGAGGTTTACATGGAGCAGTAAGGCCCTTGCCCAACCCCACAGAGCTGATGAGGGGTTGACCCTGGTGGCAGGGTCCCCTTGGCAGAGGAGTGGCCTTGGGTCGTCCCTGTGGTCTGGGACCATCATCCCCCTGGCAGATGATGCCCAGAGCTTGCCAAGCCCATTGCATCAAAGAGCCTGCAGCCAAAAGCACCACCACCTGCACCAGCTCATGCTAAACCTTTAATGGTTCCCAGTTGTGAGCGCGGCCGCTCCAGGTGGTGAGTGCACAGGCAGAGCATCCACGGGCTGCTTAACCCTTTCCCTCGGGTTTCTCTGGATCTGTGCAGGAGAGGTTGGGTGAAGGTGGTGGTGGCCAGGGGCCTCCCGTGACAGACACCTGCAGGCAGCAGAAAATGGGGCTTTGGATTTGCTTCCGGAGTATCTGTACCCGTGCTCGAGGTGCCTACAGGGGTGCCAGATCACTCTTTATAGAGCCCTGCCCTTGGGAACCCGGGGTACCCTGGGAAGGGAGGGAGCAGGGGATGGATAAATAAACCTTTTTTCTCTTTGAGCGTCTGTCCTTTCCCTGACCTCCTCCCGCAGCTCTACATCGGTGAGCAGAGCCCGGTGGCTGTGACACTTCTGTCCCCCTTCCCTGTGGGCTGAGGGTGTCCTCTGGCAGCCATTGCTCCATGGCTTGTGTCCATGAAACCCCTCGCTGGTGGGCAGTGGGGTCCCTGCCTGCACTGCCACCCCCAAAAACCCCCTGCACCCCAAATTCCACCATGGATAAAACTTATTTTTTATGGTCTCCTTCCAACAGACCTTTTCCCTGCTGCCTGCCTGGCACACTCCCCTGGGCTTTGGCTTTTCCATTTGGAGGCTTCGGGGAGGAACATCCCTTTGGGAGCTGCTCTGCACCTGGCTGCTCCCGTTGGCTTTTTTTGTTGCCTAAAATCCCTCTTTAGCTGTTTTTCTTATTTTTTTTTCCCCTCTTCTCTCTCTCCCCTGCTGAAGAGACAGCACCTTCTGCAGCTGTAGTGATTAAAGGGGAGGGGAAAGCAAAAAAAAAAAAAGCTTATTTAAAGCAGCGCCTGGCAATATAAAATAAGGTGTGGAGGTGATGAATGATCCCGGGGTACATTAAAGCAGGGGCTGGCATTTTCGACATCGCTCCTACTCGCGGCGTGTTTGAGCGCTTTCGGAGCCCGGCTGTTTGGAAACGCCAGGCATCCGCCCCTGGGCCCTGACTCGGGCAAGTTTAAAAACGTCCTCTGGGATTTAGGCAAGTTGTTGCTGTTTTTCCTCTCCTGAAGACCCGGGTGCTGCCGCTCAGCTGTGGGGCTGGAAGGCCGCAGGAGGACAGATCCCACCCTGGCCTTGCTCCGCCTCCCGAGGGCGAGGGGATCAGAGGATGGGCGCTGCTCGAAGGTGCGGAGACAGGGGAAGCCCCCCAGGCTTTTAAATGCTTTTGAAAAGCCCTTGGAAGTGCATTCCCAGCATTGCTGTGGGAGGCAGTCAGGAGAGAGGGAGGAAAAGAACAGAGCTCATTGCATGCGAGGAGCAGGGCAGGTGCAGGGAAATTATGCATTTTTCCGGACTGGCTTATTCCCTTCTGTGTATTAAACATTATTTTAATATTCGAGTGACAATGTTTTATAATTAAGCTAAATGTAAGAGCTGGAGCACACTGGAGAGCTGGGCTCGGTGTGGGGAGGTGAGGAAGGTTCCCACCCTCTGCCCAGGATTAACCCGAGGCTGCAGCATCCTCTCTGGAAAGTACGGAGCCTGGCTCTGGAATTCCAGCACACCCTGTGCTCCGGCAAGGAAAACCTTTAACTCATAAAGGTTGTAATGTTAATACAGAAGAAAAGCCTTTTAAAAAATTACATTAGTTCACAGACATCTATTGAACTCATGAGGGGAAATCTAGCCCCTGAGAGATAGAAACGAAAGAGCTGAGCCATAAACCAGTACGATAACATCCTTATTATAAGATGCAAATTAAGGGGCCCAATTCACTTTAAAAAAGCATTATGAGTATTTAATTTTTCTAGTGGGAATATCTCTGAAGTTGGCCTGTGTGTGGTTTTTTGTGCTGTGTACTTAAAATAAAAAAGAAGAAAGTAAGTCAGGCCATGAAGGAGCTGCTGAAGGCAGAGTTGAGGATGCTGAGCGGTGGTTTGGGTGCGGGAGGAAGGAGCTGGTGCTGATGGGGGGCAGGAGAGGACGTGTTCACACTGGGTTCGGATGGGGAGCCCGTGGTTAAAGCCAGCAGCACTGCAGTGGGGTTTTAGCGGTGTAAAACAGGGTCAGACCCTGCCCTGGGGTGTGTTTTAAGTGTTTCATCTCCAGAGCAGCTGGCTGGGTCCCTGGGCATCTCAGCTCTGACACTGGTGCCCGGTGGGTCGAGGACAAGCACTGGGGTTGATGCCCCATCTGTGTTGTGTTTGGGATTTTCCGGACAACCCGCTCCCTGCCCTCCTTGTGGGCTGCCTTGATGGTGGTTACAGAAAACATTCAGAGGCAAAGGGACCACGAGACTTCTGGGTGCTTTGCTTGTGGTACTTCTTCACAATGGGAGTGATTTGAGGCTTAACCTTATCTGCTGAGTTTGGTTTTCCTGGCCATTTCTTGTTTCCTGGAGCCTTTTTAGGTTATTTTATTTTTCCCTCCCCTCTGAGGTTGGAAGATGGTGTAATCGCTGCCCTTGGCTCTGTCCTTGCTGTTTGTCACATGCTGAAAGTTAAAGTCTCGAGCCAGGAGAAGGACTTGACATGCAAGGTGGGGACAGCTGGGACAAATAAAAACGAGAGCCTCCGAATGCCAGGACCATCCAGCTTTAGGGTTGAAAGGTCAGGACTTGTTCAAAAAAGCACAGAATATGTGGTACCCTCGTTTCACATCCTTAAAGACAAAAGGGCCGGTTCCGCCGCCTGCAAACCAGAGCCATCCAGAGCCTGGAATTGTCTTTTCAAACGTAGAAAATAAAACAAAAAGCCCCACCCTGGAAGATTGCTTTTCAGAGGGGCATTGTACTGCTCTCCTGTACAATGTGCAGAGGTCACGGGCTGAGTAAAATAGCGAGACCAGGTAAATATGTTCATTTGAAACCCGGGGATTTTATTTATTTTGTGGCATTGGAGAGCGTCTCTCCAACTGTGGGCACGAAACGGGGATGGGATGGGGGCTCTGCAGCTTGACTTTGGGGTCAGGCTCTGTTCCCCCACCTCAGCTGCTGCCTGGGGTTCAGGGCATGAAATAACAGGGTTTTTAATCTGTTGAGGAAAACCCTGGTCTCCAGCTGCACCCCAAAGGCTGAGCTTGGACAGGGTCTCTCTGCCGTGCTTTGAAACTTATTTCTCATCCCAAGGCTGCCTCCTTATCCTCTTTCTGACAATCAAATACTTGTTTCTAAACCACTGTTTACAAGCAATATTGCTGCTTCTTAAAGCAGCACGGGTGCCCCCAGCCAGCGAAGGCCATAAAATAGTGGTGGGTAATGCTTGTGTCAGGACCTGGCCTGGCTGGGCCCTGAGTAAAAGACTCCCTGCTCTGAGGGAACTTTTTTTTTAAAAAAAGAAAATAAATCATGTGTACCCTTTTATTTTGTTTAAGAATCATAAATCCAGCAGCTAACAGGGCTAGTGGTCCATTTGGGCAGCTGTATGGGGCCATGGGTTAGTTAGCCTGGGAATATTTATGGGGCTTTGCTGGCCGGGCACATGGAGGGGGCTCAGCACTTGTTGCACAGAGTATTAAACACCCATTAAAAACCCCCAAAAAACAACAACAGACCAACCTTTTCTGACACAGCAGGGCATACCCTGATCCACAGATCTATAAAATAGGTGTTTCAGTAGTGTTTTTCCCCCACCTCCTCCTGAATCTGCATAGGAGCACCTGGAGCATCGTGTGGCCAAAAAATCACCTGGCTGTGCAGCGATGAGACCTTCACTTGTCATTTCCAAAGTGAACTTTGTGGGAAGTTCAAGGATAAGTATCACAGCAATATAAAGCCCGTGGACAAACCCCAGTGATGACTTTTCCTTGCCAGTTCCAGCTCGCCTCACACCCCCTAAACCTCCCCTTCCTCGTCGATTTAGGAGCAGGAGCCTCATAAATCCTTCGGACCCGGCTGCTTTATCAGGTCCCCCAGGTTGTCCCCGCAAAACCGCGGCGTGGGCGGCGGGGATGAACATCTGCACGGGGGAAATCCTCCCGCTCCCGCGGCTCCCGCCGGCCGCTATCGCCGCCGGGAAGGCGGTTGTGGTTACGCAGCTCCGGGGCTGTGAAATGGGGAAGGATGTCCTTCCCTGCGGTTGGCAATTACGGAGCGGAGAGGAACAGCCGCGTTGCTGCATCCTGGAGTCGCTCTCCGGCAGCCAGGCGCAGATAAGGGGCGACATGTAGGAAAACAAAGCTGGTGAGCGAGTTGGGAAAGGGATTGTAAAACCTCCCTGGAGATTAAGTGCAGGTCTGTGCCCGTGCGTGGCTCTGGCAGCCCTTGGGAAGAGCGTTTCGTATCACACAGCACCTTGCTTTAGGAAAAAAAATTAATAAAAACAACCAAAAAGCCCAGTGTCCCTTTGTGCTTGTGTTTTGTCCCTGGAAAACCTTTAGCTTTTGGGAGCAGGTGGTGTGTTTGTGTCTCACACCCCTTGCACGCTGATGTTTGCACCACCAGAAAGGCCCAGGGATTAGCACCAGTGGAGAGTTGGCCTCTCCCAAGAGCTGGGATTCTCTGTCGCTGGGAATGCTCTAGAAAGGCTGCAGGGAGGGTTTATCCAGGGTGGAGTGATGCCCAGTATCTGGCTTTCCATCCCTCCAGAGATGGCTCCTGGTGTGGCTGAACTGCAGCTCCCTGGAGGTGCGGTGGGGCTGGATGAAGCTGGAGCATACTCGTTGTGTGTGTTGTGGTGGTTGGGGATGAGGAGTTGGGAAACACGGAATTATTGATTTGCAGCAACACGAATGGCTGCCTCATACCCAGTTACAGGTGCTCCCTCCCATTCCTGTGCTGCCTGCAGTGGATCAGCCAGCTGAGGGCTCCTGGATACATCCAGCCGAGGTGAGAATCTTTCCAGGTATGTTTTTTGTTTGGTTTGTTGGTTTGGTTTTGTTTAAAGACTGTGGCAGAGGTCCTGCTTGGTGCCAGATGTCTTTCCAGAGGTGCTTCTCTTCATCCCTCCCTCACACCTTACCGTGAGCATGATGCAAGCTCTGACTTTTCACCTGCTCCAGTAACCCCCGGCCCTGGGGCTGGAGCAGCAGAGCTGTCTGCAGACCAGGGCCAGCTCAGTTCTCCTTTCATGCATCCCTATATTCTTCTTCCTTAAAGGAAGAAAGTGAACCCCTCTCTGAGTTGGGCTGAGGCGGATTTAAGGAGGAAGCCTCAAAATCAGTGAGCGGCCTCAAAATCACTGGGAATCCTGGAAATACTTGATCCTACTGTTTTTTTAAACTTTAACATTGCTTCTTGCACTGCAGTGAGAAGGCACAGGTGAGTCCTCCTTGGCCAGGGAGGCACAGCCAGGAAGGGGATGATCTTTGCCGATGGCTCCAGCTGGGATGTGCTGCTCCTCCCACCGGGAGCCCCTGTGGTCGGGGCCCTTCTCCCCACACTGCTTGGCAGGTTTCGGCACGACTCGCCGGAGCCAGGGACAAGGTGGGGTGTTCTCTTCAAGCTCAGGATTTAGGTGGATTGGCAAAGGGCGGTGGGAATGCTTTTAAGGTGTCGTGTTGCATGTTTAGAGTTTTTATTTGTTTTGTTTTGCTGCAAGCAGTGTCAAGCTCTCCTGCCCTGCCTTTGTCCGACGGATGAGCAAAGAAGAGTTTGGGCTGCTGGAGATGCACGTTTATCCATCGTCTGCATCCCACCCTGGCCCTCTGCTCAGCATCTTTCCTCTTCTTCTCCCCACCCACCCCCACAACCACTCTCCAAGGAGGCCCCCGGTGCACCCCCTTTTCCTCCCTCCTCATGGGGCACATAAGGGATGGGAGTGAACTCACACTTTTACCTACTCATTGCCACACTTGGAATCATAAAAATACCAGCATGAGAGCATCTCTGTAACACACAGGGAAGTCTTCCAAGAACTGGACTCCAAGGCTTGTGAAGAGCTAAATAATAAGCAGTAATTAAAGATGCACACACCGTATCTCTCAGAATTGCAGGAGCTTTTGCAATGTATGGTCGAGGTGCTTGCTGCAGGAGTTTGGGGTGGCTGGGAGGGTGAGCAGCTTAGCAGTTGCTTTGCATTTGTGTTACTGTTATTATTTAATGTGCTTTAATTGCCTCAGCTTCAGCCTGTCAGTGGTGGGCTTGCAGCCTGCCCACTGCCCGCTGCCCCTCCTGGTTCCCCCTGCTGCAGATTAAAGCCTTCGTGCCACCAAGCCGGGCTAACCACAAGGATCCGTGCCATTGGCTCCTATCAGGATTACTTATCTGCACGGGATAGGCCCGAGGGCAAACCATCCTGGCACTCCAGCTGTGCTTTCCTACATGTGCTTTTGGGAAGTGGGGGACAGCCACATGCATGACCTGTTCTTCTGGCCTCTCCTCCACCACACTGCAGCCTCAGGTGCATTTTTAACTCCCCTGAAACATTTTGGGGGTGGTTTTTCTTCAAGCTAGTGCCTTTATTTTTTACACCTCTTCCCTCTCCTCTGACATGTCCGAATTGTCTCATCCCTTCTTTAGTATTGACATAAAAAAGCAGCTGAGAAAACACTGAAGCTGTTTCAACAACTGCTGTGCTAAGAAGTAAAGTAAACCAGAAAGTAGTTACTGCACTGGGAGCTTCCTCTTTAAATCAGCTTGTGGGGGGGAAGAAGTGAGAGTCCTTGGTAATTAGATTCTCTCCCTCATCCTAATTGCATTAACAATAAATCAGCTCCGAAGATCTCTTTCTTTTTAAGTTTTCTTGAATTTAGCCTTTGTCTGGGAATCTTGGAACAACAGAGCTGCAGTAAATATGATTAACCTGTAGTTAATGACTGGGGTATTTTGGCTGTGCCCTGTGGACGCTCAGCCTGCCGTGGTTAACCATCAGGCTCTCGGGAAGCAGCCCCTGCCAAATCCAGGGAGTGGAGCAGGCGGCATGGTGAGCTGCTCCATCCTGACCAGCGTTGTAAAGGCTTTATGTTAAGGGATCATTTGGCACTTTGGTGGAAAACATTTCCTTTTCCTCAGCATGGCTTTTTCCCCCCCATCTCTTTTTATGATTGCTAAAAGGCCGGGGAGTTTTAGTTTGGCAATACCTCTTTTAATACTATCTATAATTTCAGAGTCCCAAATTCCTTTAAACTCTGATTAAAGCAGGTGTAGATTGTGTATTTTTTTTTTTAGAAGAAGAGAGGATGTTTAGTTTATATTACTATTTATAATATATTTATATTATTATTTTAAATAATATATGGCATTTATAATCCTTTTATTACTTTAATATTATTATAATCTTTATATTATATATATTTTGTTGATATTATTATTTATAATTAGGTGCTGGGCCCATGGGCTGCACAGGGACATGGGAAGAAACCCACGGGCAGAGAGGATGAAGCAAGGCCTACCAAGCCAGTGTGGGATGTCCCCTTTCCCTTCACTGAGGTCAGAACAGGTCTCTTTCAATTAGAGGTGAGCACTGAGGGCTTCTTGGTGACCTTCCACTGAAATTTTGTGCTGTTGAAACCTAGTGGTTGCACAAGACGCGGGGCGGTGATGCTTGCCAGGTGGTGCTGCACCTCTGGACCCCTGTGAGCTCTTAGCACATCACAACTCCCCATTTATTTGAAAAACCAGTGCTGATGGTTCAAAAAAATTAATTGTTGGGGATCTCTGTAAATTCTGGATTGAAGGGATCTGTTCTCCCTACTGCTTAACTCAAGTCTATGCTCTGCAAAGCTTTTCTGCAAGAATTTGTACTGGGTATGACGACCAGGACCAGTGTGCTACAATGCAGTCACCTTCAGCAGGAAAAAGAGAGTTCATGTCCCCAAAACACAAGTACTCCTGGATGATTTTAACTGGGAAATTTGTGGAGGATGCTGTCTCCATTAGGAGAATATCAGTGGGGCTGAAGCTGCTCAGTGATGGGGGATGAGCCAAGGGTGATACCAGCACTCGCTGGGACTTCCCTGTCGCATAAGGGCTGACCTGTGAGGGCAGAGCTGGCTGCAGGTCACGGGCTCCTCTCACAACTCCGGGGATGAGCCAGGAGCCATGCAAGGGGCCTGGGCAGGAACAGCTGAGAGCTGGGGACAGAGATGGAGAGGGTACAAGAGACAAGGCTACAGCCTTCAGTATTGAGACACCTGTGCCACTAACCATGCTGTGTGCTCAGAAAGCGCCGGGGGCTGCCGTGCCCGGGCAGGGATGTTAATGCCCTTCAGCTGTGGCCGTGCTGCCCTCGCTAATTGCCCCCAGGCGGGGCACGGCCCCTCCCCAGGTGCTCCTCGGCGCGCTGATTGCCAGCCCCTCATAAAGCCGCGCTTACCTGTGCCTTCTGCTCTTTGTCTTGGTGCTCTCCGCATGTCCTCGGGGTCCCCCGCAGCTTCTAAAGGTACAGCTAACAGCAAGTTTCGGGGTTTGCTTTGATGCTTTCTGGATATTCTGGGAGTCCCCTGCCATGTTTGAGGTGCAGGTACCAGCTGGGGCTCCGCTCTGCCCGGCGCGGCCTCCTGCTTGCTTTGCCGCCTTTGCTCCTTGGCCTGGAGCTGTGAGGCGCTGCCCGTGGTCTTCATTTGCAATTCGTCTGGCTCAGAAAAGGACATTTTTGGGCTCAAACTGCCCCGGGGTTGTGCAGGGTACTTAGAAGTGCCAGCTTGCTGTGAGTATCCAGCAAGCTCTGGATGTGGGGGAGCAAAGCTGTGCTGCTTTGGGAGCAAAGAGAGGACGAGTAAACAGAGGATGGAGATTTTTGTGAGGTGCTTCCGGTTGAACTTCCCTTGTGCGCCATGCTGAGCCTCAGGGGGCACCTCATCTACGTGACCACCGTGGATTTTTCCCGACGGGAAGGACGGGAGGTTCAGCAGGGAGCTGCTCTCCACGGGTCAGGTGAGTGGTTCCTGTACCTGCTGCTCTTTAAAGCGCTCCTGTCTCTGAGATGCCGGCTCTTTGCAGATAGGTGTTATCTCTCGAGGATCTCCCCGTGCCCACGGGATGGTATCTGCACTATCTGTGATATCACAGTCCTTCTCCCGCGTTTGCCAGAGGGGAGAGCTTAGTGTGGCCTATGCATTAGGTTTTTGGAAAGCCTCTCTGCTCACTGGCACTGAGGGCTCAGCTGAGCCCCTTATCTGGGCAAGAGAAATACTCTGGGCCTCGGGAGTGTGCACGGCTGTGCTGTGCTGTTTGGAAGGCAGCTCTAGAGCTGCAGGCGTGCTCTGTGCTGGGCTAGTCATTGTAAGAAGATGTGGTGCTCTGTTTTTCTGGGCAGAAATACTTTTATTTTCTTCTCTGTACCTGAAATTCCTGTTTTTGGGAAAGGCTGTACTTTAATGCTGCAGTGGGCAGAACATTTTAAGTTTCTGGCAGGTTTATCTCGGGAGTTTGAAGTTCATTGGTGGTCCCTAACTGTAGATAAGCAAAAAAAAAA
>VZRS01010813.1:0-63052 GCA_013398055.1 Ifrita kowaldi | reverse complement strand
CCCAAACAAAGGCGCGCGCCCGGCCACGCCCCCGCCTCGCACCGCCCCCCGCACGTGACGTCACCGAGCCGCGCGGGCGCGCGCGCCGTCTGCGTCCCTGAAGGAGGGTGCGGGGAGCGCGCCTGAGGCTCCCGGTGCTGCCCGGGCTCCCGGTTATCCACAGGGTCCCGGTTCTCCCCACCGGCTCCCGGTCCTCCCCTCAGGCTCCCAATTCTTTTCGGGTTCCCGGTTCTCGCCCCACACCCCTGTAGGGCAGGTCTCAGGTAGCCCCAGGCCGGCGGCCTGGGCTGTGGGAAGTGAAAAGACCCAGGCAGGAACACGGGTGGATGTGGTGGGAGAAGAGGTTTGGGAATAGGGCCGAGGAATGAGCAGCCGAGCACTGGTGGAGCCACACAGAAGAAGCCCCTGGTGCAGAGGTAAGAGATTGGGAAGAGATTCCTCCCTGTGAGGGTGGTGAGGCCCTGGCACAGGGTGCCCTGAGCAGCTGTGGCTGCCCCCGCGGAAGTGTCCAAGGCCAGGTTGGACGGGGCTTGGAGCAACCTGGGATAGTGGAAGGTGTCCATGCCCACGACAGAGGACTAGATGGGATTTAAGGTCCCTTCCGACCCAAACCTTTCCATGACACAGTGATTCCAAATCCTGCTTAAAGGATGTTGCTGGTGCATAAAATGTGGCCTGGGATGCAACAGGTGTATAACCCAGATAAGTAAGAGCTGGAGTACGGAATGAACACGCGGATAACAGGATGTGGAGCTGCCCATGGCAGGGTTCTGCAGGGGCTTTTGGTGAGCAGTGTATCCATAAGAGAAAAGCAGTCACACAGCCAAAGATGAGGCTCCTGGAGAACCAGGCAGATTGACGAACTTGTGGTTCAGTCCTGCAGGGAGCTTAGTGGGTGCTGAGCCTTCACATGGGGTCAGGGACTGAGCAGCCTTCTGGAAAAGAAGCTCTGGAGTCCCTGTGGATGCCAGCCCCCAGGGTTGAAGTCCTGTGGAATCTCACACTGACCCACCTGGTCTCACACCTGGCATAGCAGGGGCAGTGCCTGAATGACAGTGCAGGCTCCTGAGTGACGCATGTGGCAGCCCGAGGTGCGATACCCCAGTAGGCTCCGGGGCTCTGGGTTCTGACAAGCAGCCCTGGGCTAGGGCTTCCCGGTTCCCAGTGCAGCAGCACTGCCCCTTGCTCGGCAGGAAGGGACCAGCTGTTCTGCAGAAAGCTGGACATCAGCCAGGGCCCAAGTTCAAACAGAGCCCATTAAATGGCCTTTTCCCCCTTCCTCCACATTTCAAGCCCTGCTTGTAGCCCTGATTCTATTTATAATGCCCAGGAAAAGCGAACTGAGACTTTCCCACAGTGCCGGCTTCTCAGGCGATTGTTGTTCGGGAAGCTGGAATGTACATAGTATTATTTTTGCATCCCCCTGGGAAGGGTTTTTATTTTTTATTGCGTGTCCCCATCTGTGCTGAGGAGGAGAGTGTGTGAAGCACAAGGTGTCTGGTGCTGCTTACAGCTCTCCAACGCTTTGCCACTGCTGGTTTGGGGGTCTGTTCCCATGAGCCCCTTTCGGGAAGGGTGCTGGGTGCTCTTAGAGGTGTCCTGACAAGCCATGAGGATGGAGGCCAAAGAGGGACATTGCCCTTGAGACATAGCCCCTGTCTCAGTGCCAGACCCTGGGAGCACCCATCATGTCGCTTGCTCTGTGCCTCAGTGTCCTCCGAGTGCAGAGGAGGGAACACCAAGAACCCTGCTGGGAGCAATGGGCTCATCATTCCTGCTCTGCCTGGGGTTTGGCATGGAGACATGCCCTTGCGCCACAGTTTTGGGGTGGCAGAGCTGCCACGTGAGGCTGGACCTGACAGCCAGGCCATGGGGTCACTGTTTGTGTGGTGCCAGCAGAGGCCAGCGGGTTCTTTATTTGCCATTCTTGGCCATGCGAGGCTGTTCCCTGCACGGAGCTGCAGTGGGATATTCTGGGCACAGCTGGGCTGTGGCAGCTCTGCGCTGCCCCTGAGCTCCCATGCCCCCGGGCAGGCAGGTATTTCACATAGCAAAACCACCTTGCTTGGACTCAGGTCCTGCTTGTCCTCTCCCTTGTCACTGTCACCTGGCTGCACTGCCTGCAGTGCTCCTGGCTCTCTCTTTCCCTGCCCTGCAAGGTCCTGCATTGCTCCATTCCCTCTGTGCCACCGGGCCTTCCTTCTGTCCCTGGGTTTTATCGCCCTGCCCAGGATTTTGGCAGTGAGAAATGCTGTTGCACCATATTTTTGGACAGTTTCTTTATGCCACAGCCAGTCTGATGAAGGACGGGCACCTCCAAATAGCTTTACCCTGTCACACTGGGTTCTGGGGTTGACTGTCTCAAATTTTAGATGTAAAACAGATGCAATCTGCAACCTTTCTGTTTTAGAAGCTTGCAAACACTAATTGAGCATCTCCTTAATTATTGTGATTAAATATTTGGACTGTGTAGCTCTTAAAAGTACTTTCCATGAGGACAAACTATGGAAAGAAGTGATCAGTTTTTCCCCAGCTAGGAAATGGAGACTCAGAGCCCCTCTGTGCCTGGAGCTGGTGACACTCGTGGACTGGGGCTGGGCAGGTGGCTCCAGCCTGTCGTAACTGCCTGACTCCAGGACGGAAGCTCCTAGATGGGAGAGAGGTGAGGCCAAGGCGAGATCGCTCGGTCACAGCCGCCTTGTGCACAGGGCTGACAGCAGAGACACTGCCCAGATGTTCGGGGCCGTGGAGGCAAGTGAGGTTGCTGCAGGACAGGCTGTCCCTCCAGCATTCGCTCTGTGCTCTTCCTTGGCCACAGTCCTGGCTCTGCCTGTGTGTGAGAAAGCGCCAGGAGTGAGTTCCCCGGCTCAGCGGCTCTGTGACCATGCAGTCACAGCGGCTCTGGCCGACCTCGCGGTGACGCGGCCACTCAGATAAGGGAAACAGTCCTGCTGCAGAGGGGATTGTAGCAGGGAAGCAGTGGGATGCAGCCTTTCCCTGTGTCTGTTCCCCCAGGGAGCACTGCACGTATGTCCCTCTGCTGTGTCCTCTCCGTGCAGCGGAGTGCGGGCAGCGTTGGGGTGTGTAATGGGCATCACATCAGACAGACAGTCCCTCGGTACCTGCAGGAGCGCTGCATAGCTGGCTGTGTTTTAAAGTGTTGCCTAATGGAAAACACTTCCAAAGGTTTCCAGACACAGGGAAAAGGCTTGGTAGTTTTAAGTGTAATTAATACCCTGTAGTTATTTAAAAACATCACTAAAAATGTGTCATTCAGAAGTTTCTAGGGCTGGACATGTATCTGGGGATGTAATTATGTTTTCAACCGTGCCTTTTCATCCCCCTTCTGCTTTTTTTTTTTTTTTTCTTTATGTGAAGATCTTGTTTTCCTAACGAAAAAACAAAAGTGAACCCTGCCAGGGAATTTTGTTTTCATACCTCAGTCCCAGCCCTTCTGCCAGCTCGGTCTCCCTGTGCTGACATGTCTGTATCTGTTACAACCACAACAGCACCAGGAGCATTCTTGGGATTTTGGCTCCCTGTGTTTTGAGGTGAGCTGTGCATAAATTCCCTGAAGCTGGCCATCTGGAATTGTGTCTTGAGTGCCCATCTGCAAGGTGGGTTTTAATTGTTTGAACTGTCAAATTGGTTGGTGTCACTCACCTGTGTCTTCGATCTGCGTCACATCTGTAACAACAAATGAGGTTCCTTCCGAACCGCGCTGATAGTTTTCTGCTCTCCCTTTATATTTCCAGCAGGATGACTTGATTCCTTGCCAGACCTGCCTAGAGCTGAGGGTCAGATTTAAGGCACGTTGCTGACATCAGTGGCTTTCTTTTTTAATGAGCTTTGTCAGAATTCGTTCTTTAGCCATTAAGCGGTGCCAGCGCGGAGTTCATGCATGAGCTGAGCTGAAACCTCATCGGTGTGAATTAGTGATGAGGGAAAAGGAGGTCAAGGAACGTCTTGTTTCAGAGAACAGTGATAACTGGTGTGTCCAAGGTCTGGAACCAGGAAATGGGCAGAAGAAAACTTAGAAATCATGATGAGGGATGAATTCCCACCGCTGTGCTCTGAGGAGGCCTTGTCCCTCCTCATGCCAGTGGGACGTGCATCAGCACCAAGCAAAGGTGTTCCCGTGCAGCCCGAATTTGGGTGGTATTGGGGTGGGCTGAGGAGCTGGATGGTGTCAGGGGGATGAGCTGGTGATGTGACGTGGTGGCCCACCATGAGAGGGGTCTGTCACAAACTTGTGTCATTGATAAGCCCTGCGCTCCAGAAGGATGCTGTGGGCCAGCATCAATGCCTTTGGAGAGGGCTCTGCTGGGATGATGGGATGGCTGTGTGGAAGACATGCCAGAGCAAGTCCCTGACTGTCCCTCCAAGCACTGAGTGTCAGGATGGGCTGCCCTGAAGAGGCAGAGGAGTTTTACTGGCAAACACTGGGAAAAAAAGGCAATTCCTCCACCTGTGGTGATCTGGCGCAACAGAAGCTGGGAATGGGGTGTGATGGAGAAAGTAATCCATGGAGTACAGAGCCTCCAGCAAGCCAGGAACGTGTAGATGCGAGGTTCAGGCATGCAGCTCCCGGCTCTGGACTGCGTCAGCTGAGCTGGCAGTGAGGAGTATCTGTGGGAGCTGGGGTTCACTCTGGAGGTCACTTCTTCCTTGGCCAAAATAAATACTTCTGTGATTCCCTGCCCCTGTTTCCACTGCCTCTAGCTTCTCTGCATCATCCCTGCTGCTCTGTGCCTGAAACTCTTTTCCTTGGCTGCTTGTGGAGTAGGACACACTCCAGGATACTCAGTGCAGGGTCTGGTGGGTAGCACAAAGAGACAAAAAAAGGATAAAATCAAGGACAAATTGATAAAAAGGAGCATGCAGGAAAGCCCTTGGGTGGTGGGGAGGTGCTTTGCTGCTGGCATTTGCACTTCTGAATCCAACCAGGGTTTTGTATTGATTCTTTTAAAAGCTCTTTCAATTATTTTTACAATGAGCTCATCTTTCCTGGCACATCCTTGCTCCCTGTTCATTCCATACTGGCATGGCAGGCATTGTTCACCTCTCTGTAGTCATCCACATGTGAGCTGGGAACAGCAGCTCTGCTGCTTGTCCCTGGAGAAAAAGAGGTCTTGTCTTGGCTCCTTGTAGGCGCTGTGTGAAGGTGGGATGGATGGAGCTGAAGGTGTTTCTGATGGAGCTGCCTGAACTTAGCCAAAACTGGGCCTGTGTGCCGCCTCTGTGCAGTGGGACTTGCACAAAAGCTGGTTTTCTGTGGTCAATACTTAGGGAAACGTTCCCTAAGTTCCTGTGAACAGAGACAGAGTTGTGGAAAAGACTGAATGGTGTGTTGGTACAGGGTGATGAGCCACTGCTACTCCAACCAAAAATCCAAAAGGCCTCTTGGGGTTGCACTTTTAAGACTGCCAGCTGACTGCACACTGTGAGGACAGTAAAAAAATTTAAAGCCTTGTGTCTGCCTATGGCATTCACAGTACCTGTGTGAGGCTTCTTAGAAATTTCACATGCCAAGAACTCAGAACTGTGTCTTGAGGAGCTTGTTTTGTATCATTCATCTTAACCTATGGCTGTACCATAAAATAGGAAATCTTGGAAATCCCAAATCTGGAAATCTGGAGTCCCTGCAGATCTGAAATCCTTGAAGTGCTGCCCCAAAGCTCCCTGAGCAGAGGGTGCTCCCTGGTGAGGTGACACCAGCAGCACCCTAAGCCTTGCTCTCCCCACGTGTTCAATTTAAGCCGACTGAGCCAAGGAGCGGATCCCATGGATCCGACACAGGGAGTTGGTCCCATCCTCCAGAGGGACTCGTATCAAGTCTTGAGGATGCTGCAAGGCAGCGCCAGTGGTTCAGGGCCTAGGATTCACCCCTGGCTGCAGAGCTCCTGTCTGCTGACACCTCCTGTGCTGGCAGTGAAGCCGTTGGAAACAAAGAGCCAAGAAGCTTGAGGACCTGTCCAGGCAAAACACCTCCTTTTGCTTTAATAATTTTGTTTTTCTCAATTCTACACCCCCATAATAATGTGTCCAGGCCTGTTTCACTGCACTGGATCACTCAGAGGATTCATTCTGAGATCCAGATATTTAGAGAACATGATCATGACTCTGTCCCATCCTCTGGGAAAAAGGCAGTGTAGTTTCTCTCTTTCCATGTCACACATGCAAACATGGATTTTGCCAGCTGGGTGTGGGGATGCGCTCCCTGCAAAACACCCAAATCTGTGTGGATTCTTCTCTTCCGTGGCTCTGTGTGTGAGACGTCTGCTGGGCACGTTTCTGTTCCGGTGCGGTCGGATTCATAAAGCTCCTGTTTTTGCAGCCCCACAGGAATTTGCAGGCTCAGTGAAATTGCTGGGGGCTCCCTGCAGAGGCTGGCTGGGTGTTAGCCCTCTGCATCATTTGCAAGCAGAGGCAAAGGGCTGATGGAAGAAAATTTTTCTGCAAAGCTGCCTGCCCTGCTCTGGCTTTTGGCTCTTGTCAGCAGCTGCAGTGTGTTAACCACAAGCCAGGGTGCTGCTGTTCCTCAGGTTGCTCATTTTCTGGAGATGAGCTCCTTTATAATATCTAAATACTGTTAAAATTGTCCTCTGGGTAGTTTTATTATGAATGTTTGTGTACGTAGGTGCTTGTCTCTTTGAATTTTGTGCTTTATGGTCTAATGGATATTTTTCCAAGTGATGCAGGTCACATATTTATTCACAGTATGCTAAATTCCTTCATCTGATATAAACTTAGGATCTTCTCCTGTTTCAAACCCACCAAATATGCCTTTCCCTTGTGATTCAAAGTTAGCGTGTTTTTGGGTTTTTTAAGATGCAATTAATGTACTTTTATAAAATTACATTCTTTATTTGAATCTCTCCAAGAAATCACTGCGTGGGCACGCAGAGGGAGAGAAAAAGCTTGGATTCTGGAAAGCTGAAAGTTTAATTTAGGAAGGGCAGTTTGGGAAAAGAATGCAAAAAATGCCATGAGCTCTTTTACAAAGGTCTACACTACCATCATAGACGACTCAAGACCTCGAAACTCCCATCACCTGGAACTCTCCGGGCAGACTGATACAAAGAAAGTAAAATCAGGGTTTCTCATGCAGTTTCCTGTTACAATAGATGATGAATGACTCGGTTTTTACCTTGAAAAAATGACTGCAAACCTTTCGGGTGTTGTTGGCACATATCCACAGCAAGCGGAGTGGGTGTGCATCTGCCTGGGAGCAGGGAACACACCTGGGAAGGTTTTGTGCCACCATGAGGTGGGAGAGGAGCATCTTTTATTCTCAGAGCTCCCGTGAGTGTTTGTGGGTGCCTGCAGTGACATTCTGTGCTCCTCTGTCTGCTGGGCAGCCCTGGGGGCTCGTGGCAGGGGTGTGTTCTGAGTGTAGTTCTCCAGTATTGTTATAACTGCAGTGGAAAACAGGGTGAGGGTTTGTCAGCTCTGAACATGGCCAGATGCCAAACCTTTTCATCCCAATTACCTTGCAGTTCTCCTTGTTCCACGGAAGTGTTATTTGAACACAGCTTTGCTCAAAGAATGGAGAGGAAAGAAACAAGAGGGAAACAGGAAAAGGGCCTCCTGGGCTCTGCATGGCTTTGCCTGTGATTTGGGACAGGAACACCTTTGAGTTGCAGGTGACTCCAGCTGGATTCATCCTGGTGAGTTGACCATCAGGAGGAGTCCCTGAGAAACCAAATGCCTTTGTCTTCAGGAGCCCACAGCTAAACAGATTTCCAGAGACCTCTCGCCTTCAGGAGACCCAAAGCAGGTTCAGGCTGGGCTGTAACTGTTGTCACCATGTGCGGCGACAGCCTGCTGTCCTGGAGCTCTAGTTCCAACCTCGCAAGTGATCCTAAGCTCCAGAAAAGTCTTAAGTGTTTTGCAAGAAGAAACTTGAGAACATGCCCATCAAACACGAGCTGCCATCTGTAGTGTTCTGGAACACTGATAAAAAGCTTCCCATGACACGTATATGGAGGGCATTCCCAAATTCAGTTTTTGGATAGCTTTGCCCTGCCATGTTTGTGATGGGTAGGTGTGGAACGTACCTAAGATAGATGCCTCTGTGAACTCTGGTGCCCAGCCTGAGCAGGGAAGCACTGCTGCTCCGTGCCTCCTCCTGCACATCTCTGGAAGAAGGGATGGGAACCACTGCAAGGCCGGGAGCACTGACACCTGCTTCCTGGAGTGCCCCCTTTCAGCCCATCCGGAGCAAGGGGAAGTGGTTTTGGCCTGGAGCCAACCCTGGGCATTTTACAAACTCATGTAATGGCTCTGCCTGTGGAGCAGCCTTGCGCTGGACATGGAGCAGAAATCACTTGGGACCAAGTTTCCCAAGACCTGCTCTCCCGGGGCATCCACAGACCCGCTGGAGGCAGGCCTGGCCAGAACCAGAGTGGTTCCTGGCCGCCAGCGGATCCCACCCTGGGTGTCACGGCCGTGGGGAACACCACATGGAGGCTGTTCCCAGGCTGAGGCCAGCTCTCAGCCTCTCCTTCCACCCGAATTGCAGCGCTTCCGCCACCACGTCCCAGAGCCATCCAGCAGCCACCAGGCACAGGAAGTGCAGCAGGTCGTGGGAACTGGCCCGAGGACCGGAGGCTGAGCCACCACAGGAGCCAAAAGCAGCGCCCAGCACGCTGCCTCCGCTCTCCTGGGCAAGGAGGCATGGAACGCTGCGGGGAGCTGGGCAGCCAGGGCACACACACCTCCAGCTCAGGCACATGGCCCCTCATCGCCCGGCCCCGTGTTCCCACCATTGCACCCCAGGTGCTCCTCACCAAAGTGTGGATGCCCAGCACCTCCTTCACCCTGTTCCCTTCTCAGCCACCGCTCCCCTGCTGTACTCCTGTCTGAGTGGGCACCGGGTGAAGGCGGGCAGGTTGTTAAGGACCAGATGAAATGCCTCATGTGCCTTTTAGTGTTTTCCTTCTTTGTATTAAGTGAGGAGCCTCCTCTGAACACCAAAACCTCTGAGGGCTTGGGAATTATTAAAGTGCCACTTTTAGCCCTAAGAGCATTTTTGTTAAAGCATTTTTAAAACTATTTGCCAAGTTTTCCTTTCAGTTGATCAAAAAGGGCTGTTTTTTGGAGTTCCTTGTCCTCCAGATCTCTCCCAGGACTTGCTGGGGCCCTTATCCTGCAGGAAGAGCCCCAGAAACATGAGTGCAGCAGTGCCCTGTCCTTGTCCCCAAGCACAGTCTTGCTAGGCCCACTTCCACCAACAGCCGTGTGGGGCTTTTATGGGATATTCAGCTCAGCCACCATCTTCCAGCTGTTTTCTCCATGCATTTCCAGGTCACTCTCTTGCAACAGGGCTGGATGCATGTGAAGGTGGTTTATTTGGGACAGGAATGTGGGATTGCTTGGAAGTCAAAGGGAGCAACAACAGAGCGGGGAAGCAATGGCAAGATGCAGATATTTTTCTTGTAGAAATTTCTATTTGTGGCGGTGAAAAAATTCCAGCCCAAAGCTGTGGTTGCCCTCTTCATTGGTCCTTGGGACACGGGACAATGATCACAGCCTCTGGGAGGTGTGGGATGGATTTCCAGGCAGTTGGTGGGTTATGTTCTGCAGCGTTCCCAGACTGGTCCATATTTCCCTGGCTGATGTCAGTTGTTGAGGGTGTCCTGGGATGCGATGGAGTGAATCCAGGTGTGAGAGTGATGCTGAGGGGGCTGTACCGCATCTGCCCTGCAGCCGGAGGGGAGCACTGTGGGGTGACGGGTCCTTGGGACCAAACCCCGGCTTCATCTTCACCCCGCAGCCACCCTGTTCCTGCTGTGCCACATCTCCAGGCAGCCCCTGTCAGTGTCACTTGTCACCTCATCCATTACCTGGTCTTTTTTCCCTCCCTTGGTCCTCTGTCCCCTACATTCCCACTAGTGACTGTATTCTCCTCCTTTTTGGGGTTCATATTAACTCCTGTGGCTCTGTAGGGGCACAGGTGGCCGGTGTGGGCCAGGAGGGTTCCCAGTCCCAGGGAGCTGACACCGGGAACAGTGCTGTGTCTCAGTGCTGCTGGCAGTGAAAATGGAGAGCTCAGTGCATTTAAATCCCAGCTGAATTTTTGGGACTCAAATATATTTTTCAATGTTTTAATGCCAAACCAGGTTCTCACCAGTCTGCTTTACTCCCCCCACAGCAAACTCCTGGAGAAGTCCCCTGTGAGACCCTGTAACTTCTGTTCCTGTCTTGTGTCTCCCCGCAGTGGTTTCATGCTTTGCCCCGGAGATTTCGGCTCTCGCTGTCTGGCATCGCACGGCTGAGCGGCAGCAGAGGTTCCCAGCTGAGCTTTCCAGCAGAGGTTTCCTTCCACCGCGTCAGTTGGGGTCACTCTTTCACAGCAAGTGTTTTCCTCCTGAGCGGCAGTTGCGCTTTCCAATAGGACGGGCTCTGAGCATTGTATCCTGTGCAGGCTGGGATTTCAAGCTCCCAGGACTCTTCACTGGACAAACGTAGGGTCAGCAGTATCTCTGACTTTAATACTGCAGCCACGCAGGAATAAGCTTTTTCTGTGGTCTTGGAAGCTTGATAAATTAGCGTTCAAGCTCCCTGGGCTTCTCTGGGTGTGGATCCAGCAAGGGAGCTGGGGTCTGCTCTTCGTCTGGCCATTCCCAGCTGTCACTGGTGGGGAGGGAGTGATGTGGCTTAAGCTCACGGTGTCATCCCCACGTCTGGCATGTGAACACACGCCATGGCGTTCGTTGCAGCCGCCTTAGCACCCCAAACCCTCCATGCTTCCATGAGGGGGAGTGTGAGGTGATGTCAGGACGCTGCTGGGCTTCCTGTGGGGGGGTCTTATCCCGTGTTTGGTTTTCCCCTCTTCTTGATGTGAGCAGGGCACCGACCCACTGAAGCCATGCCTGGTCTGCCAGCACACACCCCGCAGCACCCTGCCCAGCCAGGGAGAGGAGCTGATGCTGTAGTGGTGCATGGGGCTGGCTTGTGGAGGGCACAGCAGGGTCCCCCCGGTGCTGGGCTGAAGCCTGCGGGCTCTTCCCCAGTGGTCAGGCTGGAGCATCCTCAGCGGGTCCAGCCCCACTGCTGTCCCGTGTGAACGCGGCTGCTCCCAGCCCAGCCAGCTCCTGCGTGACCACGTGGGAACATCCTGTCCTGGGGGAGGAGGTGGGGCGGTCAGTGGGGGAACTGCGGGGGTGGGAGTGGAGCATCACCTGGTGATGGGAACTGATTGTCCCGGGGAGGGGGTCTTCAGGGATAAATTTAGTGGTGGCGAAAGAGCCCAGCTGGCTCTGTCTGATGCGTGATGAGCCAAGTGTGCCAGGAGTGTCTGTGGTTCCTGCTGTCGTTGGGTGGCAAAGCCCTGGACACCCGATGGGGACAGGAAGATGGGGTGGGAAGGGGGTAGCAGTGACCCAAAGCAGCAACCCCAGCCAGCCCCTTTGCTCATCCTCCTTGGTAGCTCCGTCATCACTTAAGGAAGAGGAGCTTGGAGAAGACATGCCAGGGCTGATTTGGGAAGCAGGTCACCCAAGTGCAGGGTACTTTGCAATTCCAGGATAGTGGCTTTGTGGTGTCACACCAGGGCCTGGCCATGCTGGTCCTTGAAGGATGTGCCCAGTGCTGGGAGCCAGCCCCAGCCTGGCACACCAAGGGGGGCTGAGGAGATCATTTGCTGTGTTAACAGCAAGGATGGGGTCCCATCTGCTAAACACAGGGACCAGCCAGGCCTGGTGACACCCTGCTGCCACCTCACAGGGGACACGGTGACAGCAATGTCCCAGGCCTCACTGAGTGGCCAATCTGGCAGGGAGGTGTAAAGGGCCATATTTGCATGGGCAAAAATATTTCCTTCTCTGGGCTTGATCCAAGGTCAGGCTGGATGGAGTTTGGAGCGACATGGTCTAGTGTAAAGTGTCCCAGCCAATGGCACGGGGGTGGAATGAGATGAAGATCCCTTCCAAGCTAAATTGTGATTCTATGATCGTCACACAGGACCAGCCCTGCCTGGTGCTCCCTTGGGAAATGGTGCTGGCAGGGAGCCTTTCTCGCTCCTTTTATGTTTCCCTTTGCTCCCTCTTGTGTCAATCCTGGAAATCCCATCCCCTGGCTTTTCCTTTGGCACTTACCTCCCTGGCCCACATTAGGTGATGTCTCACATGCTGCTGCAGTGTTTATCCCATCTCTTTTCCCACCATCCTGTCCTTACATCTCGCTTCTTGTGAAGATGTTCACAAGGACACCCAAACATCTTCCAGAGAGGCAGCCAGGCTCAGATGTCAAACCATGCCACCCTCTCACACCCACCCCTGGAAGTGTCCAAGGCCAGGTGGAAGGTGTCCCTGCCCATGGCAGGGGGTTGGAACAAGGTTGGCTTTAAGGTCCCTCCCAACCCAAACCCGTCTATGATTCTCCTTGCACCCAGCATGTTGGATTGGCTGTGGCAAACCAGCCTTTTCCAACAGAGCTGGGCATCTCTCCTTCCCACTGCCTGGGGTTTTCACAGGTGACTTTCCACCAGCCCCTTCGTACCAGGCAGAATCATTTTGTGCTTCTTTCCCGTGTCAGGCAGCAGTCTCCATGTTATTAATTAACCTAGTTACTCACATAACTGTAGTGCTGGACTCACTATTGTTTAAACCAGTGAACCTGAGCCTCAATTTACTCCCTTCTCTCTGGTCCGAGGTACTGCAGCTCCAAGGAGGGGGAAGTTTGCATTGTCAGCTGCCCTGGGGAGAGCTGAAATGCAGAGGGCAGCGAGGCATTTGGAGGAGGGGAAGGAACCCCTTGCCTGGTGCGAGCTCCCCAGGGCTGCAGGGCTCTGGGTGCTCCTGAAGCCTGGGCTGGGTTTGGGTCTGAACGCGGCTGTGGGGCCGCGCCTTTGCCGCTGCATGTGCCAGCAATGCCGCTGTTCCTTCCACCTCGCCGAACAGCAGCCAGCCCAAGCAGGGCCTGTTTAATTCAGCAAGTCATAAATTCATAATGCTTATTTACCACACAGTGCCATCAATATTTGATAGCGGCCACCGGCCCGCTGCAGCGTGGCCTGCAGAGGAAGGGGATGGGGCTGGCATGGGGCTGTGGGGGGCTGACAATGGGGCTGGCATGCAGTGGGGCTGACAATGGGGCTGGCATGCAGTGGGGCTGCCCAGGTCAGCGTGGTGGTGCCGAGATGGGGCTGGAGAGATGTGGGCTCCTCCTCCACCCCTGCAAACCTGCCAGTGGTGGGCTGAAGCTGCGAAGGCTCTGCAGAGGGATGCGTGGGGGCCGGGCCGGCAGCTGGAGGCTGTCAGGTCGAGGGAGGAATGAAGCAGGGAGCTGGGTGCAGGGGGGGTACCTGGCAATTGGTGGTGAGGGGAGGAATTTGCAGACCTCGGGGGACATACACAATTTGGTTGTCCCCAGAGTGTCCCAGGACGACCATGGGGACTGCTCTGTATGTGCCGCTTGGTGCTGGCTTCGCTCAGCAGCGGTTCGGAGATAAGTGCCGTGAACTCGGGAAGCCCCTTGACCCCCGACCCCAGCTCACTAATTGACTGTGGGGAGGAACCCTGCCCTTCGCGGAGGGGTGAGCAGGAAGGAACCTTCTCCCCGAGAGCTGCCGAGGCCTCAAGGAGAAGGCACAAGCGGGGGAGTTTAGCTGTGCAAAGACAATATTTTGCAGTTCACTCCAAAAGAGTCTCTTCCTGCTTGTGGATCTTGAATGTTTTGCTCATCGTAAGCAATAGTTGCTGCAGCTGGTGGCTTCCCCCTCCAGCTCCTGCTGGATATGCTCTGTGCTGTGAGTGCTGAGGGTCTCATTTCTTACTCCTTTGGAGGGGGCTGCTCTCTCCTGCCTTCCCTTTGTCTGAGCTCCCTCTCCCTTGCGTGCAGAGGGTGATGGAGGGAACCAAGCATGGCTGTACCCCTGGAAACCCTGGGCTCACCCAGGAGCCATCCCAACTTCCCACTGAACAGCTGCAGTGGCATGGGGACAGTGTGCAGATCAGGTGGCCAGCGGAGCTTGATGGGATGTGATGGCTCCAGCTGCACATAAGGCTGCAGGTTGCCATCACAGAGGGGCGGAGCTGAGGCTGCTCAGAGGTGCCTGGTGAGTTAGTGCCCTCCCTGGCATCACTCAGCAATCCCTGAGCGCCCAGGCTGTGGCATGCAGCCGATAAGGTGGCCCTTAGCCCCTGGAGCTGCAGTGCACCCGCTCGCTGTGTGGTGCTCCACTCTCCCTGCTGTGCTGAGACAAGCCAGGCCAGCCTGAGTGACAGGTCTCCCCTTTTACGGTAGCTTTTATCTGTCTCTGGGGAATGCGGCCCCAGTGCTGGCTGAGTCTGTGGCGGCAGTGCCGACAGCCATGCTGCCTTCCCTCCTGCTATCCCAAAGTTTCCCATTAGCCAGCCATGTCCCTGCTCTGCTGGCTCCTGGACCTGCTGCTGCCATTCCCGGAGGATGTAGCAGGAGTTAAAACCCCTTCCCAGCACCCTGGAGTCCTGCCCTGGGCTTACTCCACTGGGAGCAAAGAGGGCATGTGTCCGATGGTGGATTGCAGCTCCGTGCCAGATAGGGGACAGCAGGGTGCCAGCACATCCTTTGGCACTGCATCCCAAACGCCACAGCCTTTACTCTACCCCAGAGGTTCTCCTGGCTCGGACCGGAACTTTTCACCCAGGATGTGACTCCCAACGCTCCCCTGGTCATTGCAAAACCGGTGCTGGTGGGGCTGCTCTCAGGGCTGTGGCTTAGGGGATTTGGGAGAGTGGCAGATATGGGCAGCTCTGCTTTAATTTACAGTGGCAAATGTTTATGGGCCTTATGTAGAGCCCACACTTCACTGTCCATGTAGTCAGATCCCTCCTCGTACAGCCTGGACAGGACCAGATTGTGTGGACTGGGGTGAGGAGAGGGATTTCCCATGATGGAATGAATGTCGTCTGTACCAACTGCTGTCACCTTCCCCCTACAGCAAGCCCAGCATGTGGGGTGACGGTGTGGGAGCACAGTGACCACGCTGCTTGGAGGGGATGAGTGAGATGGGGGGAGCTGGGAGGAACTGGGAAGATGGAGTCTGCCTTGGTGCTTGCCAGGAAGCCACTCTGCAGTGGCGTGGGTACCTAACGGATGGCTGTCATGCATATGTGCATGGGAACAAGCCCTCACCGCTGTTGCATCCCTGGGGGCAGAGCAGGAAGACATGGGACACCTCCAGAAGGGGTGTCCTCCTTGGCCAACCGGCTGCTCCAAGTCGATCCCCAGCATCCCTGCCAGACCACACCATGGCCACTGTGGTGACTGGGTGGCTGTTTGCTGGAATGCTCAGCTGGCTCCCAGGCCTCCTTCGGATGCCCATTCCTCTGAAATATTCATCAGTGCTCCATGGGAGACACTGAATTGCTTTAAACCTCTCTGAATATTTCATCCCCCACCCTGCAAATGGTTCTGCTGGGGCTGGTGATGTCCTGGTCTCAGTTCCATCTGAGACAAGCTCCAAAAAAAGTCAGGTTAGTGTTCCACAAGCCTGCCTGTTAACTGGGGCCGTGACACCAGCCTGCCCCACCACATAGCTCCTTGTCCTCCTTGTCATCATCTTCATGACACCTCCCAAACGCAATGTTTTTCACTCATGCTGATCCCACAAGCCACTGCTGGCATTCAAGGATCTGGCAGGTGGATCCGATGGGTACACTGGGAGCAGACATCACAGCTCCTTGAGGTGCAGGGATAAGAGAGGTTCAGGAATGGGCAAGGTTGCCAGGGTTAGGGTTTAGCAGATGATGCATGTGCTAACAGTGGGTGCAGAACTTCGGGATGCAGGATGGGCAGGAGGAACAGGAATTATATGGGATACAGGCATTAGCGGCATTGCAGGGAAAGGCCTAGCAAAGGGTGCCAGGCTTGGCACAACAGTTCAGCCTTTCAGCAGTCGACCCTTGCTGTTGAGTGTGTTGAGGCACCCGAGTTACTCATTATTCTGATTAATTCGTCGGCAGTTTTGACCAAATAAGTCAGGAAAGTGGAAAAATATCTGAAGACCTTCTTGCCCCTTGCTGTCCTGCCTGGGGTGGGGCTGGGAGCTCTCTCTGTGGTGCCAAGGCCAGTTGCTGGCCCCTCAGCTGGTTTTACTGGTCTTGGGGATGGAGGTTGCCCACCCTGGGGACACAGTGAAACACGTCTGGCCCCATCCCACTGCCTCACCCCACTCCTTGGGGGGCTCTTTCTCCACGCCCCTGCTCTAGGAGTTAAAACCTTCCCTCCAGCCTGGCGTTGCTCATGGAAAGTTTATATATAGCCTTTTGTTTTTGCCAGCGTCCCCCTTGAGTTTAAATAGCTCTTCCCCGTCCCTGGTGTTGACCCCGGATGTATTTATAGAGAGCGATCAGATCTGTGCTCAGCACCAAGCAGACCAAGCTCATGTCAGTCCCCCGAGGGAGGCCCTTCCAGCAGCGTGGCCTCACACTGAGCCTTGCCCTGAGGAGGAGGCCTCAGGAGCTGGCAGGAGCTGCCCAGAGGGTTCAGAGCTGGGGCTGTGCCAGGCTGTGCATGGCTTCCTTTGGGATGACTCTGCCAATTCTGGCTGTGGAGCAGCTTTTTGGATTGCCATCGCTAGGGTTCAGAGTGTTGTGAGACCAGTGCCGTTTCTCCTCTGAGACTGTTTCACGTTGTAGAGGTGGACCATGTCCCTGGTGCCATAGGCCACGCAAAGTCAGGGCTGCGAGGATGGTTTAACTCCCTAGGGTTAAACGCGAGGCTTCTGCCACCTCTCCTGCAGCCAGCCAGCTCCCGCCGCGGGTGCCAGCTCCGCTCCCATCCCGGAGGTCTGTGCTGCTGGGCGGCCTCCCCTCCAACTTCAGCTCTTGACTATTTAAGGCAAATCTCCTCGCTGGACTTTTAAACAAAACCCGGGCTCCTCTCGCTCTCCTCGTTTTAAATAACTCGCCTGGCGTAAACAGAATGAGGCATAACACTATAAATCAGGCATTCCCGGGATCTGCCTGGCAGGCTGCGTGCAGGGGCTCACCAGGCCCCCGAGCTTCCCCGGGAGCTCTTTTCGGGGCCTGGGGGGAGCGATAAGAGGGCAAGAGGGGCTCTGGTGGGGCAGGCGTTCCCAAGGAGACTAATGCGATTACAGGCTGCCAGCCTTTGGGGTAAAATAATTAAGGTTGCAAAATAGTTTCCATCACAGCCCCTTGCTTGTCATTCCCCACCGAGGCTGGAATTTTCCAAGCTGTATTCCTTGCATGAAAATGAATTTTTCCAGGGAAGTTTGCACCGGTGATGGTCAGTGATGCAACGGGTGTTTCATAGGGATTCGGGGGGAAATGCCTAGACTGTAGGTGAGAGTCCAGCATGTTCCTTGCAGGAACATGGGCACTTTGCTCCACAGCTTGTCCCATCAGCCGAAGGGATCAGCTCTGGAAAATCAGTCCTTGTGCCGTCAGTCCTCAGTGTTTACGCACTGTGGTCGAAGCAGGACAGAAATAATTACAGCTCGTCTCAGGGACCAGTGCTTCCCATGACAAAACTCTTTGTTTTCCCTGGTTTTAGGGCTTTGCCAAACTTTCATCATGAGCTGAATCTTTCAGGCTGGGTGTCCAACATACACCAAGTCATCTAAACAACCCAGTTTAAACAAGTCTGGTCTTGCTGGGATTGAAAACTGGGAAGATGTACTGTGTTGGTTTGCTGCCAAGGCTGGAAACTCCAAAGGCTGAGACTTGGGGTGCCCTGAGGATGGAAACGGGCCACTAACTGTGCCCACTGGGAACTCTGGGCTGTGCCCAAGTCGAGGAGTCTGTGAAAACCCTGCAGGTGGTTCAGGAGCCTTGGCTGTGGAGTGTCCCCCATGCGGGAACAGCAGTGGGAAGGGTGTTGCTGTGGCACATTGGCTTTCATTGTACCCTCAGCTCCAGGAGGGCAGGAGAGACAGTGGAGCCGTGCTGGCATCCCTGGCCTGCCCCAGCGCTGCCCTCCACCTTCCCTTCTCTGTCCAAAGACAAGCAGGATGGATGGAGCAGCCTCTTGCAAGGCGATGCTTCATTTAGCTCTCGTCGTCCCCTGACTTGCTAATCCCTTTCATTATTCACATGACTGAGGAGCAGCCTTTAGAGTTCTGGCAGCAGCTTTTACACAGCAGGTTGCACCCTTGGATGGGCGGTGTCATCTCCAGGAGGAGAGCGTGGGTCCTGCTTGGCCAGAGGAGATGGGAGGCTGCAGTCAGCAGGAGGTCTCCTCTGTGCCACATCCATGCTGGGATCTCCCCTGTGCTGGGCACTATCACACAGAGTGTCTAACAATGGAGGTGTCCCAGGCTGTCCTCCGCAGTGCTCAGCACCTGGAGAACAGCAGGGAGGAGGAAGGAAGCTGCAAGGAGGCTTCTTCCCTACCCTCGAGGGCACCCACGGACACATACCCCGGGGTGGATGTGCAGAGGGCTGCCTGAGGGGAACCCATGGGAGCTGGGAGTGTCTGGGGGAAGGACATGATAAATGAGCTGATAAAGGGCTTTTCCAAGCTTGCAGCTGCCACAGAGAAAGTGCCACATCCAGGCTGGAGCGATGCTCATCCCACACATCCCCTCTTGCTCTCTGGCATGCTCCAGGAGGCTTTGGGACTCGCGGTGCATCCCGGGCTGGCGCCAGCGGCAGGGGAGCTGAGCCGTGCCGCATGTGGCGGGATTGCTCGCTTGGGTTTTTGACAATCTGTTTTCCAAGTCGGAAGGTCATGTGTATGTTGGTCGTGTTGCCAAGGATTCCTCCACAACAAGTCCTTTTGTTTTGTTTGACAAGGTCTCCAGTGTGCAGAGGGGCTGGACATTAATAACCTTGGTGAAAATGGGATGCCTTTCTCTCGGGGAGTTCGGGTTGGTGTGTTCTGCTGTGACCAGGGGATGTATCCCATGGCATGGCTCAAAGCTGCCCACCTCCTCCCTTACAGAGGTGGCCCTCTTTGGCTGTCCAGATACTTAATCGCAAACTTTGGGAGCATTTCTCCCCTCCATATGATCCATAATGTCTCTTAATTAGGGATGAAGATGATGTAGCAGAGGATGAGGCCTGCAGAGCCCTGTTGATGGTCAGAGGTGGCTCTGGAGAGCAGGATGGGACATGGTTCTCTCCTGGCTGAGGGATCCAAAGCTGGATGTGCTGACACCCCGAGGGGCCTGGGCCAGATCCTGGGGGTAGGACCACACATGAGGGCTCAGGACACCAATAACACTGATTGTCTCTTAGTACTCTGGGTCAAGCCACGTCCCGTCCCTGCTACTCCACATCCCTGTTGGCACTGAAGCTGATGTTCTCACTGAACACCCAGTCAAAACCTCACTCAAACAACTGCAGAGCAGGGAAGAGGCAGGATCTGGCCTGGCAGGATTTGCCAGAGGTGCTGTGCCTCCTCCCTGCTGCTGGGACAGGTCTGGAGACCCACTGGTGCCACTTTGTTAATGCTGAGTGCCAGGCGCTGGAGCAGAGCTGTGCCTGCTGATGGCGGTGGTGATAGCGGGGCTGGGGAGCCTTGAGCCTGCCCCTCTGCCAGCGGGGCAGCTCCTGACATGGCTCCAGCGAGGAAGGACAGGTTCAACTGCAGAAATCCCTCCATTATACTGGCATGGGACCACAGCAAGCTGGGCAGCTCCCAGCTCCTCTGTGGATGAGGCAATGGAATGATCCTGTCGTTGGTGAGGTCCAGCTGCACTATGAGAATTTTAGCCCACAAGAGCACCATGGTGGTGGCTTCAGCTGCTCTCATGGCTGAACGATGGTGGAAGGAGCTGCAGGGGATGGACACAGAGGGAGAGCCACGATGCTCCAACATGTCCGCCAGGTCTGGGCACATCTTCTGGACCTAGAGCTGAGACAGCCTGCACCCCACACTTCAAAAAAGTCCTTGTTAATGATCAGCCATGGATGCCCCTTGGGCAGCAGTTTAGTGCAGGAGTGCTAGAGCCAGGTGTGTGGCCATCCCATGCACAGGGTTGAGCTGGCTTTGGGGCCTTTAGTAAACGCGTTCTCTATAAAGGATTCCCCCTGGTTCATCCCCTCATATTTAATATGCCTGGCAGTGTAAATGACACATTAATTATGAAACTAAAGAGATAACACTGCACTGTTTCAGTGCTGCTCAAGCAAGGAGGAGCATTGCCCTCTTTCTTCTCTGGATTTCATCTTCTAGGCAAAAAAAGTATGAGTTTTGGGGCAGACTAAAGTCCTGTCTTCATTTCCTAGGTGACTAAGTGACAAATCCCTCCATGCAGCCATGCTTTTTCCACCAGATCACCAGCAATGCTGCATCTGCAACCCATCAGAGAAAGCGTTTGGGTTTATTGTTCCCGCTCCTGGCTCCAAGCAGGCTTTTCTGTTTGGCGCTATCTTTTTATTCAAATTGTGTAAACACAAGCTCTCCTCACCCGTTTTTGGTTGGAAGCCCATTTGGTGGGTTCACGTCACGGGGCACCACAGCATCTGCAGAGCTCAGCTTGTGCGGCGCTGCCAGGAGCTGCTCCGAAATGCCCATAAAAGCAGCTTTGCAGCGATCCGATGCGTCTGAGCAAACATTTGCGCACACCTCCGAGCCCTTGTCTCTCTCAGTTAGCTTCAGCTTGTCCTCCTGGGGGAAGGCGGAGCTGGAGGAGACGAGCGGTGACGTACGGAAAGGAATTAAAGTTTGAAAGTGCTCACCACCATCCTCAAAGCAGCGACTCCAGGCATGTGATGCTGGATGAGCCCTGCAATTCCACTGCTGCTTGTCTCTGCCCTGCACCCACCGGGCCACTCAAAGTCCCACACAGCTCCCAGGATGGGGCTAGCTGCATCCTGTGATTCAGTACCCAAATATCAGGGGTCTCTGGTACTAATTTTTCTGCCACACCTTTTATCCTCTGCCCTTTGTGGTGCTTAGGGCTGTTGTAGCCACATGGCGTTTGGTCCAGTGGAAGGACCAAATCCATGGAAGGGGTTGGGAGCTCCTCTTCAGCTTGGCCTTGAACAAGTGCCATCCCTGCTGTTTTGAGACAGATAGACCAAAAGAGGCTGCAGGGTGGGAGGAATGGCTGGGTAGGCTCTTTGTCAGGCAGAGATGCAGACTGGGAGAGGGGGAAGCACAGAAGGTGCTGGTGAGGGGTCAGCAAGGAACTGGGCTGGGTTAGTCTGGCCAGAAGAGGTTGAACTGGGGTCTACTTGCAGCGTACACCTCCCTAGGGGCGTAGTTATGAAGATGGTGGAGTTGCACTTTCCTTGATAGCGGCAGCAGATGATGTTACTTGGGGCAGCAGCCACACATGGTGGCTTGACAGGGTCAGGATAGGTGTTAGGGAAGACTTCTTCCCTATTGGATGGTGCAGCCTTAGGATGGACACCTGGAGAGGTGGGGTTGGTCCATCCTTAGCGGTTTTCAAGGCAGGACCAACCTGACCCAGTACTAGTGACAGTTCTGCCAGACGTTGGATGGCAGAGTTCTGAGGTCCCTTCCCACCTTTGCTATAACAAGTCTCCAGATGTTTGGATGCTGATCCATACCAAAAGCAGCCCCAAGCCTTCGCCTGCCTGTGGCCAGGAAGTTCTCTGAGAACTCATCTGAGGCCCTGTAAAGAGTCTTTCGTGACACCAGCACTCAGCTTGCATGTGCCTGTCACTGGTCTGAGCAGTCTCACTGCTTGCTTGAAATCAGAGTTCCTTTATGGCCCATGGTTGGTGGCTTCTTTCCAGTCAGCATTGCAAATCCCAGTCCAGAATAATTAACCAGAAAGACTTAAGAGCATGAGTCAAGAGCTGGAATGGGTGGAGGATGGAGGAGAGCAGCAGAGCAGTCTGGGGAGATGTGGGACCTCCTAGACAAGGACAGGAGGAGGAGGAGAAATTGGTGCCAGTGGCAAGCAGAGGAAATCCTCCCTTCACCGTACCTCAGAAATGTTGGAAGTGGCATGGGAGCATCCTCTCTGCCCTGGGACAAGTGCCAAGGCTCAGTTGTTGTCCCAGATAAGCACTGAGAAACAACAAAAACAATCCAGCACCTCAGCCAGTGTGGCACTGCCTGTGATGGGCTTGGCAGGAACAGGGGCCTAAAGTACCCTCTATGACAACCACCACGATGCCCAAAATAACATTCATCACCTCTCTACAGGTGGGTGAAGGAGGTCTGGGATCCCAGAATGAGTGGGCAGGATGCAAGAGCCCAGTTGGAAAGAGACATCCCTTGTTACCACCTTAACCAGCGTCCTGAGCTGGTCACCTGCTTGTTCAAAAGTGAGAAAGAGCCCTTGGATAATGCAAAGCTATGTGAAAACACAAGATTGTCCACAGCTGGCTGTCAATTCAAGTCCCACCTTGATGTCTCAGCTGATTCCAACCTGTTTCTATCTCAAGTACTTTGTTAACCCCCTTTCTAGGACCTGTTTGTTAGCTGTGAGCACCTCACAGCTTTTACTCCTTTTCCCTGGTGAGGCTCTGCAGTTCCCATCATTTGCAGGCAGGACAACATGGTTGGAGCTGCTTGTGGGGGACATGGTCACAGGGTTCACTGTCAGCTTGTCCACCCTGAGGAGGAATTGATGTGGGAGAGGTAAGAGGATGCTGAATGGGTCACAGCATCACCTCTGCTCTTCTAACTGTCACACCTTGGTGGACGTGGTATGGCAAGGACAAGGCTCTGGTGCAGCCCTTGGCCAGGCTGCAGTGCCAGATGCTGTTGAATGGAAGATACTTTAGGAGGAAAAGTGTTGGTGTAAAAACACACCACTGCAAGACGTGGGTAAACAAGGTCCAAACTGAAGTGTCACCTGGTCCTGCACTGGTTCAGCTGGTGTGGCCCTAGATTGCACACCTAAAGCTGAGCATCTCCACATGGAAGTGGAATCCTCAGCCAAAATCTCTGCAGAGACATCACCATTTTCTGGTGGACCGGCTCACCTGCACAAGCTGGTAGCAGTGACAGCTTCATTTGTCCCACCTTCTGTCCATCCCTTTAAGTTCCTGGGGGGAGAAAACATGTCCTCTTTGCGCAGCTGGTTGGACCATCAAGGGCTCCATGTGTTGAAGCACATGCTGCAGTGCTTTGGGAGGGGAGAGGCAGCCTGGGTGTGATGTTTATGAAGATATCAAAGGGACTATGAGCCACAAGATACTGGGATGTAGGGATGCTGCCACCACATACAGCTCTGAGGGGTGGATGTTCAAGGAGGATACTTATCTCCAGCCCAATGCCATGGATTTGCCTACAAAATAAACCACAGGTTGTGGCCATCAGTGTGGCAGTGACGTGGTGCACCCACTGTTATTGCCCCAGAGTGATGGATAGAGAAACTCTTCTGCTTGTGGCCAGGGTTTTCCTGCTCTGGAAGAGGCAGAATGTCTCCTCTGCATGTGTGTGCAGCATGGCTTCGTTGGGGGTCTGATGAAAACCCGCTGCTGCTCCTGACTTCCACCCTTTCGTGCCCTCCTCCACTTGCCTCAGGCTCTGCACTCAAAATCTGTAGAAAGTGAAACACCAAACCTAAGCACAGAGAAAGCACTGTGAGCTTACGCTGGTTTTTGCTCCATTGGCACAGGAAGCAAATATTCCTGGTTTTTGTCAGGACAGGCTTGCTTCGAGTCTTTGAGGAATGGCAGGCAACACTGTTCCTGGTAGTTATTCCTGCACAGCCTTATGGGGCTGTCACCCAGCCTTGGGGACAAAGTTTTGGTGAAGGTCAGCATCCCTGAAGACCGGAGAAAGTCCTTGCTCTGATCTGGATCTGTCCGTGCCGAACTCCGTGGGTGGATTGGGGGGTCTTGCTGTGGTGCTCAGAGCTGGTGTGTGAAAAGTCTCCCCAGAACCATTCTGTAGGATAGCATTTTAAATAAATAAATTGGGTTTTCTTAGTCAAAATGTCAGAGTTTTCTCCCTTCATGCAGGACCGGGCAAGGATCAGGCTCTCTGGCTCAGCGGCTCATTACAAAGCCTTGGAAAAAGAAGTGGTTGCTTTGCGGCTCTCTTTGTGAGGACTCTGTACACAGACCCTCTGTGCCACATGCAGACAGTTGCTGCTGCTAAAAGCCATAACCTAGAAAGCAGGGAAACATAAGGCCAATGCTCCCAGGAGGATGTTTCATTCCCTCCAACACACCTCCTGTGATGGAATTACTTGGCCCCACATGCACTTGGCTGTGGGCACCACCTCGGTGATGGTGTTTCCTGTATTGCCTCTCTGGTGCCACACTCGGAGTGCCATGGGCTGTGCGGGACGATGCTTGTGCAGGGGGATGGCTGAGTTTAGGGTTACGTTTTCACAGGGAGCCTCTGTGTATCCAGGTGGCAAACGGAGTCAGAGGCTGGGGCTTGAACAGGGCAGTGGACCCAGGTGTGGTGGGAAATCAGCTGTGGTTACCCCCAGCCAGGATCACACCTCTTCACAACATGCACATGAGCAAAACCTGAGCTCCTGCTGGAACAAAACGGTCACTCAGAACGAGGTGTGGACTCGGTTTGACTTTGAAGTGACATTCAGTGCCATGGGGACAGCACAGGTGTCTCCAGCTAAGGCCAGTGGAGGACAGGGAACACACATGACTTTTGCAGTGCGGGGGCCTGTGGGACCTCCAGGGCAGGGCAGGGCTGATGTTTCCCCTCTTTCAACTGGCCTCGGTGCTGGGGAGGAAGCACAGACTGGGCACAAGAAACGCTGGTTAAAATAACAGGGCTCAGATCCCTGGACATCTCCCACTTGTCAGGTTGACGCAAGCTCTTGGGGTTTTACACCTTTGTCTTGCAGAGGAACCCAGCTGTGGAATGCAGTGTGCAGGAATAGGCTATGTATTCCATTTTCTGCTCATGTTATCCAACTGCGGGGTGTGGCCAGTTGGGCACCCTTGTGGGCAAGGAGAAAGGAAAGGAGATGGATAATGAGGGTGGTGAGGCCCTGGCTCAAGCTGCCCAGAAAAGCTGTGGCTGCCTCATCCCTGGAAGTGTCCAAGGCCAGGTTGGATGGGGCTTGTAGCAACCTGGTCTAATGGAAGGTGTCCCTGCCCATGGCAGGGGGGTTGAACGAGACGAAATTTAAGGTCCCTTCCCACCCAAACCACTACGGGATTCCATGATTCTATGCCTCGACCCTGCTCCTCCTCCCAGGCCCAAGAACAGGGCTTTGCCCGGGNGCCCGGCCCGGCCCGGCCCTTAACAGCGGCGCCGTCCCGGGACGCCGCATGTGAGTCGAGAGGGCAGCGCCGCACCGCCCCGCACCGCCCCCGCGCACCGGCACCACACCGGCCCCGGCACCCCGGCTCGGCCCCGCGGAGCTCCGGAGCAGCCGGCACCACCCCCCGCCCCGGCACCCCACCATGAGCAACCTCAACAAGGACACCGAGCACACCAACGGNGTGGGACCTCCAGGGCAGGGCAGGGCTGATGTTTCCCCTCTTTCAACTGGCCTCGGTGCTGGGGAGGAAGCACAGACTGGGCACAAGAAACGCTGGTTAAAATAACAGGGCTCAGATCCCTGGACATCTCCCACTTGTCAGGTTGACGCAAGCTCTTGGGGTTTTACACCTTTGTCTTGCAGAGGAACCCAGCTGTGGAATGCAGTGTGCAGGAATAGGCTATGTATTCCATTTTCTGCTCATGTTATCCAACTGCGGGGTGTGGCCAGTTGGGCACCCTTGTGGGCAAGGAGAAAGGAAAGGAGATGGATAATGAGGGTGGTGAGGCCCTGGCTCAAGCTGCCCAGAAAAGCTGTGGCTGCCTCATCCCTGGAAGTGTCCAAGGCCAGGTTGGATGGGGCTTGTAGCAACCTGGTCTAATGGAAGGTGTCCCTGCCCATGGCAGGGGGGTTGAACGAGACGAAATTTAAGGTCCCTTCCCACCCAAACCACTACGGGATTCCATGATTCTATGCCTCGACCCTGCTCCTCCTCCCAGGCCCAAGAACAGGGCTTTGCCCGGGGCGCAGACCGATGTCCGTGAGGATGGATGTGGGGCTGCCGTGGCAGGAGGAACCAGGCTGTTGCCCCCAGGGGACCGGGGATGCTGTCGGGGCAGATTTGGGGCTGCTCTCCTGAGGCTCAGGGCCACTGTCTCGGACTTATAGGATCTTCGTCCTGAGCTCTCAGGGCTGCTGTTCCTGGGGCATGGGGCTCTCATCGGGGGTCGCAAAGGTGCCGTCCTGGGGCTCTCGGACCCCCACGGGACTGAGCCACGTCTCCCCGCCCCGGGGATGAGCGGAGGGAACGGCCCGGCCCCACCGCGGGCTCAGAGCCTGGCGGGCCCTTTAAGAAAGTCGAAACCCGAAAGTTCATCAAAGTTGACAAAGTTTTTCGTGGAAAGGAGGGGAAAAAATAATTAAAATAACTCGAGCCCAACAACACAAAAAACCTCCCCGCGGTCCCGGGGGGCCGTGCCGGGCCGGGATTGGCGGCGGCTGCGNCGGCGGCGGAGAACTGGGACGGGGCGGCGGGGATGGAGCGCCAGGGTGTCGGGGGACGGTGGATGGAGCGCGGTGGCGTCGGGGAACCGGGGCTGGAGTATTGAGGATGGAGCAGAGCGGCATCGAGGACTGCGGAGGCGGCACCGGGGCGTCGGGGAAGCCGGGAAGGAGCGCAGCGCCTTGTTTGGGGAACAGAGGTTCTGGCGTCAGGGCTGGACCCCCGGGTCGTCGGGGAACCGGAGCCCAGATGCCGGGGCTGCTGCGGGCTGGGAAGCTGGGGCCGGGCTGTGGGAGCCAGAGTACGGAGGTGTCGGGGAGCCGGCGCTGGAGTCCGCGGGCCGTCTAGAGGAGAGGCTGGGGCCGGGCAGGACGAGTCCCCTGCTCAGCCCCATGTCCCTGTAGCTCTGCGGGGCAGCGGGCTGGCATGTCCCTGCTCCGCCCAGCGCAGCCGGTGCCTGTGGGCATGGTTTCCTGTTGCCAAGTCCCTGCAGCTGGAGGGCTCCTGGATCCAGCACCGTTCTGGCCGTGTGGGCTGCGAGGGACCCACTTGGACAATAGTGGAGGAGCCCCTGCCCTGCTCCCTGTGTGCTGGCAGCCTGGCTGGGGCTCGAGGACTGCGAGCTGACCTGCCGGCAGCCCCTTCCCCCAGATGCCACTGCAAGCCAGAGCCTGAATGCTGCTGGACTCGGGGCCAGGAAGGCTAGTAAGGGTCAGTTGTCTGTAGCCACATGCCAGAGCTGAGCTTGCAGCCCTCCACGTTTGCACTTTGGCTGTTGGAGCCATTGGCTGATGTCATTCACTGCACCCCTTGAGCAGGTATTGGCACAATGGGTTACCAGCTGCCCTCCATCTTGGAGAGGGCTCTGGAAAATGCCCGGACTTGGAAACGTTTTGCTGCAGTCCTCCGCGCCTGGCCCTCAGGACTGGGGAGGTGCTCAGTCCCCTCCCCTCGCTGTCCTCCGTGCGCTCGCGCCGCCGCAACATGGCGCCTGGCTTGCTCCACCACCCACCGGGGCTGCGCGGGCCCCGTGCACCAGCTGACTTGGGGCCATCGTGTCCCCTGGGCTTCAACCGCGGCGAGGGTGACCTGAGTAATGGGCTGGAATGGATTGGCAGGTGGTGGCTTTAACGATTCCGTCCCCAGCGTGGAGCAGAGCATAGGTGATGCGATGGTGCAATGGGTTGTGGATGCCGCTGGTGGGATGTCCCAGCGTCACTGGGTGGCACTGGTGTGGGTGAGCTGAGAACCAGAGCACCTGGGGCCCTGTGCCGCTCCCAGTGGAGGGAGGTTTGGTACCTGGGGGTTTCACAGGCTGTGCACGCGTGCGCAGAAAACTCAATGCGGCTCCTTGATCCAGTTATTCACTGGCCTGCAAAGCTCCCCGAGGTCGATGTCACTTGGTGCATCCCATCCCCGTGGCGTTGTTCCAGCTGGGCTGGTGCCTCACAGGTGGTGGTCGGGTGAGCTCCTGGTGCTGGGGCAGAGCCAGTTTGTTCCCCACTGCTGGGTCGTTGTTTGGCAAAGCGGGTGCTGTAGCATTTCAGGAGCCTGGAAATCCTCACCTTCTGGAGAGGCTGGTCCTCTCAGGAGTGGAGCTTGATGAGTTAAAGATGGCACTCCCTGGGCAGTGGGCAGGTGTTGGACAGAAGCAACTCCTGCTCTCCACAGTGCAGCCTCCAGGAGCGTGCGGGGAGGGGGATGGTCTGTCCACCTTTTTGGATGGTCTCTGGCCTCACTGGGTGTGTCTGTTATCCTGCACCCAGGGCTGCAGCAAAGGACCCACCACCTCGGTTAGGCTGGGATTGGTGGGGGGTTAATGTCCCAATCCCTGGTGGGATTGCTGTTGGAAAGTCCTCTCTCCATCAGAATCCAACAGAAATAATGCTGGGGGTGGTGGGCACAGTTTGGGCTCCATGGTGGTTACCCTGAGCCTACTCTGAACGCTTGTTTTTCCAGTACCTCCTCCCGGCTGACCAGGAGCTGTTCCTCACTGCAGAAGCTAATGGAGGCATGAGGAGTGACCTTGTGTTCAGGATCCCAGCATGGTCTGGGGGCCCAAATTCTTGCCCAGAGCTCCGCTTGATACAGAGTGATAAATACATTCAGTGCAAAGTGGAATTCTTCAGTCCCAACATATGCAGGAGGGTGTGCTGGAATATTTTCCCACACTGCACGGATAACACTGCCAGATCCTGGTGCTGCGGACACTCCTCCATCCCCCCCGCTGTACGCCTCTTTTGCTGCCTCCCCGAGCATTCGCAGAAGGGCGCCGTGTGCCCCAGATACAGCGGGGCGAAGCTCCCAAATTCAGCCTTTCCCTTTATCTTATCTGCGAGCCCCTGGATCTTGCAGCCGCTTCCTGGCCGGTGACATGCGTAGGACAGGAATGCCTCTCGCTCCTCTCGAGGTCGTTAACGGGAATGTTAAACAAACAGAGCCTAATGTCAGTCCCTGCTGTTCCTCACCAGACACCTCCCCAAACGCGATCCCTCCCCACTTGCTGCTATCTTCTGTTTAATTTTCCAGGCAGCCGCCAATCTGCATGGCAGCATCTGTCCTGGCAGTCCCAAGGGATAGCGTGGGACGGGCAGCTGCCTAGGTGCTGCACTCCCACCCCTGTGGCAGGCAGAGCTTTTTCCGGCAGCTGGAGGAGCTTTCATGCTTCCCATGGACACTGTGTGTTGTGTCCATGGCTGTATTGCAATAAAACCCTGTGTGTTCACCCTGCTTTCTGGAGTGCCTGATGCAGACGTGTTGGTTCTACTCTAGAAATTCATTCTTGCTCTCCCGGGAAGTTGTAGGTCTACCGAGAGCGGGAGAAATCTGGAGCTGGCTGTGTAGATGCCCAAACTGGCAGTTGAAGTCTGTGGTTATCCTGTGTGTCCTCTTGGCTGGTCTCAAGGGCCTGTTTGCAGCTCCATGGGTGGTGGCTGCTGCTCTTGAGGTAGAGCTTGGGCATCCTGGACTGCTGAAGGTGGAAAGCATTAAATGTGAGATTGTGCTGGGAGAGCCCAGGTGAGGACCTGGCTAAGCTCTGCCAGAGAGAATCACCTTAGGAAGAAATATTTCCATGGTGAAGCCCTGGCACAGGCAGCACACAGTAGCTGTGGCTGCCCCATCCCTGGAAGTGTTCCAGGCCAGGTTGGATGGGGCTTGCGGCAACCTGCTCTAGTGGAAGGTGTCCCTGCCTGTGGCAGGGGGTTGAATGAGGTGGATCTTTAAGGCCCTTTTTAACCCAAACCATTCTGTAATTCTGTGATCTTCCGTGTTGGTCCATGGAAGGCTGTGGGCCAGAAAACTTTTGTGTTGGGGAGGCAAGAAGGCTCTTGGCTTCCAGACAACCTCCTCAGTAGCAAGTCCTTCATCCCTTTTTCCTTAGCTGCTGCACTCCAGGGCTGCTGGAACTGCCTGGGAATGCTGCTGGTGAGTGGGCTGTGTTATGTGCTGGATGTCTGTAGCACTTCATGGACTGGTGCCAGGCATCTCTTGACTTCTGTAATCTCTGCTTGAGTGGACCTAGATACCTCGTGCATGTGTGGATTCCAGCTCTATGGCTGCAAACAAATAAGGTTAGTGTAAGTTCTGGAGTCAAATGTCTCCTCTGATGCTGCTCTTCGCTATGAGGAACATGAGGCTGTAGTAGTTACAGTCACCACTCACTAATCCTCTTGCACTTGGCCTGGCTGAAGCAGGATGGTGCCTCAGAGCTGTTTTCATGCATCCTAGAAGTCCCCTAAGTGTTAGATGCAGCTTTCTGTCAGTGACAGATTGTTGGCTGAGCGGACACCCTGGAGTCATCACGCACACAGAGGTTCTGGGAACTGGTGTGTTCCCAGACATCCTCTTGGTCTTGAGTTGAGCACTGAGTTGCTCTGACAGGAGGAGGGATGTGGGAATCTCCCCATTATCTCCTTGTGTCCTGGTGCCTATGAATACCCTCAGAAGGAGCGTCCTTCTCCTTTCTCACTCTTTCAAATCCAAATTTCTTAAACATGAGTCTGAGCGTCGACATCCCAACTCAACTAGTCCCCATGGTGGGGTAACTTTTCTCCTGCCACCTGGGCTACTAAATGAGACCCAGCTTCAGAAATGAGTCTTCCTCCTCTGCTAATCTGAGGAGCTGCTGAGCAGAGCTTTCCCTACTTAACCTCAGAATTAAGGGGGTTTTGGTGGTGCCTGTGGAAGTTACGAAGGGCCAAACTCAAAGGTTCCCTTGCTAGGTCTGTGCTTTCCCCTCACCAAAGTAGGAAGTGCCCTTTGAGATGTCTGGGAGATAGCTAAGAGTAGTTCAGGCTTTGCTGTCCTTCCTCATAGCTCTGCTTGAAAATCTGGCACTGGGAATTCGAGTGACTCTTGCTGGTACTGATGTGGAAGGTTGTGGAGTGAAAGATCCTTTGAGGTTGCTGGTCTTGGCCATGCCAAATCATGGAGACTTTGCTGCTTGGATCACAGAGCAATGAGCAGTGCTGCTGCCTGCTCTGGAGCTCTGCCTGAAATAAAGGCTTCAGCTTGAAGCTTCTCTGTGGCATGAGTGTAGAAGTGAGGTGGTCAGACCTCACTACAATATTCAGCATTTTCCTGCACCATGTGGGATGGTGGAAACCAAGTTCCTCTTCTGTGCCTGGCCCTGTGAAGCTGGACCTGGTGAGGGGCAGCCCCGGCACTGGAGTTGCTGACCCTGGCCCATACTGAGGTGTGATCCTGAGCCAGCCCAGCACATCTGATGAGAAGGGAGTAGTGGCACCAGGTGATCATGCTCTTGGCACGGCAGAAGTGGATGCTACAGGCTTGGCAAGGGTGCTCTGGCCACTGCCCCATAGGGTTGTGGTGTGCTGGGGTGGCTGGAAACCTGAGGGCCCAGTGGGTGGTCTTACCCTTGTGGAGGTTCTCCAGCCCTGCTGCACAGCCCAGGAGAAACTGTGGAAATGTTTGACCTCCCAGTCAGGGATAGCACCTTCCGTCCTGTGCTGCAGGTGGTGACAGGCACTTGCACTGCTGTGGGGCCAGTCTTGGTATGTGTCCATGGGTCGGAAGCTGTTGGCCTGGGGATGTGTGTCCTTCCCATCTACTTCCAAGGACAGGAGGCCAATGTCTCCCTCAAGGTGTAACTGCCATGGGTCCCCTGTAGCAATGGCCTGAAGGGCAGCATGAGCTATGGATTGGGAGAGAGCAGCCAGAGGGCCTGTTGTGGGTTAGGGTTGGCACCTTTGGTCCATATTTTGGTAGCACAGTCCTTCCCTGCTTCCTAGTGGCCCTGTCTTGCTAAGAGCTGGACTGATGCAATGTTAGCTTAGTCCTGTGGGTGGTTGTCATCCTCCCGGTGTCCCCAAAGGTCTCCCTGTGTTGGGGGTGACACTCCAATAACTGCTGTCCACAGTGAAGAGCTGCTGTGAGCTTTCAGCTCTCCATCACCTGGGTTCTATGGAACCTGACGTGCTACATGGGGCTGGGGCGTGGCCATTGGTGTGCTGCCCCAAATTGGGTTGATTTGAGGAGAGATTCCTCTGTCTCTGGATGTGTCCTGAGAGACACAGGACTGAAAAATGCCCAGGAATCATCGTGTGGTGGGGTGAAGCAGATACAGATATACTGAAAGGTCTGAGGTGAGAATGTTTCTTGTGAGGGTTCTGCTTCCAGACCCATGTCTCCTGCCAGCCTCTGCCCTGGGGAGGAACTCGTTTCACCAGTCTCCTGCCAGGAGAACAGGTACTTGAGTGTGGGAAGGAAGAGCTGGTCCATAGCAGGTAAAGTCCATGGCTCCAGCCGATGGTGACAGGTGTCTGCAGGTCCCCAACACCAGAGAGTGGCAGGTGAGGGTCTCTGGAGCCTAGGGCTTAGTGTGGTGGCTGGGTAGGGCTGGTGTGGATGTCACTGTCCTTCAGGACATTGGCTGTGGCACTTGTGCCTGTCACCTCTGGCTTAGTGGACCTCTTGGCAAGGTGAAAGGTGACAATGGCAACCCGAGGGTGCTCAGCCAGCACCTCTCTGCTAGGGAGCTGCCCTGTTGGACAGTAATCTCTTGGGAATTGTGGGGCTGACCTTTCCAAATGTTTCATCAGCTTTGAGCCCCTGTTGTGGTCCAAGCCCATCTGGGTGCCGTCCTTTTCATGAGATGCTGGAGAGACACAGGTGACGGGACTTGATAGCAGGAGGAAGCATCCATGGCAAAGCCACACCAGCAGTGCTTCCTCTGCCAGGACCAAGGTCTATTCTTGGGTGCTGTCCTGTTGTGCCTGGACTTATCAGCTCCCATGTGCTTCCTGCTCCCCCGGAGTGGGGCTGGTGCCTCTCCCTGCTTCCCCCTTGTTAGAGTGTCTTCCTCCCCTGACCACAGGGGTGGCTGAGCCCCGTTGACGTCCCCTGCCTGATGTGGGGGAAGAGCGGTGCTGGGGAGGGGCTGCTCCAGCTGTGAGCAGTGTGGAACACTGCAGCTTTGGGGACAAAATGCTGGTGCACTTGGGCTGGCTTGTGGTCAGCCTTCTTCCCTCTGAGCCAGTGGGACGTTGGTCCTCGTGTGCCTTTTGTGCAAAAGGCTGTTTTTGGAGGGAAATGCCTGAAGCCTGCTTTGCTTCAAGTGCGGGGGGAGGTTCAAGGCCCTCTTTCCGCTCTGGGGATGGGTGAACGTCTTTCCAGAGGGTGGGAAGTCCTGTGCCTGCCTGCCTGGGGCTTCCTGGTTGGAATGGCTCCTGGCCTGATCCTTTGCCAGGGCTCAGTGCAATCCTGCCTGAGGACACTGGAGCTCTGCTAGGGCTGAAATGGCAGCAGGAACCTGGCTCTTGCCACCTCTCTTCTTAGTAGTGGAGGGTAAACTGAGGCATGGAGCAGTGAAGTAGCCTGTTACCAGCCCCTTCTCTCAGGGTTCTTTCCCTGTGGTGTGGAGGCTGCCCTGCTTGCCTGCCGAGCTGTCCCTCGCACAGACCACACATCTCTCTCTCTCCCAGTTTCCTCCTCCCTTGTGGTTCCTGGGACTTCGTGCTGAGGGCCAAAGCAGCCTCGGGCTGCAGTGGCAGCACTCTGCAGCCCTGCAGCCCATGTGAGACACCAAGAGTAGGATGCTGCCCCATTTTTCAGCCCCACCACTGGACTCTGTGTGTTCCCCTCCCTGCAGCCCTGTAGTGCAAGCTCGCCGCCCCATTCCGCTCCCGTGCCTTATAAGTCCCGGCTCGGGAGCAGCCGCAGCTTCGATGCATTCCAGCGGTCTCGCCTCAAGTGGCCCTGGCTGTATCGCGGTGGCGAGGACCGAGGCTCTGTGTCCCCCTCTGGCCTCACTGGTGACCCCAGATGGCCAGGGAGGCACCCCACGGAGATGCTCTCCCATGGGAAAAGCTGTAGTCTGTGTTCCTGAGCCCCTGGCACCTCAGGGTGGCTGCCAGGAGTGGGGAGTGCCTCTGGGATGCTGTGGCAGAGCTCGTCCCTGTCCTCAGCAGGATGGCATGGGGCTGGTGGCTTAGGAAGAAGGCTCAGTCAACATATTTGTGTGAACTAGTAGGAAATGGCTCATTTCTAGGAAAAACTGGCGTGCAGCTGGGGTGGCTTCCTGGAGAGAGAGAATGTGCAATGGCACAGTGTGGGGGAGGCATCAGAGCACACTCCTGCTGTACCTGTCCTCAGGTGTCTCTGAGCCACAGCTGGTAAAGGCTTGTGTGCTCCAGGTGCTGAAAGTATAGATCCAGGACCAGGCCAGTTTTGGGGACTGGAGTAGCCCAAGCTATGCTGTGGATGATGTAGTTAAAGATCTGTTCTCTCTGAAGGGGAGGGTCAGCCTTGCTGGCTCTGAGAGGGGGATTCAGAGCAGTCTTCTAACAAAAAACCACCAATCACTGCAGCCTCGGGGGGTGGGTACCTGCGCCCTTGCATTGGACACTTCTGACATAACTCTTCCCTTTTTGGGCTGCAGGGCAGCTCAGATCTCCGTTTTGAGAGCTCTTGTTCCAAAGCAGCTGTGGCCAGGAGCTGTGGGAGCTGTGCTGGTCTCCTGGTGGCGCTGGGGCTGTGATAGCACAAGGCAGGCGCTGCTGCTTGGCTCCCTTGCAGCTTTGGTGGGTGTCTCTTTGGGGAGATGCAGCTGTGCAAGGACTGACACTGAGAACTTGAGGGCTAAATGGTTTGTCCTTGTCCCTCCCTCCTCCTGCGTGGGAAGCTATGTTGGGATCCTCCCTCTCTAAGAGATGGCCTAGATGGTCTTGTCCCTCCTGGCATGAATCCTGTTTTCCATGGCTCTCCTCCATCTCTGTCAGGTGTTTGGACTGGGGACATCCCCAGAGTGGCAGGGATGGGGAAGGGAGAATGTTTTCTGCGGGGCCTGCAGCAGTGTGATCCTACTGGGCTGTCCTAGGTGAGAGCTGCCCTGCTTCCCCCCATGCCCATGTGTCCAGTTCAGATCAGTCCTGGCTGGGATGAAGCTGCTCTCACCTGGCATTTCTTTTCGAGTGGCTGGCAGCAGCGCCTAAGAACAAGCAGAAGAACATGGTATTCCTCGAGATATGCTCTTGCTGGATGTCTGGACATGTAGTTTGGCCCAGGCAGTTCCTGATCCAGCCCTGGATGGATATTTTTGATGGTGTTTTTGTGTGTTTTGGTTTGGTGGTTTTTGTCCTGTGCCTTTTCCAGATGCACTGTTGGGAGGCTGGATTTGGTGTTTGGTGGCAGGGACTTGAAGTAGGGCAAATATATTTTAGCAGAAGCTATCCTGTCATGGCATGTTGAGTATAAGGGCTGGGTACCTGGAGTTGTCAGCCCTGAGTGGTACTACTGGGCTCTCAAAGCCTGCAGAACTTGGGCTGACTGGAGAGTCCCAGTTTGGTTAATCCACTGGAAGATGATGGTCTAGACCCCGTTGCCCTCATCTACAGTGTCTTCTCTTTGGGAGCAGGGGAAGAGGCTGGACCAGGTTGCCCACAGTGCACAAGATGCTCAGACTGGTGAGCTGCCTTCTGTTTTTCTCCTGTGGGATAACCCAGATCTCCTTTGCTTTGTGCCTGGTGTTAGAAGTGAGCTCCCTCTGGCTTAGCTCACTCTGTCCCTTGAAAATACTGCTCAGGTCTCTCACCAGCCTCACCCTCCACTGAATAACTTGGTCTCCCTTTTTTCTTACCCTTCCCTATATCACTTATGGATGAGTTGAATTGCAGAGATCTTGTAAAACCAGCCACTCAGTCTTGTTGCTTCCAACAGGCTCTTCTGAACAGGGACTTCCTTAGTTTGTCTTGAGACCCTCTTTGGAGAGGCTGGCTGGTGGCATTTGGAATTGCCCAGGCTTTGGAGCAGTGGCAGCCCTTGATGGGTGCTGTGGCTTGGCTTTCCAGTGCTGTGGATGGTGATAAACAGGACTTGGAGGCCAAGGGAAACTTTTGGCCAGCGAGAGGAGGTTTCTTGCTCCTGTCCTTGGCACTGGGAGCATGTTACCCCTGACAAAGAGCTTTCCTGGGCACCTGCGTTGCTCTGTTCAGGCTGATGTGAGGGCTCCAGCTCTGACTCCCCCTTCCCTGAGCCACCACGCACCTTCCATCCTGTCATGCCTGTCGCAAGGACTTACCAAGTGACGCATCACGGGGCCATTTAGAGACCCAACAGGGATGCAGATTTCTATCTGCTCGGAAGAAACATCCATTCTGAGGGCTGAGCACACTTGGATCCTGAAATATTGAAAAGGGACAGTGCTTTCACATGGCTGAGGCACATGTGTGCCACCACACTCCACAGTCCTCCCCTGCAAGAGATGGCTGTGGGTCTTCTGGGAATGCACTGCAGGCACTCTGTGGAACTCATGCTGAAGTGCAGGCGCTGAGGTCTTTGAGGCAGCCAGCAAGCCAACAGTGGCATTGTCCCCTCTGTTTGAGCATGGGGTGGCCTTGGAGTGGTGCCTTAAAGCATCAGATGAGGGGCAGGGTGGTTGGGAAGCCTGTCAGACCAAGCCTGGGCTTGGAAAGTGTTCCCGGAGTGCTCCACATAGCATCTTGCTTCCCGAGGCAGGGCAAAGCAAGAGTGTGTGGTAGAGCCATCCATGTTGAGGGGTCGGGGAGGGGATGGGAAGGATGCTCTGGTTCTGCTCCTGAGATGTGCTGGTCCAGAGAAGGGCCCCTCACACTAGTGGGGGACAGTGGCAGCCCTTAGTCTCAGCATGAGCAAGAGAGCAGGAGCACCCCAAGCCTTTTGCAATCACTGTCCATCCTGGAGGGCTTTACCCTGGGAAGGGCATTTGTCTGCATTGGCAGGACTGTCCTGGGCTCAGGAGGTCAAGGAGGTGAGTTTTCATCCATAAATGAGAGAAACTTCCCTGCGTGAAGGAGTCTGTGTCTGGCTGCCCCCAAAGAATTAGAGGCAGAAGCTCCTGTGTTTGCAGGTCTGTCTCCAGCCCAGGAGCAGGGCAAGCATGTGCTGCTTAGTTTGGTGGTAAGAGGATTTGGATACAGCCTGCTCTGTCTGGGGAAGGGGAAATGGCTGAGCAAAACCAAAAATGTGGGAGCAGAGTCCTTCTGCCCTGCAAATGTAGTGGGGTCACTCCATGCTGGAAGCAGGCCAGGAGATGAGTTCTGGCTTGGGGCTCCTGCTCCTTGTTAATAATGACAAGTGTCTCCATGACCTCTGTTGTGCATAACTTCCCTTTCCAGCTTTGTGCTGATTTTCAAGAGGTCTCTGCAGCTTCATCATGCTGCTTCCTATGGAAATAGTCTGCCAGCCAGTGTGCAGGGAGAATGTGCTCATGGTGAGTCTGACTGTTGAGCAGAATTCTCCCAGACCATGAGCCTTCAGCACTTTCATCTTCCTGGTTATTCAAGTGAACTATTATCTATAATTTTAATGGATTATCTATTGAAATCCTCCCCTGGCACTGTATTTTTTGCTTTGACATGAGTGTGTTTGGACTTGGTCCATGACTTGAACAGCCTGGGAAGAGCAGATGCCTGCAGGGGTTTGGCCTAGCACAGCTGCTCTTGGCTGGGAACAACAGAACAACTGCTCTGAGAGTGGGTTTGGGAGCAAATTCTGAAGAGTCTGAGGTGTGCTGGGGAGGGAGCTGGGATGGACCCAAAAATCTTCCTGCAGTGATGTTCTGGGGCTGTTGCAGAAGTCAAAAGCTGCGAGTGGGGCAGTGAGGTGTTTCTCAGAATTGAGGGCTGTCTTTGAATCAGTGATGTAAACAAAGTCCCAGGGTAGGTTGAGGAGAGGAGATTTAGTATGTGGTCTATAGAAAGAGCTGGAGAGAGCTGGGGTTTGTACTGGTCACTTCTGGACCTTTGGGATGTGTCAAACTTGTGGCAGTGTATTATCTTTTCCAGTTTAGCCACCGAGGTCCTGTCAGGCTGTGGGGCTGGTGTCCATGCCTTGATCAACCCAGGCCACGATGCCAGGGACTGAATTTTTGTAAAGGCCTCAGTCCTTTGAGTCAGGGACCAAAGGGCTGGGTGTATTTTATCCTGGAAATCGCCCCTCTAATGCAGGGAAGGGTTAGTGGACCTTTGATCCAAGGTGTCCTGTTCTTACTCCACCTAATCTTCTGAGCTGTGCTCTGTGCTCCTGCTTGGGCACCAAACATCTCCTTTCAGTACAGCTGGTTGGCCTCTCCCCTAGGTACGGACGCTGTTTGTCAGTGGCCTTCCTGTGGATATCAAACCCAGAGAGCTCTACCTTCTCTTCCGACCATTCAAGGTAAGAAGGTCTTCAGATCTGGTTTTTGGTGGGAAAGATGCTGTTTTGTGGATGACCTGGCAGCAAAGGTCTGTCAGGGGAAGCAGGAATGACGTGGGAACCTGAAGCCAGCATGGGATCCCATGACTTGTGCTCAGCTGGGAAACCTCCCTGGGAGCCTGCCATTGGAATCATGCTGTCTCTAAGCTTGATGAAACTTGCTTGGTCAGCCCTGCTGCCCAGCTGGACCAGCCCTTCCTTGAGGATGTGTCCTCATCCCCTGAACTCCATCCTTCTCTAATAACCACCCAGGCTGTCTCTGGGGAAGTGGTGTTCCCTTGTCTGGCCTCCTCTAGCACAGGGTGGGTGCTCTGCTTTCTCTAGGTGCTAGCCAGGGCAGGGTGCTCATCTTTGTAGCTGGATGAAGAGCTAGAAAATGGGATTCCTTCCCAAAGGGCCAGGATGGAGCAGCTAAAATACCTGCTCTGCCCCCAGTCTTCTCCACTGGTGGAAAAGAAGTGTTATTGTCCCTGTTCCTGCTGCAGCCCCTGCCTTATGGAGGGCTTGGAGTTACAGGAACTCCTGGAGCTGTCGTGTTATGTCTTGGTTGTAGCATGGCCTCTTCAGGAGCCTGACACTGACTTGCTTTCTTCCTTCCTGCAGGGTTATGAAGGGTCACTGATCAAGCTGACTTCAAAGCAGGTACCTCCTTCCAGCCTGTGCGTTTTTCGCTTTTGCTAGAAAACAGGACACGCCAGGAGGGGAAAGAGGAAAAATCCCATTTCACTGTGTAATGCACTGTCTGGGCCAGCACCAGCTACACAGTGGGGTTCTACTGACCTAGCGTGTTCTGAATGTCTCCATGTCTTCTCTTGCTGCCCTGGGTGAGACCTGAGGCTTCAGCCTCAAACCTTGTGCTGCCATCAGCCTTCCCCACTCCCCTGCTGATCAAGGCAGGGGTACCCATGGGGGCTGTCAGGGTGAGCGGTGTCCCCACTCGTGGCAATGCCAAAGCATTTGTGCTGGGAGCAGGTGCAGAGCAGGAATCTTGGGCCAATGACCCAAGCTCTGCTTGAAGCCCCTGTACAGCTTAGGATGGTCTCCTCTGCTGGTTGTCTGGGGCAGAGAGGGTGGAAGGGCAGCCTGAGGAGCTGGAAGAAGCTTCCAAGCTGAAATTGGTGTTGTTTCTTTTAGCCAGTGGGTTTTGTGACCTTCGACAGCCGGGCTGGCGCTGAAGCAGCGAAGAACGCCTTGAACGTGAGTACCCAAAGTGCTAGGGGGCTGGGGGCCACATGCCTTGCTGGACCCAGAGCTGAGGACAGGGAAGGGACAGGGTGTCCCAGCTGTGCCCTTGACTAGGGAAGTGAAAGGGTCCGGAAGCATCCCACCAGGGAAGCAGGAGAGCTGTTCAAGGCTGACATCAGCCTGGGCAAATGGATGCAAGCTGTTTCCGGGTAGTTTTTGATCACTGGAAGACAGCTCCAGGGCCTCTGAGGGTGTGGAGAAGTGCTGTGACTCAAGAAAATATCTTGAGGATGGTCAACATGGAAGTGACACCCAACATCCTGAAGGAGTGTTGGTGGGATCTGGTCAGCAAGACATGGTTTTCTGCTGTGCTGTAGACCTTGGCCTGGGCTTTGTGGCACCTGCTAGTGCCTCTGCTCAGGCTGGCAGAAGTTGTAGTGGCACCACAGATGGGAGCTCCCACACAGATGGGGGTTATTCAAGCTCCAGTGTAGACAGGGTTATCCCAGCTCCAGCAGACAGACCTTTCCTGACCTGTGTTGGTAGCCATACCTGCTATAGTGGTTGGCGAACTGCACGTGAGGAGCAGTGTGTCCCTCATGTTGGAAGCAGTGGTCGTGGGCCAGCTAAACGTAAAAATAAAACCACATGGGAGCTTGAGTGTTGCAGTGAGGTGACAAAAATCTGAGCATGTGACTGCAGTGTGGTGGCCTTGGTTCCTCAGTTGGGCTTTGTTCCATGAATAACCACAGTCTGTGCTTGGACTGGAGCTTCACCTCTGAGAAACTCCTGTGTTCTCTCCTGTGACAGGGCATCCGCTTTGACCCTGAGAACCCCCAGACCTTGCGGTTAGAATTCGCTAAAGCCAACACAAAGATGGCCAAGAGCAAGCTGATGGCCACACCAAACCCCACCAACATCCACCCTGCCTTGGGCGCACATTTCATTGCACGGGACCCCTGTGAGTATGCTGGGAGGGGCTTGGAGGTCATGGCTCCAACGTGAGAGATGCCCAACTCTGGGAATGCTGCCAGGGTGGAAAGGAACCCGGACCCACCTCTGCTCTGCCTGAAATCTGCCTGGGGCAGGGAGGCCAGCAGGATGTTGGAGCCACAGGAGAATAACAGGCATCTGGCCAACATAGAACTGTTGAGACATGAAAGTTGGATTTGGTAGCTCAAGGGATACCATAAATTCTTTGAAGCATCCCTAATTGTGAAGCATAAAGGATGAGTCCTGTACCAGCACCCTCTGTGTAGCCTGGTGGGGTGTGTAGCCCCACTGAGGCTCATGGGGTGACCTGTAACGTGGCTCTGAGCCCCCTGTCCCCTGTCCTGCATGCTGTGGCACCAGCCCTGTGCTGCCTGTGTGGACCAGTCTGTCCAAGGCCCATGTGGGGCTGTAATGCAACACATTCCTGGAGCAGCTGTGCACACAGATTTTATACCTCGCCACGATGGCAGTGCAAAGCTTTAGCCTGGGATGGGGAATCCGGAGCCTGTCCCAAAGGAAGCTGTTGGGGCCAGCTACTGAGATGCTGTCCCCTTGTGTCCTCCTCCTGCCTAGATGACCTGACTGGAGCAGCTCTCATCCCAGCATCCCCGGAAGCGTGGGCACCCTACCCACTGTACACCACGGAGCTGACTCCTGCCATCCCCCACGCTGCCTTCACGTACCCGGCGGCTGCTGCTGCGGCCGCTGCTCTTCACGCTCAGGTGAGTCGCTCCCCGCCTCCCGTGCCAGGGCTGGGCCCTCCTCTCTCCCCACCACGGTGCTCTCATTGCCACGGTCTCCGCTTGGCCGGTTTGACCCTGGCCTCTGCACCTTGGCTCCTGGGCAGAGCCTGCTCCTGCCTGCAGGGCAGGGGTGCCCAGCCCCGAGCCAGCCCAAGGGAGGGGTCTGTGTGGCCGAGAGCAGGCAGAGCTGGGTGATGATTTCTGACCTTGCAGGTCCAGCCGGCTTTCCCACAAGGGGCAGGCGGGTGGGAGGAAGTCAGGGCTCAATTTCTGGCTGGCCCTGTTGCTCCCCATGGCCAGAGAGCTACATTGAGGGGCTGCTGGGAGGAAACACTCCCTGCCAGCAAGTAACATAGCTATGAAATGTCATCCCAAGTCACAGTGAAAGCAACGGGCTTAGCTCCATGCTAAATTGAGGGGCTCAGCTGGGACCCTGTGGGCCAAATGACTCAAACACTTCCAAAGCTGGAGGAGGGTGTCCTGCAGGAGATGAGTGACTAGAGCCTTGCCAGAGCAAGAAACTGTGATGGAACAGGGTGTTAGCCCCGCTGGGTACAGGCTAGTGAGAAGGGTCATTCCATGCACGAGCCTCTGGAAGTGCAGGTGGTGGTGCAACCAGCTGCCTGCTGTCCCAGGGTTTGCTTGCTGACAGCTGGGGATGTAGGGATGCCTGTACTGGTCTGACACTGGGATGCTTTCATGTACAGAGACCACATAAAGTCCTTGAAACCATGAGCATGCAAAGGGAAAGCCAAACAGAGTAGCAGTGTCCTAATTCCAAGTTAAGGTGCTTGGCTTGAAGCACTTGTCCAGGAGAAGCTGGAGCCCCTGTCCCTGCCCTGCTTAGTGTGACCAGCCAGCTGTGCTCTGCCTGCTTCTGTCTCTGCTCCTGTAGTGGTGCCATGGGGGACCGGGGCAGTGGGACTGAGCATTGGGGCTTAACCTCTGCTCTCTGCCCTGCCAAACAGGGTGTTGACTCCTACTCTTCCCTGCTTAAATGGAGAGGAAGAGGAACTGTGTCCTCTCACCTTGCCGTCCTGGCTGGCAGTGAGCTATGTTGGCACTTGGGCATCCTGTTGCTTCCCACAAGCTTTGTGGTGATAACTGCCCAGCTTCAAGCCAAGCTTGCTTCCCAAATGCCACATGGAGTGGATGCCAACTCCCATCCTCTATCCTGCCCCTCTCACACCTGCAGACCTCTCCTGCTTCTGCCCTTCTACAGGTGAGCTGGTGTTGGGCTGAAGCTCCTGTGGGGTAGGGAGAAGTACATTGGGGTTCAGGACAGGACCGGGTACTGGAATGTTCTTCCAAGGACCTCCAGAGCCAGGCTGGTTCTTCAGTGGGAAGATTGTGCTTGCTGGTGTTTTCCAAAAGTTGGTGGTGGTGCCCACAACTACAGGGCTGTGCTGTGCTCCTCAGTGGCCCAGGAGAGAGGCGTCTTCCTGCCCCTTGTGTGTGTAGGCTGGTGATCAAGGTTGAATTGTCCCTGGAAGGGAGGACCAAGAAAAAACAACCTCTCTGGCCTGTCTGAGGTGGCTGAGGGAGGTGAAACTTTTGCTGCAGTTTCTTCCAGGATGGTCACTGGTGACTGTATAGGGACCCTGAGTGTGAGGGTTAGACACCAAAACTTTATGGTGCATGGTGGGGGAGAAAACTCTGCTCTTGTAGAGTGGAGAGTATTAAGGAGGCCTCCAGCTACATCTTTTCCCTCCGGGGTCTTAGTTCCTGCCCTCCAGCTGGTGAACTACTGGTTTCCAAAGAGGTTGTCTGGCCTCACCATAAAACCCTGAGGAGCTCCCTGTGTAGGTAGAGCTCCCTGCACAAGGGGGTCCATGGGTGCTGATGGCTCTCTGAGCCTTAGGGAGCCAGTTGCAGCCCCTCCAGGCTGTGACTGCACCCAGCTCTTTCTCAAAGAGGCCGCTGGGCAGTCCCAGCCACTCCTGGCTGTGCTGAGCTGGTGCTGACCTCGCAGGGGCACGTCCTGGCACAGGATATGTTACCAATAAAATTTAGTGGGGTTAAACATTACTTGTGCTGGCAGCTCTGGGCTGGAGCCCTGTCCTTTGCAGAGCTGAGGGTGGAGCACAACAGGGAGATGACTTTTGCTCGCAAACTGGGCTAAAAGCTGTGCCCTTAGTCCCGGTATGCTGAGCCCTCTGCCCTCACTTGGAGGGGCTGGCTCACTCATGTGGTGGGCTCAGAACAGTCACAGTTCTTCCTCCTGGTGGACTGGTGTTGGCTGGAGGGCATCCATGGGGATGGCCAGAGCTGTAGCAGCTCTGTAGTGATCAGCCTTGAGGCAGGCAAGAAGTTGGAGGCTGTAGCTAAACCAGGATCTTGTCACAAGAGATTTAAACCTGAAGGGCTCACCCACTTGAAGCGCTGAGTTCAGCAAGGGGGAGAGGAGGTGGCCTGGCTTCCTGAAGAGCTGCCCAGAGGGCTGGCAGGAGGGATGAGGGGCAGGAGGTGCTGAGAGGCTGGCCTGGCCTCGGGAACCCTTCGTAAGCCACTCCCAGCTGAGACTGATGGCTGCTGCTCCTGGCACATCCATGGCTCGGTGATATTCTGGGCAGGCACCAGGCGGCTGTAGCTGTGGCTGTGGCCTGACCCTGCCCCACTGGGGACTCTGCTGACTTTAAGATTGTCCCATCTGCCTTCCCCCCCTCCCCCCCCCTCTCAAATCCCTCCTTTGATGTCCCTAGTGAACTCCAGCCATGATGCCAGCGCAGGCTAGCCCTGAAGCTCAGAGCTGTCCCTGGAGATGGGACGCCCTAGTGATGCCTTATTGCAGCTAGTGGAGTGGCTGTACTACAGCTCCATTCCTAGAAGTGTTAAGCATGATGGCAGCCACATCTGGAAAGACTGGTAAGGTAACCATCTCTCCTCCAAGGTGCACCGTGGGATTTGCAAGCTTCTGCCCATCTCTGTAGCCCGTATCTCCTTGGCAACCCAGTGCATGGGCCTCACGCTACCCACCCACCAGAGCCTGGGGAATGAGATGCCAGGCCTTCTTTCTAACCCACATCTCCAACTTCGCAGCACATGACATGGCGCACACAGCATGGCACCATCTTACATCAGCTCCTCCCAGCTGAGCCAGGCTCGGCCAGGCCCCGCCGGTGGGAGGTTGAGCTGGGGCAGAGACCACCCTGCCACTCGGCCTGAAAGAAACCTGGTTTCTCCCCAACTTTGACCCTTCGAGGGCAACCAGAAATACACCTTGACCTCACTCCTGGCACACGGTGGGGGAGGTGAGTGACGTGGTAGTGATAGCACACGACTAAATTTTAGCGGGCACCTTAGACAACATCACTTGCCGGTCACTTTGTTCCAGAATCGCATACCGGGACAGACCCTGCCCTTAATCATGGGTCTAATCTCACCTCTTTCCTCTCCAGTAATGGAAACGGAGCCAGTTCCTACCTGGAGCTTGGCTTCTCTCTTGCAACCTGAAATCACAGGCAGGACACAGGTCGTGTGAGCCGTAATGGAGGGAATCGGCAGCCTGGGAGAGAGGGCAGTGGTGTAGGAGACTGGGAGCTTGGGAAGAGGGAAGGGCCTGCGACTGGTTGGCAGGGGGATGGTTGATGTTTGACTGAAGGAAACGAGCCCTGGTTCAGTTCTCCCTGCAGTGGTTCTGAGCCGACTTTTTTCTTCTCTCTGTGGAAGTGATGATGGGAAAAGAAGCCACCAAAGATGAGGGCCCAGGTCTGCCTTTGCCCTTGGAAAGCTGTGAGATGTGCAGAGCTGGTCTCCTGGGAAGATGGGAAAAGCTTGACACAGGCATAGAGACAATGATACAGTTTGTCTTGTTCTGCTTGGTCCTGGTAGACAGGTCCATCCATTGCTGCTGGGATGGAGTTGGGCTGCATTTTGTCTCTGAGATGGAACCACTGTTTTTGGGGTGCCTCTAAGCCAGGCTCTGAGTGGGCAGCAGGGGAGGCCAGGGCTATCCACGCTCCTTGAGCTCTTCTGCAAAGAGATGCTTCCAGCTGTGGCAGCACCCATGAGGACGGGGCTCTGCTCTGGGCAGGACTTGCCCTGGGAAGCAGGGGCTGGATGCAGGATTGGCTCGTAAGAACATGGCCACATGATGCTGCTGGGGGCACAGCTGATGTGTTGGGTACCTGGAGACCCTGGTAGGTGCTTCCAAGGCAGACAGCCAGGTCAAGGCCTGAGACCACAGAGATGCCAGTCTTTTTGGGAGTGGGCTGCCCAAGGTTCCCTCGAAACATCCACTGGAGACCTTGAGGAGATGGCAGAGATGGGTCTCTGGTTCTGGGACCTGTCCCAGTGAGTGGTGGATGGAGGGAGCAGTCCTGGATCATGGCTATATGGCTGTGCAAGAGCCTGAAAGGACCTTGGGACTTCCTAGTGCTGAGTTGAGGCTGATCCCATTGATGAAAGCAGAGGTCAGTACTCCAAACCCCCTTTCCCTTGCAGGTAAGCTGACAGACCCTCCCTAGACTGGAGACAGTGATGAATTTTCTGTCTCTAATAACTTGTTGCCTGTTTGTTGGTGCTGTTGTGTGGGGACTTCCCAGGATTATTTCTCTCTGGGCAAGCTCTGTGCTTCCCAGAGATGTGAAGCCTCTTCAAGATGTTCATGGTTGTGGTAACTTCGTAAACTACAGTGACTTAGTGGTGGCATAGCTGGCCAAGCAGCCCCAAGCCAGCAGTTCCCTCCTAGCCAGGGAAAAGCAGGCAGGAGATGCTCTGAGCATCCTCCAAGCAGAGGATGCTCCTGAGCAGCTGTCCTCACTCAGCGGTGGGTGAACAGGACTGAGATGCCATCAGAAGAGACTTGTGGCCAACAGTGGCTCTCACTGGCTGGCTCAATCCAAAAGAAAGCAGCACAACTTGCTGGGAAAGCAGAAATGCTTGTTTGCTGCAGTCTGAGAGAGGGATGTGTCTCCCTGAGCTGTAGAGGTACAGGGCATTGGATTCATGGATGGATGCATGCCTGTTAAAACGTTCCTAAGCAAGAGGATGGATCAGGGCCTGTCTTTTCCCACGTACTCCTCGCCCTGGTGTGGGATGTTGTGCTGATCCTCCAGCTCTCCCTCACCAGAGCTGCTTGGGGAGATGCACGTGCTCGATCCCCCTGCATCTCGTTTTCCTGGTGGCGGGCTGGGCTGCTCTGGTCCCACACCAGCCCCCTGAGGGGCCCTCCAGGGGTGGCCTGGGTGCAGTGCCCACTGCTGGGGCGGGCATGTGTCCAGCACACACCAGTGGGTGAGGCGGTGCCTGTGCTGCCTGTCTTGCCCTGTCCTGTCCAGCTGGAAATCCTGCGTTTCCAGCTGGAGCAGAGCAGCTCTCACCGGCCGCCAGCGGGGGCTGCCCGGGGCTCACACCCGGTGACCTGCGGCGCTGCCCGCAAGGTGCTCAAGGCTCGCCAGGCTGAGGATCTGAGGATCTCAGCAGCACCGGTGAAGATGCTGCTCTGCACTCCAGCAGCTTGGCAGCAAGATGTGGCTCTTGGATGTGTTAGTTGGATCCTACCAGCTCCCAGGAGCACAAGGAGTGCTTTGTCCCTGCCTGCACCGGGAGCCTTTCTGATCCCTGGGGACCATTCCAGCTGTAGAGATAGATCGGAGCTCCAAAGGTTGCTGGGGCTGGCTGCAGACCTAGAGGTAACTAAGGAGGGAGGAAAGGCAGGTCCTCCAAGCCAAAGGTGGTCTGAGGAGGGACCTGCGTACTTGGTCCTTGCTATCCCTTTTTCCTTCTGAAGGGCTTGCTCTCCATGACGGTGGTGGGCAATTGGGAGAGGCAAAGGAGGCTTTGACAAAGGAGAGTGAAGCTCTGATGGGGTGTTCCTCTGCCCCATTTATAATTCCGTTGTGATTTTTAGGCAGCTGCTGGTGTTGTGCTGCAGAAAGTGAAAGGTTCCTGGCCTCTGGGAGGTGGCAGGCAGAGGCACACATTTCTCCTCTCCAGCTGTTTCCTGGGACAGATGTTGAAGGCAGCAGCACGAGGTCGCTGCGGTTGGCCGGCAGTGGCTGCCTCGTCCCTGTGAGCAGGAGTTGTTTTGGTGGTGGGACCAGACTCCTTTCCAACTGTGAGCTAATGCCTCTCCAGAAACAACTGTGTCTCTTCCAGTAAAAGCCTCTCTTGCTCTGCTTTCTTCACCCAGTGCTGAACATCTCCATTAATTCCCAGCTTCCTCCCCGATGGATGTAGTATTTTGAGGTGTGTGAAGAGAAAACTGCCTTGGCAGGTACCCAGAGAGCATCCTCTTGCCTGTCTCTTGCCTCTGATCCACTGCTCTCAGTGCTTTCTGCTGGCTTCAGGAACACCCCTCCTACTGAGTTCCTGCCTCATCCCATCAAACCCTTAATCCTGTGGGCTGAAGACCTGGCAGGTCATTTCCTCGCCCTGCCAGCATGTCAGAGCCTTGGATTGTACCCAGGATTGTCTTGTCTATAGAAGCTCCTGCTGGGCTCCAGGCTGAGCCTCTCTGAATGCAGGGCTGGGCTAGTGGTCTGTGGGGCCATGGTGGGTCAGGCTGGGTGGGTTTGGTGGGTGAGCATTGGAGACGTGCAGGAGGAAGGCAAGGAGGGGTGGTCTGTTGCAGTGATGGTTTGTTAGCACCAGAGCTACAAACAGTGCATGTTTTAAGAGAAAACCGGAATTTCTTTTGAAAGTGGAGGTGCTGAGGCTCTGCAGGTGGGCCACAAGGTGGCTCTGAGGACAGGATGGAGGGGCCACCAGGCTGGGCTGTGCTGGCTCATATACGGCTTGGCCGAGCTCGCGTGGGATGGAGGCGGCTCTCAGGGTTAAGCGCTCACAGCCTTGTGAACGAAGGGGGAGTTTCCTGTTGCTGCCGGGCAGGAGGAAACTGCTTCCAGCTGTCGAGGGGAGGGGTGTGGAGTGGGAGACACGGGCCAGGGAGGACGGCTGCAGACTAGATGTGGCTCTGCTGAGCAAGCACCTCCTGGTGACAGGGCTTGGGGGGGGGCAAGAAACCCCTGTCCTTGCTCTGGCAGCTGCTGTGGTGGCCCTGTAAGTTGCCAGCGATGCATCTGCCCATTGCAAGCCTTCCTGGGTAGTGTCTATGCACAGTGTGGTGGCCCTGGCTGGGCAGCAGAGGTCCTTCTCCCAGGCTAAAGGAGAAGTGAAAACATGCTGTGTGTGGCACTTTGGTCCTGGCACTAGATGGGACCCCTCACTGGGGAGGAGGGTGTTGGTAACGTCCATGCCCTTGATTCCCACAGCTGGACTGACTGGGATGCTGTGCCATGAAGTGAGGTATGGGGCCAGCTGGGAGCTGATTTAGTGGCACCCACTTGCCTTGTGAAGGTGTCTGGCAAGAGTCCAGCAGATTATGGACCCATGGAATGGTTTGAGTTGGAAGGGACCTTAAACCAGTCTCATTCCACCCCCATGCCATGTGCAGAGACACCTTCCACTAGTCCAGGTTGTTCCAAGTCTTGTCCAAACTGGCCTTGTTCTGCGCTGATGAGAGGCTCCTGTGAGGACAGAGCTTCTGCAGACTGGCAGGGCTCCTTCAGGAGCCGTCTCCTGGAGAGGGACTCAAGGCCCACAGCTCATGTGGCTGCAGTTCCTGACATCGCAGCCCTCATGCCTGTGGGGGGAGGACTTGGCAACTGCAGGCAGCAGTGCCAAGGTTGTGGCAGTTTCCTGCACGTCTCTGCACATCCGTGGGAGAGGAGCATCTAGCCAGGCTTGTTTGGGTGAGGGGACAGCTGTTCCAGGATGAATGGGACAAGGGGAATGGCTCACATGGGGCTCCAGGGGGTTTTCTGCCACTTTTCTCCCTGTCTTAGAGTCAAGTCCATCACTGTGCTGGTTCCCAGAGCCCTGAACATACTGAGGCTGTGCTTCTCTCCTGGCAGCTGGGGAGGGAACAGCGGGGGGTGGCTGCTGTGCTCCAGCAGCAGGACCAAGCTCCAGTCGCTGCTCCAGCTGCTGGATCCATACTCAGTCAAGTGGCACGGGCTTGTCTCCAGCTGCTCTCAGGCATGGAGCTGCTGATGGGGCCCAGCTGGACACACTGGCCCTGCTGACCAGATGGGATCACCTGGAGGTCCCAGGCTGTGGGGCTGGACATTGCCAGCTCACTGTGTCTCCTAAGGGGCTGGAAAGTGTCTGTTCAGTCACTGTGCCTTGTTAGGTCCCCATCCAGCCCCTTCCTTGGCAAGGAGCAGGTCTGAGAAGTAGATGTGGCAGCAAGCACCTGCCAGGGAAGCCTCCAAGTCTTGCTGGTTTGCAGCTCTGCCAAGTTCTTCCCATGGTGTGGTTTGCCTGGAGCCACTCCTGGTAGCAGGGTTGGTGCTTGGAAAACTCTGTGGGCCTCTGCTGTAGTGGATGAGCCACTTCTTCCGCCATACATGTCCTGTAGAGGTTGTCTGGTTTTAATGTGTGGTCTTGAGATGCCTCCTTTGGCTGGCTGAGCTACTCAAGTAGTATTTGGAGCTCACCCTGGAGCCTCCTTTCCCATGCTGGAGACATCTTTGCTCCATGGACCTTGCACATGGCTTGAAGGAGCTGAAGGTTTGTGCTCTGGTTGAGGTAATCCTGGGTCATGGACTTCTGCTGTGGCTTTCTTTTCCAGATGCGCTGGTATCCTCCCTCTGAAGCTACCCAGCAAGGATGGAAGTCTCGTCAGTTTTGTTAGCTCGTTAGTAAGTAATTAATTACTCTTGGAGTCAGGTCTTTGTCTTGCTCTTCCTTGGGCTCCTTCGACTCTTGTGGGGGAGGAGGGATGGGAGCTTGGGCTCAGCCCCACACACCCCCCCAAGGATGTGGTTGGGTTTCCCAGCTGGGTGATGGGAGCAGGGAGACCCGCCGAGCCCTGGGGTGGGGAGGGGGCCGTGGGACGCACTCAGGACACAGGTCCAGCTGGCCCTGCTGACCGTGCTCCTCTCCCACAGTGTCTCTCCTCGGCTTGTATTCCTCCTCCCTGCCTCTCCGCAGAGGGATGTGCCAGGGACGATTGCTCCGACTCCTCTGGGTTTGGTTTGCGGCCAGCAGACAATGCGCCCGGCCCCGCCACGCTGCCCCCGGGGCTGCCAACACCCCCTTCCCCAGACTGTGAAGCCGCCGCAGCCCCGGCCACGGGCTGTGCGCTGCCCCTGTCCCTCTCTCCATCCATCCCTCCCTCAAGCCAGCCCCAGGACCTCCTCCCTGACCGAGCTTTGCCAGCCGGCTGCACTGAAACCCAGCCGGGGGCTACGTCCTGGGCTTCCCCGGGCTCGCCCTGCCCCGGGGGCAGCTCGGCTGAAGGAATCGAAAGGCAAAATGGGTTTTGCATGTTTTCTGGCATGAATTAAAACACTTAACTTGTGTCTGTGTGAGTGTAAGTTTGTTTGTTCTAGCGTTTGTGTAACCGTTAGCAACAGGTCTTGGCCCAACGGATTGATCCATCAAGGTTTTCCTCTTGCTTCGGTGAAGACTTGGCTTTGAGAAATACTAACTGTCCTTGTCTCACCCCTTCTCCCACCTCCACCCTCCCCTCCCCAGGATGACCAGAAAAATTTGAAAAATGCTTTTTTTTTCCTTTTTTTTCTTTTTCAAAGTATGATGCACTGGGTTTTTGTTCTCATCCATTCTGCTCTGGTTTTAAAGTCAGGGTTATTATGTTATTTTTTTCCTTCTTCAGACTTCTATATATGGAACAGCTGTAAAATATCTAATCTCTTTTTTTTCCCCCACATCCTTCTGATTGGAGAGCATCCAGTCCTGCCAAAAAATCATCCATCCTTATGGGAATACCGAACAAAAAAAATAAAAAGTATGAGTATTTTTGTACCATGTGTAATAAGGAAATATTTATGCATCATAAAGAATTTCTTGTGTGTTTGTGTGCAATTAATTATTATTATTATTATTAAAGAGAAATTGTAATCCTGTAAGATAAGTTAATGTTTAGTTAAAAGCTTGAAAAAGAAGGGTTGTCTTCTGTACCAATGATTCAGTCAGGCATAGTAAACAAGAAATTGTGCAATTTTTGTTTTAGCATCTTATTGCTTGGTATTGAAGTGCTTTAAGTATTATCTGACCATGGCTGTCTCGCTTGTATTAAAAGATTTGAGAATAAGTTGCTCTATAATTGCTGATCCTATGAGAATGTGAAACTGGATAATATATGAAATGCAACCAAAAAAAAAAAAAAAAACCAAAAAACCCAGAGGCTGATGTGACTTTTTCTGTGGTCTTGGGTGTTTTCTTGTGGGAATGGTGTGGGATGCTTCAGGCCCAGCCTGGCCCCTGCCTGGTCCCATTTCCCAGGCTGGAACGATGAGGACAGGAGATGGGATCTTCCTTACCCTGCTGGGAGAAGGGCAGGTTCTTGCCTCTATGAGTATGTGTTGGGGGGTTGGTGGTGCTGAGCTCTGCTGGAGGCCTCTGCGAGGGCAGCCCTGAGCTTTTTTGGGTGTTTTTGTTCCCCCTCCCAGTGTCTGTGGAGGCTGAGGGCCTCTCCTCCGTGCCAGCAGTGCAGAGGGAGATCTCCATAGAAGGCAAATGTTCTCCGTGGCTGGAGCATCGCCTCGCACCCGCCCAGCTCCTGCTCTGGTGCCTGGGCTGCCCAAACCTTTCCCCGTGGCCTTATCTGTACCCGCTAAAGCAGCTCTGGGAACGGCAGTCCTGGGGCAGGGGCTGGCTGTCCCGGTGGGAATCTCCGTGCGGGGGCCAGGGGCTCTCCCTGCTGTGCCTCAGGAGTCCCCATGGCCTAGCTCGCTGACCCCTGCGCTGGGGCACTCCAGAGCCCTCCCACGCATCTTCCCGCCCCGGGGATCAGTGTTTTCCTCTCTCCCCAGGGCTTCGAGGGCAGCACTGAACGAAAGCAAGGAAAAAAGTTAGAGAAAGGCAGGTCTAAAAATAGCCCCGCTGGCCACCGTGCCTGGGAACGGACTCGAGCGAGCGCTGCTGCCTGGGGAAGTGACTCGCTGTGGGGCTGCGGGCTGCCCGCACCAGAGCAGGGCTGCCAGCCCCTGCCCATGGCATTCCCCCCGCCCGCTGCCCAGACTCTTGCCTGCATCCCGGCTCCAGCCCCAATCCCAGCTCCAGTGGGCCGGCTCTTCCCTGCTGGGTCTGTCCACATCTCGCAGCTCTGCTCACCTGAGCGGAAACACCCCGGAGAGCAGCGGGGCCGGGTGATGGGAGTTTGCAAGGCTTTAAATTATAGAGCAGACTTTTTCCTGTTTTTTTCGGGTTTGGTGGGGTTTTTTTGGTTTTTTTTTTGTTTTTTTTAAAAGCCTTTAGCACACGCATTAACATGGCCAGGCCATGAATAATTTACGCCCGGCTCTATTAAGCTTTTGCACTGGGACCTGCTCGCCTCGTAGCTAAAGTAGGTCACGTCTGCTCCGAGGGTCCCCGGGCGTCCCTTCCCCGGCCGGAGCGAGGCGTGTGGACACACGTGTGCCCGGCCCGGCCGCGTGTGCGCTGCCCCGGCCCCGCCCCGGCTGCTCCCGATGGGGTCCTACTCAAAGAGGCGCTCTGGGAGGTGATCTGGGGACAGGGAGTTCCCCCAGAATATCCACATCCCCCTACAGGATGAAGCTCTAGGTGCAGGAAAGCTCTGGGTGGGGCACAAGCTGTTGGCATCACCAGGGAAAGGGTGCAGTTCATGGCACCTTTGGTCCCTGTGCTGCCTGGACATGCTGGCCAATAGCCAAAGGACAAACCTACCAGGGAATAGAGAAGATGACAATGAGGCTGGAAAAAATACAGGGGGAAAAGGCTGCTTTTGTCATGCTTTCATTTTACACTTTACTGGAAACTCCCACTATTTTCCTTGTTTTGAAGGTGGGACAAAAGATAAATCTTGGAGCTTTGGACTCTTCTCTCCCAAACATGCTGTGCTCTGCCACAGCGTGTGGTCTGGGCACTGAGGCAAGGTACCCTTTGGGAATAGAAAATCCAGCTGTTGTGATGCAAAAGGGCCTCTCAGCACGGCTGTGCTGGATAAGCTGCTCCTATTGGAGGTGATTAGACACGCTCACAGCCAGCCAGGGGGGCCCGATCCAAAACTCTGTCCCTGCTGCAACCAGAGAGTTAGGAAGGAATTCAGATTATCTCACACCAGCATTCATCCAGGGATGTGCTGGTCACAGGAGCTCCTCTCTCTGAGTCAGGAGCATCCCACAGCGGTGATGCTCCCCTCATGTCCCACACACCTCTGCTGATGGTTAAGGGTCCCCAGATGCAGCTCAGTCACGTGAGTGACGATCGGTGCTTTCCGCCCATTTCTCCGGGAAATGCGATGAAGAACAATTCAAAGTGCTTTTGTAAAGGATCAAACCCCAGCAATTCCCATCTGCTGACCTGTGCCAGCACTGCTGCCACCATCCCCTTTGCTGTCCTCTCTCAGGCCAAAGCCTGTCATGGCTAGAGATCATTTTGGACATCACTGGTGACCTGCCCGTTGTTTGTCCATCAGGCAGAGAACAATGGCCACAGCTGTGAGGAAACGTCTCAGAGAGTCCCAGCTCCATCCTGCAGCAGGATTTAGCAGCTACTGCTCCCTGCTGATTTCCACGAGTCATAGAATCACAGAATTTTTTAGGTTGGAAAAGCCCTCTAAGACCATTGAGTTCATCCGTTCTCCAGCACTGCCAGGTCCACCACTAAACCCACATTCCCAAGCACCACATCTTTGAACAGTTCCAGGGATGGTGACTCCACCACCCCCCTGGGCAGCCCCTTCCAATGCCTGACCACCCTTTCAGGGAACAAATTTTCCCCAACACTCAACCTAAACCTCCCCTGGCACAACTTGGGGCCTTTTCCTCTCATCCTGTCCCTGTTCCCTTGGAGCAGAGCCCGACCTTCCCCCCCAGCTGGCTGCCCCGTCCTGTCAGGGAGAGCAGAGCCAGAAGGGCCCCTCTGAGCCTCCTTTTCTCCAGGCTGAACTCCCCCAGCTCCCTCAGCCACTCCTGGGGCTCCAGCCCCTTCCCCAACTCTGTTCCCTTCTCTGGACATGCTCCAGCCCCTCAATGTCATGAGGGGCCCAAAGCTGAACACAGGATTTGAGCTGTGGCAAGAAGCTGCATCTCATGCAATGTTGCTGGGATTCCCCTGGCAAATATGTGTTGTCTGCTGCCATGAGGGTGAGGAGCAGGTCTCCTGTGGTCAGGGAGTGTCACACATCTGTGGGGCCTCAGCCCGTGGCACGTGGCCAAATAAAATGACTGGCTGAGATGTATAATGGTGGATGAACTCGGCAGCACCTCTGGAAGAGGCAGGTTGGGCTGGCAGGTGTACAAGCAGGCTCAGCCAGGCCTGAAATATCACCAGGAGGGCAGGAAGAGGTAGGGAATAATGGACACCAAGCAGGAAGGAGACAGCGTTCTGGCTGCCTCATGATTCCTTATTGCACAGTGCTCCCTCTCAGGAGTTTTGCTTGGACATCACCACACTCTCACAGCTCCAACAATACCTCTGCTCTCCCCATGCCAAACACCTACTTGTTTAATTATTTCCTAACCCAGCAACAAGTCTGTAGAGACTTGGAATTGGCATCCCAATCCCCTGTGGAAAGACACAGGTGATAAACAACGGATGACACAGGGATCATGTAACAAAATACATCCCAAAAATAACTGTTAGGGAAAGGTGAGGGGTGCCAGGTCCCACCCCCAAAGTGACGGATGACATCCCAGAGGAGCCTTGGGAGTCAAGGGGGCTTTGTGCTGCTGCGATGGGATCCTGAGGGTTGTTAGTTACAGGAGGTACCTCCAGTGCAATTCAAAAATACATGGTGTCGGGTCAGATCCGCAAAGAACAAAAGCTGCTCTGAGCCAGTCAGGCTTTAACGGCGTAGTTATTTGGGATAGTGTGATGAGAAATGTGGTCCCGGTCTGCGCTGCCACGACATGCACAGTTCGGCTGGAAAGCCAGGAGGTGGCATCCGAGACCTGAGCACCGGCAACCAGGACACCGCCAGCAGGAGCTCAGCAGCAGTTTGCGGCACGGGACAGTGGAGGAAACACGCGTGCGTTTTGTCATGCACCTTCTTCTCCTCCTTGGGATGGGGAGACTGGAGATACTTTAGGCAAAGAATCTCTATATTAAGTTAATAGAGGAAAATGTTTTAATTTTTCTGGTCAGCTACAGCGTTGTCATGAAAAATAACACTGAATTTGATCTGGGATGGGACGGAGTGGGGGGTGTTGTTCATAGTCCACCCGGGCTGAGGTGGGACTATCACCACTCAGGCCGGTCCTGGCTTGTTCCAGCTGAGCCTGGGAATGCCCTGAGGCTGGAGCTGTCCCTCTTCTGGGTGCCTCTCCCATGCATAGCTCCTGGTATTACTCATTTAACTCAAAAAGAAGAAGAAATGTGCTGCCTTCTGTGATGACACAGCCATGACACACTCGGATCTCTACCCGTACGGGCAGCGGGAGTCACCCCAGCGGGGCACGGGGCAACCTGTGCAGCTCCTTTGGCGAGGGAGCCTGAGATGGGCAGGAGCACCACCGTGACCCGCGGTGCGTCGGGACAGACGGCAGATGGCACTGGGAGATTAGCCCGGGACAGGCTGGGATGCCCGAAGGGAGAAGAGGCCGCTGCTGCACTTGCAGGTCTCAGCTCAGCGCAGGCAGGAGACCAAGAAGAACCAGCTGCAGCAACCCCTGGGACAGGGGAACACCAGAGCCTGATAAAAACATGGAAGGAACTCCAAATGCATGAAAATGTACTGCTCTCTTGGTCTGGGGTGCTCAGATTAGGAGAAATCCCAGCTTTTCCTCTGGGATGTAGATGGGTTGGAGTCTGTAGAGTGTTTGTCCTGCTATGAGAGCCCAGGGCTCTCCCGTTCCCTCCGTTTCCCATGCTCCCTAGGCATGGCAGAGCATGCCTCATCTCCTGGGCTTCTTCAGGTGGGACTCACACCCCCCTGGGCAGCCCCTTCCAATCATCCCTGGGCTTTGTCCATTGGGCTTCACCTGCTGGGCTTAATTATGGCTGACACATTCCCTTTCTTGCTCCTCCGGGTGCCAGGAGTGAGTGAGACCCCCTGAATCTCTCCTGGGTCTCCGTGCTGCTCACCCAGGGCAGGAGTTTCAGCCGGCAAAGGGAGACTGCTTGGCTTGTGCCAGCATGTTAAAGCCGATGGCTGCTGCAGCAATTACTGACTGTCAGGGCAGGCTGGTCCCGCCACTGATGTGTTTCCACCACTTCCCTCGGCCCTTTGTCCTCTCGCTGTCCTTGGCATCATGCTGAGGGCTGAGTTGGTTGCTCAGCGGTCTATGGGTGACGACACGGTCCCCTCATGGGACAGCTACAAGTGCTCTTCCCTCTCTGGCGGCAAGGACAGCAAGACCCGCCCACCCCCAGCTGGAGTCACTCAGAATGTGCTGGAGTCTCCTGGGGATCTCTCATCCTTAAGGATGGATCACGAGCAAGGTTTTGGCAGAGGAGCCTGATCCTTGCGAATGTCTGGGAAAGGCTGTTAGCTGCTCTGTGTCCACAGTGCCTCCGATATCAGCCTGAGCTGGATCATTCTTCCTTCAGTAAGGATCGTTATGGCTGCGCAGCTCCAAATACCTGCCATCTGCTCCCTGCCAGGGGCAGGTTCATCTCTGCCACTGCCCCCAGAAGGTCTCTGCACGAGGGGGTGACCCTGTGTGGCATTTCCGAGGGCGCCTGCTGGTGCAGGTGGATGCCAACTCACTGTTCCCGGCACCTTTCCTCGGGAACAAGTTCTGCCAAAGCAGACAGTCTGAGCTTTCAGGGTCACTTCCGCCTGCTCAGCTCAGCAGGGCCCCTGACGGGGTGAGAAACAAATGATAACACCCCCCACATCACCACAGCTTCTCCTGCCCTCCTGCCAGACCTGCAGCTGTACCTCTGCTTCCCAAATCCCACCTGGATGTAATGAGGAAATATGGGGAAGGGTTTGGAGCACCAGGAGCAGCTGAGGGAGCTGGGAAAGGGGCTCAGCCTGGAGAAAAGGAGCCTCAGGGGGGACCTTGTGGCTCTGCACAACTCCCTGACAGGAGGGGGCAGCCGGGGGGGGGGGTCGGGCTCTGCTCCCAGGGAACAGGGACAGGATGAGAGGAAACGGCCTCAAGTCACACCAGGGGAGGCTTAGATTGGATATTAGGGAAAAATTTCTTCACTGAAAGGATGGTCAAGCCCAGGAACAGGATGCCCAGGGCAGTACTGGAGTCACCATCCCTGGAACTGTTCGAAGAAGTGCGTGGATGTGGCACCTGGGGACGTGGTTTAGTGATGAACACGGCATTGTTGGGGGGATGGTTGGACTTGATCATCTCTGAGGCTTTTCCCAGCCTAAATGATTCTGTAATTCTGTGATCCTGTTCCAGCCTTGCCTTTGTGCCCTGTGCACATTAAAATGCTGATGGACCAAACAGGGTAAAATTTGATTGAAGTTTAATTAAATACCCCTATTTTAGGTTGCCCCTCTGGTGTAGCGCTTCAATGTGGGCTGGGAATCAGCAAGGAAATATTGCTTTTCCATGGAATTTGACACTTGTAGGTAGTTGCCTCTTTAGGTGCAAGTTTTGGAAATTGAAGAGAAATTTTTCTCATGTGGATCAGCCTGGCTGTGCCAGTATCCTCCTGAAACACAGTAACTGGCTTTGAACAGAACATTTTGACATAGACCTACTTCCTTAATATTTACCAAGGAAAGGTTTACCTGGAAATCCAAGGGACCACTGTGCCTGTTGTCTTGGTTTCTTTTTTAAAGAAAAAAAAAAGGCAAAAAAAAAGACCAAAAAAAAGAAAAAAGCCAATTCTGAAAAATTTGTTGTTGCCACAGATCCAAAAGTTCCACAGTATCTCTTGGGACGATGTGCTGAGTTCCTGTGATAGATCTGGCTTTATTAAACTCACATGGAAAGCTTGTATCCAATATACGTAAAATAAAATGTGGTGGTGGAACTTTAAAAATTATATTAGCATTTAATGAAGGCTAAAAATTCTCTCCTAGCATTTAACAGTTTAAAATTATTATTTTTCATTTCTGATGGAGATGGGCTGGGGAGCAACCTTGTTGGGAAATGGGAGGAATTCCAGTTGGATACAAGGGAAAAAAAATTACATTGAGAGTGGCGGAGTAACTGGACAGGATATGGAGCAGTGGTGAGGGGATCTCTTCATCCTTGGAGACCTCCAGAATTGCCTCCACCTCAAACTTTCCCTGCTTCTTGCAATTTAGGGGACGTTGCATGAGAGAGAGGGAATTCTGACTAAGCTGGTCTTTTAGGCCACAGTCAGTAGTCATTTATCACTAAATAAATGAGGATGAACAGATATTTTTGCTTTAAAAAAAAAGGTTTCTACCTAGAATGAAAAATATCTATTGTTTTAGGGATTCAATATATGACACTGAATGCAGACAATGTTTTCCAGAAGGTTTAAACCTTTCTGGAGTGTTCGAGCACTTCTTGGTGTTCTCTTCTCTTCATGTATGCCCTTAAAAAAAGCATTATATAAAACAAAACTGCAAGATAACAACTTCTTTTTAATCTGTTTGTATTTTTAAAAAAGGGTTTTACGAACAGACATACAAATCCCAAGCCAGTAAGTAAACCTTGGGTTTCTAAAGTAAATATGTTGTGGCGAAGAGAAAGGTGATCTCCTAGCAGTGTGTGTTTGTGTATGGGATCAGAGCAAAGCTGCCGTGCACAGAAGGTTCTTGAGCTAGAAAGTGGAAGCAAATGCTGGTGACACTCACAGAAGGTGCTTTGGGGTGAACACTGAAAAAACAAGAGGTTTTCTCATGTTTTTTGCAGTAGAAGTAGTCCGAACTATGGGCTTTTCCTTTCTGGGCAAAGTTTTAGGCATGAATGTCAGACCTTGCAGCTCCAAGGATGGAGAGGGACTGATCAAAGCCAGCATCAGGATGAGGAAGGGGAGAGTTGAGCTGAGCTGCTCAGGGTAAAAACATCTCTGAGCCACCACATCGAATGCTTTGTGCAGTGGACTGTGGAAAATAGTACTTTTGTAACTACTTCCATTTAATTTCATGTCTCTTCCTCCCAGCACAGCCTTCCATGAATGAGGCAGGATGCAAGGCAGCATTTTGGGACAGTCCCAGAAGAAAAGCCAAATGGTGGAGCACTGCTCGGGGTAGTGAGGAACAGCATCTCCAGAGCCCGTGATGAAAGAGAGATGCAAGGAGAGGAGACATCTCCTCCCTGAGATAAAGGAGCAGGGATGGACACCTTTCCTTGGACAAGCTGTTCCACAAAACCATCCCAGAAAGAACAGAGGACTTGACTGGGGTGAACCAGCTCCATGTTAGCCCAGGAAACCATGTGGGTCCTGAGTTGTGCCCAGTAACTGATCTCAAGGATTGACACTTCTCAGAAATGCCACTGGTGTCAAGAAAGCATTCGACAGTCTTTGTTTTGTAGTTGGTGAGATGTGCCTTGAGGTGCCCTGGCTTGCCCACAGAAATCCCACTGCTGCTCAAAGCAGAGCCTTGTTGCCTAACCCGTTCAGTGGAAGTTCCAGGACTAGAGGGACACACACGCTCATGTCCAGAGAGTGCTCCTAGGTACACCTTCCTTTCCTCCCGCTCCCACGGATTTTGGACTGATTTACATATGCCTTCTCTCTGTCACTTGCATCCTGCTCTTTTATTCCTTTTCTGGGATCTCCTGCTACTCTGACATTTCTGGTCTCTATTAAAAGATGTGTAAACTCCTCATGGGGGAAACGTGTCAGGTGGTTTGGATAATTTGCAAATATTCTTCTAGGGAAGAGCAAATACAGACTTTACACCAGCTGTTTGTGGGCACACAGAGCAGCACTTAGTCACAAAGCAAAGCAGAGATTCTGTGGGTTATAACCCTGACTCCGAACTCCACCAAATTCCTGGGTGACTCTTGCAGTCTGCACCCTGCCCTGGCATAGCCTGCCAGTCTCCAGCGTGACTCACACAGCTACGGGATTTTCTGGGAAAGCACCCACAAAAAATTAGGTGGACACATTGCCCCAGTGCCAACACCAACTGGTCCCAGATCCACCACTGCTGTTCAGACAAAGCTTGTTTGCAGAAAAGTTTGACTGCGAGCTCTGTATTTCTGGGGATGAACACGCAGTGCAGAGGGACTGTCAGCCACTGTGCTCCTGCCCCACCTCAGGCTTGGGGACAGGGCGGTTGTCCTACAGGGAACAGCCATCTCTCCCAGGAAGGGGGAACACACGCACCTTCACGCTCTTAAAAATCTGGCACTTGGTCCCTAAACATTTGCCTCACAAGGACATTTCAAATTATTTCCTGAGTAGTGTTTCCCTGGGGACAGTTGCGTTATTGTGTTATCATGTTAATTGATGGGATGATATGAGGTGTCACGCCTTATCATCAGGCAGAGCTGAGAGCAGGGGTGGACAAGGAAGTCAGGGTTGAGGATGGCTTCTGTGGAAATCACAAATCTGAGTATGCAAATAACTCCATGTTTAGTAAATACCTGACTGATGGAGTCATGGCATTTGTAGAAGAGGTGGAGGGAGCAGTGTCACGTACATGAAGGGATGGATGAAAGTCTTGACCCAGAACAGAACAATAATGCAAAAACTTACAATCAGCAGCCACAAAGGCTCCCAAGGCCTTCTCCTCCCGTTGAATTATTTGATTATTATTTCAGAATCTAATTGTCCCACTTGGAGATATTCCATAGGATTACTGAACTTCCTTCTAATCTAGGTTGGGTGGCAGGTCACTGCCTTACACAGCCCTACCACTCAAGGTCCCTTTGGTTCAGAGGGGAGATAAGGCTGTCTCAGGATGGTGGCTTTACAGCTGAGGTACAGTTACCACAGCTAGTACTGTAATAGCTAACTGACTTATTTTCCAACTCTGTCAAAGGTGATGGTAGATCTTGGACAGGCACCTTAGAATTTTCTGCATCAGTTCGGGAGAAAACACTTTGACGTAGTTGGTCAGAAATAGAATCGTGGCGTTGGGATGTGTAAGAAGAAGCTCCAGAGCGACCCTGTTGAGAGTGAAAACACCTCCTAGGCAAACACAAGAGTCCTTTACAAGGTAACTAAGGGGAAGGGAATAGGAGCATCTGCCTCCAGTGTGAGTCCTGCTTGAGCTGTGCATAGGAGAGCTCATGCAGATGGAGAGATTTAGCCCAGGCTACAGAGAATTCAGCCCTTTGGTTGCATTTTGGACCAGGCAGAGGCTTACCCTGACATCTGAACTTACAGCAGCTATTTGGCCACTCCACACAGGGTCCCCAGGACAACATCACCCTGAGGCTACCCCAGGTGTGGGACTGCTGAAGGGTCACTGCAGGGAGCCCATGGTCCCAAGCATCATCCTCCCCCTCCATGGGGACCGGTGGGTGTGTGACCTGCAACGCTGCTCTTTGCTTTGGGGAGTTCATCCTCCAAGACATGGGGATGCATCTCCCTGAGGTCATGACCCCTCTCCTCACTGAGTTAGTTCCGAGGTATTTCATAACTCGCACACAAGGAAAATATACACTGAGTTTGACTGCTGCAAGGGAACGGAGTTCTTTTCATGTCAACAAAGCACCCATCTCCTTACCTAGTGAGGCTACAAACGATCCTGATCATTGACTAAACAGGCAAACATTTCTTTTAGTTGAGCTAATGCAAAGTGAAATGGTTCTGGTAATAAGGATTATTGTACAAGATCACATCATGACTATGACAATCCCACAGCACTGTTCTTGTGTGCCTGGAGAAACGTGAACGGCCTCCCTGCCAGTAAAAGCTGGACACCCACACATGTAGGTGAAAGAAAAATGAATTAGGACTAAGTTCTAAGTGTGGTTTGTCTTTGGTTGGCAGTCAAAAGGGTTTGTCAGGCAATGCTGAAGGCAAACAAAGAGAAATGGACCATGGCAAGGTCTTCAAAACATCTTTTAAAGGAGGATCTTGGAGGATTTGTAGTGGCTAGTGAAGTCCTCATGGTCCTGAAGGAAGAGCAGGCCCAGCAGGCACAGGCAGCAAACTCTGGCAGAGAAAACACGGAAGTGTGAAGTGAATCTGATTCAGAAAGGAAGCGGGAAAGAGAAGGGAAGAAAACGGAAGGCAAAGTGCTGGCAGTCATGGCACGGAGGAGCAGAAGAGCTGAAGGAACCAGTTCCCCTGCTCCAACAAGAAGACACTTTTTGCCCAAAGGCTGGCAAGGAACCGACATGAGAACCCAAAGGACTTTTATCATAGCAAGAGCCCTGAGTTCCCAGTGGAGCTCGCAGTCCATGCCTCCAGCATTTTTTCAGACTTAGGGAACCCAGGCATCAGGTTGCGCTGTGCTGGTAGAGCTGTGGGATTTCATGGTGAGTCCCACACAGATAATTGGAGCAGCAAGTCAAGTCTGGAGGCAAATACACCCTAAAAAGGAAAGGCACAAGCAGGTGCCTTGAGAAAACAAGCACATCCAGGAAGAGACAGCTGTTCCTCACCTTTCCATAAAACGCAAATATTCCTGCTTCCATGGATGTGGTAGGAATTGCATTGCTGTGTAACCACTGAGTAAGGTGTTTTAAAAGAATGCATCAGTCTTCATGTGCCTGGGAGGTGAAACATTTTTAGGGAAACTAAATTCATAAATATATCTATTCATGCAAGGAGGAGGACACAATAATCTTAGAAACACAGGCTATTTTTAGCTGGTTCTGGCAATTTTACACAATAAATCCTGTATATTTTCTATTTTTCCAAGGAAGTCAAGCTTGGAAAGCTTTCAGCTACAGAATGTTCTTAGAATGCTCTTTCCTCTGCTGACCAATGACAGGACCCGAGGGAACAGCTGGAGCTGTGTCAGGGGAGGGTTAGGTTGGGTGTGAGGAAACGGTTCTTCTCCCAGAGGGTGCTGGGGTACTGCCCAGACTCCCCAGGGAATGGTCACGGCCCCAAGGCTGCCAGAGCTCCAGGAGCATTTGGACAACCTCTCAGGCACAGGGTGGGATGTTGGGGTGTCCTGTGCAGGGACAGCACTTGGACTCAATGGTCCTTGTGGGTACCTTAAACCCAGGATATTCCATGATTCCATGATTCAGTGACACTGGAGGGGATAATCTATTTGAGATGTTTGTCAGCTCCATTTGAGCAGAAAACCTCTTTTCCCCAAAACCCAGAATCCCTGAAATTTCCGGTTCCCCCCCCTCCCCC